>JAKSZT010034297.1:1047503-1567231 GCA_026826555.1 Tolypeutes matacus | reverse complement strand
TTTTTTTTTTTTTTTTTTTTTTTTTTTTTTTTGATAACACAAGACATATAAAAATCCACTCAGAACTTTGACTCAATCTTTCAGTTATCTTGGACTTTGGGGATTGAACATGGACTTGTGGCATAACATTATAGATTTGCTACTCTGGGGAGTTTAGATAGTTTGAGACGAGAAGACTTGACTGAAGTGGGTACAGGTGGGGGGAGGAGCAACAGGATATCATGGATTTTTGAGTGGTGATAGAATAGAAATGAGAGAAGAAGAACCATATTAGGAAAATTTCCAATTTCCCCAGAGTTAGTAGAGAAAACAGATAATTGCCACATAGCATCAAGTGAGGGCCTCATGCAGATCTCTCTTTAGGAGAATAATGTTTAAAAACCTACAAGTATTTACTTAAGAAAGGGCAATGGGGTTATGTGCATTCTTAGCATTAAATTAAAGCAGTGTCTGGCACTGTATCAAAAAGTCCCCCACCACAATTGTTCCACGAAGGCAATGGACCATTAGCCTTCATTAGCAAATCAGGACCTGGGCTAACTCTGTTTTCTGTCTGCTTATAAAGACTGTGATACAGTCCATGCCACTTAATCTGGACCCAGGTAATAAGCACATCTTAATTAAGATGCCCCGCTGGGAACCAATTTAATGCAATATGTATAATAGGATTTCAATTCTGCTTTAGCATCTTTGTGCTAGATAATAGGGGTGACGGAGAAGCTTTATGTCACTAATTTCACAAACTGAATACAATCTCAGTATCTCAGTATGAGTATTTTGAAAGCTCAGAGGAAGAAAAAAATGAAATAACACCAACTATTTTAGAATGGCATAAAGGGAACAGCTTTTTAAACTCCTTTTCATCAGTGTCTCATTTTTAGAAGCTATGTTTAAGTGCACTGATGATAGCATCAATTGATCTTTCTTTGTGCAGGGGCTTCATAAGCTGTTTGATATTTCTTGAATTAAAAAGTGTTTTTTCCCCAAATACTTTCTTTGATACATTTTAAAGCAAAAAGGATCCACCTTATCATGAACGTGAATAAGAATAAAGTGGATAATGAGAAGCATTTAATAAAATTAGCAATCAATATTTATTTTTAATGCTTTAGGTTTTGATTTTATGACAACAAAATAGTTTAGTCTGATCAAAACTCAACCATACCGTCTGCCTATTTGTCTCTCCACCTATTCATCCATCCGTCATCCATTAATTCATTTATTTAGTTATTTATTTGTTCTACAAACTTTAATGAGCATCTATAAAATCCCAAGACCTTTAATAAAAGCTGTATATTGACATGCAATAAGTTAAGATTTCAGAATGCCCCCCTCTCCAGGCTATGAGCACTGTAAGAGCAAACTAGACTAGCAGCTTTCGGATGGAATGTGGGGTACTAGAAGAGCTGACACTTGATCCAAGACTTGGACTTGGATGATTCATTATAGTGCATTGTTTGGAGGAGGCTGGAATTTGTAAGGGACTGTGAAGTTATTGCAATTTATAATTTTGTGAAAGTCTCTTTCCAGAATATCATGTTTTATAAAGTGTATAGTTGTATCTGTACAAAATCTTCCTAAAATATTTTATTCTTAAATTACGTTATTCCAACGCCCTTAAGATTTCTGACCTGTTTTTTTTTCCATTTATATCCTAAGAGTTTTTTTTTTTTTTTTTTTTTAAGATTACTTTCTTCATTTGTATGGGGTGGAAGAGTGATGGTAGGTGTCTTTTATATAACTCACCAAAGTGTGCTCCTCATGAGTGAAGTTTTGGTGTACAAACTGAGAAAGCCATCTCTCCAGGGGTATACCTATTGATGAGCTTTCAGGAATGAAAGAAAGGGGCCTTGAATATGTAACCTATATTCATTCCATTTTGTTTGTCACAGATTGCAAGAAAGTTCACAGCAATGAACTGTATCAGAATAGAAATCTTGATTTCAATTTCATCACATTCTTGGGACTCATGAGTTAAATGTAGGTGCATTAAATGTCTATGCTTAACTTTAACTATTTCATAACCAAATGCATTTGCCTGGCTGTCTAGCAACATTTAAGAGAATACCTACAGATACCTACAGAATATATAAAACAGAATATATGATAAAATATATCCTGTCTTTAAAACAATTATATACCTTAAAGCAGGCGTTCTTAACCTTTTTTATTTCATGGACCCCTTTGCCAGTCCACACTCTAACACCTTACTAAGTCCACACTCTACTGTGTATTATTTAATAAATATACCACACCCACACCAACACGTCCCCACAAGAGTAATATTTTTTTGAATTTCAATCCAAGCTCACGGACCCCTGGTTAAGAACCCCTGCTTTAAAGTGAGCCAGTTCATTTAGATTCCTTACCTCAAAACTCTTACATTTCATAGGTTTCCTTAGGCCAATTAGCAAACAGTTATTTAATAGATATAATCAATTTGGATTCTAACTTATGCTATAAAAATCAACTGTCACATACCAAACAATAGCAAGGTACTTCCTGAGAAGTTATATTTTGCAAACAAATGGAATAAAAATATTAATTTGCCAGGATGGAATTTCTTTCAAACTCATTTTCACTACCATAGGCACCAAAATTATGAATAATAATCATAGAGCTTTATATAGTATTTACACCTTAGTAAAACATATGTTTATCTTATCTGTTCACCCCAATGACCTATCTCTGAGGGCTGTATCATCATTTTCCTCTTATGCAATAATAACTTGATATTCCGAAAAGTTGGCATTGAGCAAGTCACTTAGCTCAAACACGAGCAAGTGAAAATTTCAACTTGGGCTTTTCTTCTTAAGTTCATGTGACTTCAAGTGTCTCAAGCGACAAAGGAAAAATCTTACCCATTTGTTACAACTTTTGTAAAATTTTAGCAAATGGCACTTACAGTTATAGACTTTCTCTAAAAGCCTTTCCGAATGACAGACCACAAAAATTAAAATGGAGCAATATTAACATCTCTAAACCTCTTTTCAACATTCAGCATTTCATTTAGAGTGCTAAGCTTTCTTGTTAGTCACAACTACCATCCTGCAGAGTAGTTATTGTTTATTACCTCTATTTAGCTGACTAAAGGTTGGAAAGGTTAGGTGACTTTCCCAAAGTGATTTAGTCTCAGAGCTGGTGTCAAACCCTGGCCAGCGAAACTCTTAGGCACATGCATCTTCCACTGTTGTTCATGGCCACAGAGCAGTGGTTTTTATTGCCTCATATATGCCAATTCTGTTTTATCATGATTCTGAAAGTTTATGCCTTTGCCTTCTGATCTAGCCTGGGAGATTGCTGTTCTATCATTCTTTGCACAGAACATGGGGACAGTTCCTGAAATAGTGAAATTCTTGGCAAGCCTAGTTCATTATTATACCTGAACTGTTTAGTTGGCTAAATTGTTTCCGCTGAGTATTTGTCTTTGTAGGGGACTGCCTCTGACCTGAAAAAAAAAGTTCCAGTTAGCTCAAGGAGTAAAAGGGTTAATTGGAAGGATTAGGGAATCTCTAGAAGCAGCTGGAAATTATAGAAACTTAAAATCAATATTTCTCTGTCTCTCATTCTTTATTTCCCTAACCCCTCATAGTCTCTGATCTATCCTTTTGTTATTGTTGCTGTCTACGACTCTGCTTTCTCCTCTCACTTCCTCTTGCCTGGATAAGATCAACGTGACTGCTCCATTCCTGACTTCCTTCTATCAAGTGACCATCATCATTTGACTGATTCATGGGTGTCTTTCTTTTAAGTTAAATTGTTACAATAAATACATTTTTAACCTTAGCCCCGTCTATGTATTAGTTCTCTTGGTCCATCATCGATGACTCATGCAGGTGGAAAGATGGCAAGAGCATCAGGTGGTGCTTAGGACCATACCCATATAACAGACACTTTATATTGCTGCTCATTTCAAAGCAGAATGAATGGGCCAACTTTATACACACACACACACACACACACATACAATTAGAACAACACAGAACAAAAATGCCTATAATCTGTTTCAGCTTATTATATTCCAAGAAACTATGACAAAAAGAAGCTAGATCCCAGAACCTCAGGCATGTATTTATTTTCCACATCAACAAATAAGTTCATTGTCTCCAATGATACTTTGCATGTTTAGAAACATGGGCCTCCACTTCTGAAGAGCACAGTCTACTACAACATTTTTGAAAGGCAAAATATTTTATATTTCATTGAATCAATCTTGCCATTTCAAAATATATTACAAATGTTGTTTACTATTCATTCTATATAGGAAAGATGGAGGTTTTCTGACCAAATATTAGCTTATCAATGAAACCAAGTTCATAGCAAGGTCTAAACAATGGATGGTGTAGCTGCTACCACACTATTTCAGCCCTTTACCAGCTGTATGATTTTTTGGTATGTGTATTATTCAACGATGCTTGGTTAAACAGATAAAATAACTGCTAGGGTCTCTGGTCCACTGGAGATCACAGAATCCCCTCCACTCCCCAATGTCTTCACCCACTGCTAACCATCTTTCATAAATGCCTATTTCCCTCCACCAAGTCTTTGCACAGTAACTAAAGTTTCATTCACTCAATCTTGTGTATCGTCCTGTTGAAAGCTGTTAGTAGGCTTGCTCAAGAGGGCCATTCCAGGTAAGAGGGCATGTAGCTGTCCTTGAGTGGAAAGGAGTCATGGGGAAGTTCTGTAGACAAAATATGTACAGTTAACACATGCACATCAGCATTGTTGACTCAAGATAACTGAATAGAGGCCCTGCACTGCTGGGTTAAGAGAAGGAAAAGAGAATAGGGCACATATTTTGTGTACCAGAAAAAAAGGACAGGCAGGCAGCTCCTGCAGGTCAAGTGAAGGTTCAAGACCAAGCTGCCTGATCAGCTTCCTGCATCAGTTTCCTGGGCACTGATTGCATAGACATAAGTTTGCATGTGTCAGTGTGCTGATGTGGAAAATTCCATAATAAGTGTCAAAGAATCTGAGATTTTGGTTTGGTGAGGTTGAGATTCCTTGCACATCTGGATAGCTCTATTTGGAGGAATTTCCCTATTAACTAGCAGAAAAACATATATTTTTATTTTAATATTTAACTAGAGAAATGTAGATAGTTTGCACTCTAAAATTATATAACACTGTTTTGCTCAATTCCTTTTGGTAATAGATGAGAAACGTACACTCAAAGAGAATGGGTAGCCTGTCTAAAATCCCAGGATTAGTTTAAACAATTTAAAAACTATGTATGAGTTTTACTGATTTTCTCTCCAATGCTTTTTCCTTTAGTTACACCACCCAAAATTTAAGTAGAAAATGGAGACAAAGAGACAACAAACTTCCAATTTTGGAAAATGTAATAGGAAGTTCATATACAATAATCTAAAAATGGCCAATTGAAGGTCTATTGGAAAATTTAGTCTTTTAATACTCAGAACACTTTATATAATTTTAATTACATTTCCTACTGTGTCCACATACAATTGCCTAAAAATTGAACACTTGAATGAAGAACGTTCCTTTTAGTGCCTATTTTTAAAAAATTCCCTCTGTAACAACAAGATGCTAATATTTTCATGACTTTGCAAAACAGTTGGAGCAGACTACATCACTCGTTTTCTTACAGGCAACATGGACTGAAAATTTCACTGTCACAACATGAGCCTGGGAAAAGGGAAAATGTTCTAAAATGGCAAAGGTAGTTTGAGTCAATCATCAAAATTTCAGCCAGAACTGACAAGAGGAGAAAAAAGAGACAACGAAATTTGAAGGTGAGAGCGCAGATATTATGTGACTATATGAAGGAATTATTCAAAACTCTGTTTGAATTAAGGGTGCTCTTTTTTATTTTTTGGTTTTACCTTAGAATGAACTCATATTGCTTTTTGATTCCAGAGATACTAGAATATTCATGTATTGAAAAGTAATTCAAAGTTTCCACTTATAAGAAACTTGTGGATTATAAAGAATTGAATGAAAAGGGAAGCAAGACTTCCTATGGGGTACAAAAATCCCCCTTAGTCTAGTTCCAAGCTATCTTTCCATCTTAATATCCTTCTACAAGCCATACCTCAATTTCCACTATTCCTATGGTCTCCGTAGTTCTCAAAAATGAAATGTTGTGCAGATATATATCAAGACTTTTTGAAATGGCACCTTGCATTGAACTTGCTCATACTGCAAGCTTTTAAAACTCTGAAGGTCTTTTGTATAGTCTCTTTGTTCTGGAAAGCTTTCCTAATCATATTTGTTTCTCCTTCTGGTAAACTTGTCATGAATAGTTCTCTCTTCTCCTTATTCTTTGTTTTTTCTTTCTTTTTCTCTGCACAAATAAGTATAGATTAATCTTTAATTTTTATAAATGGCAATTTCAAAACACTTGCATTTTTGTGTTATTCATTACCACTGTGAAGTCCTCCTACTTGTGACAGATTTTGACTTTCACTCATCAGCTGTTTAATTGACATTTCATTCTCTCACACAGTACTGGTTCCATCCATGAAAGTAGCATGACAGTTTGTGCAGCTTCTTGAAGATCTTTTTTAATTTCCCTGCATTGTTTTATAAAATCAGAGGACAACAGTATATATTGCAGTGATAAGAAGTGAAGTGTCACAAAAATGTAATGAAACTAAGATAGAGATTGAAGTCATTACAAATGCATACCAAAAGCAGTGCACGTTTTAGGTCTGGATAATCATTGAACTTAAGCCAGTCACTAACATGTTTGGTTATGAAGCAAAGGAACAATATTAAGGGAATTATAAGAAATGCTAGCATTATGTTACTAAAGATTGCATCTAAAATGAAAGATTAAAACCAGTGATACCATATCATAATTTAGTTCTCTTTAAATTGAATTACCATAATAATATGTAAGTCTAACATGTAAGTCTTATATTTACAATTTGCATTTTTAGATTTTGGATGCATTTTTAGAAGATTATTATTCACAAGGTAGGCAAATTCCTGCATTACTGTGCTGAATTAATTATCTCAATCACAGTTCCTCCTTGCCAGGGTTTCTTATATTGCTGGTCTTCAGTTTACAAAGGAAAATATAACTATTATTCTTCCACCCTTTTTTTCACAAGAAAATTAAGGCCCAACATTAAAGTATCTTCTCTATTTTCACATGAAGAAAACATGGTAGAATTTGAATTAAAGTTCAAGCTTTTGCCTTTAGATCTATGGTCTTTTTCACTTCTCTATTCTACCTTATATGAATATAATCAATACAGCCCTTTCTACAAGGTGTCACTCAAAACTTTAGCCATGCATAAAAATAGTTAACAACTATATAATTTACAGTAATCTCTTCTTTTAAAAATTTATTGAGGATTTGCTTTTCCCAGCTCCCATACAATATCTTGCCCAGTGAAACCTTTCCCTTCCCTTACTCCAAATATCTAAAGTGTTCTTAAATCCATCTCATAGAGTTCTTTTCTCTCTTCCTCCCTTTTGTGGATTAATTCAGCACCTATGCTATCAATTTTCTTATCTCCATGGCTACACCAATATCTGAATTCTATACAATCAAAAGGACAAAGTAGTTGATATATGATGGAAGGATACTTCCTTAAAATTATTTTTTTTTCCTTTTTTATTGGAGAAGTCATAGGTTTACAGAAAAATCATGCATAAAATACAGAGTTCCCATGTATTACCCTATTATTAAACTTTGCATTAGTATGATACACTTGTTAAAACTGATCAAAACACAGTTTTATAATGCACTTTTAACTATACACCATGGTTTACATTATGGTACACAGTTTGCATTGTACACCAATGGAATTTTTAAAAATAATTTATTCTAGTAATGTATATACAATCTAAAACTTCTTCTTTTAACCAAGTACAAATAGATGGCTCAGTACTGTTAATTATATTCACAATGTTGTGCTACTATCACCACCATCTATTACCAAAAGATTTCTGTCATCCCAAATAGAAACACTGTACAATTTAAGTTTTAACTCCCCATTCCTTATCTACATCTCAACTCCTGGTTACTTGTATTCTAATTTCTGACTCTATGAATTGGCTCATTCTAATTATTTCCTAACAGTGAGATCATACAATATTTGTCCTTTTGTGTCTGCCTTTTTTCACTTAACATGATGTCTTCAAGGTTCATTCATGTTGTTGCATGAATCAGAGCTTCATTCCTTTTTATGGCTGAGTAATATTCCATTGTATGTATATACCACATATTGTTTATCCACTCATTGGTAGATTAGTAATAGAGTGGCTTTCTTCTTTTGGAAGTTGCCTCAATGAACATCTGTTCGAGTCTCTGCTTTCAATTCTCTTGGATATATACCTAGAAATGGGATTGTGAGGTCATATGGTAATTCTATATTTAATTTTCTGAGGAACCACCAAACTATCTGTATTAGCCTGCCAAAGGTGTGCTGATGCAAAGTACCAGAGATCTGTTGGCTTTTATAAAGCATATTCATTTTGGGTAAAAGCTTACAGTTATAAGGCCATAAAGAGTACAACTCAAGGTTGCTTTCTCATCAAAGTTTGTTGCCAAGTGTTGAAGCAAGATGGCGGTGATCTCTGCCTGGTCTCTTGAACCTTGTTCCTCTTAAGTCTCCATGGGCCCAGTTTCTTCTGATTTTAGCAGTAGGCTGGCATAGGGCTCATCTCTCCTCCTGGGGCTTTAGCTGTTTGAGCCATCTCCTTTCTGTCACATGGCAGGACTGAAATGAGCAAGTCCTCTTCTGTTCCATATGTCTTCTTGAGTGAGTGTCTGTTTATATCAGCCCACCAAGGGGGTGGGGACTCAACCCTGAGTCACACCCTACTGGTGTGGTTGAATCAAAGCCCTAATCTTAACAGGTAATTTAATCAAGACATATCAGCTGAATCTAATGCATTCAAAGGGTATCACACACAGAGAAATTGATTACTTTACAAACATAATCTTTCTCTTTTTGGGGTTCATAAATAATCTCAAACTGCCACAATGTCTTCCAAAGTGGCTGTACTTCTCCATATCCTCTTTAACACTAGTAATTTTCCTTTTTTTTTTTTTTTTGTTAGTCACCATTCTAATGAGTATGAAATGTATCTCATGATTTTGATTGCATTTTCCTAATGGCTAATGATGCTGAGCATCTTCTCATGTCCTTTTTGGCCATTTGTATACCTTTTTTGGAGACATGTTTATTAAAGTCTTTTGTCTATTTTTTAAATTAGGTTGGTTTTGTTTTTGTTGTTGTATTAGTCAGGGTTCTCTTGGGAAACAGAATCAGCAGGAGATATCTGTGAATAATATGGAACTCTAAAAGAGTCTCTCATGCGACCGTGGGGACGCACAAGTCCAGGTTCCTCAGGCAAACTGCAAACCAGGGACTCCGATGAAAGCCCAATGAAAGGTCGTTGATGAGTCTCTGGGAGAAGTTGCCTGTCCAACGACGAGCTGAGAAATTCTCTCTGAATGTTGAAATCACTTCCACTTTTAAGTCATTCAACTGATTGGATAAAAGCACCACCCATTGATGATGTAATCTCCCTGATTGATGCAGATGTAATCAGCCATCTACGCAGTAAACTCACTGGTGATTGAAGTCCATAAATGCTCTTGTATTACAATTAGCCCAGTGCTTGCTGGAACAAACACCTGGACACAACTACTTGGCCGAGTTGACACATTAGCCTAACCATCACAGTCCATCCCTTGTCAACTCGGCAATCATACACATTACTCTAAACCATACTTAGTCTCTAAGTAAAAACAGTAACAGACAAGCATACATATTTATTTCTGCCTAACAATGTTCAACTCTCCTGCGTACAACCGGAAACGCATTAATTCCCTACAGAACAGGGTGCAAGTCCTTGGATGATAGTCACTCTTAAACTCAACATCCTTAAATATTATGATGTGGGATTAATACAACTTTTCATGATAGGGGAAAAGATTGGGGAAGAAAACAAAGAAATTCATTTTGTGTACATATACAATCATACTCATAACGAAACATGGAAGAAGGGTTCATGACCATTACAGTCCTTGTTTCTGTAACTGGTCACGTGGTCGAAGTTCATATTTATCACTACCTTCTTCCATTACCCATTCCATGTTCCCGTTACCTTCAGCAAGCACTTCAGCTGGCCGTGGTTCTTTGCCTGGTGGGGTGACCCAAACTTTCATTCCCGAAGATTCTGGGCCATTGGTAGTCCTGCTTGAATTGGTTTGTTGCAATTTTCCATTGACTTTAATCACAGGGCATGGCAGGACTAGGAGACGCCCTAGAGGATCCCCTGCATTCCAGGCAAACTCTTCTTTACCCCCATTATGTAGATGTAGTCCTATTTCCCCTTGATAATCAGGATCAATCACCCCAGCCAGTACAGTAATTACCTTCTTTTTCACAGGTAAGAGGAGCCCAAAGTGGCCAGGTGGCAGTCTTAACTTCCAGTTCAATGGAATCACTGTTATGTTCCCAGGTGGCAGCACTCCTCCTCTTGGGACTAAAACCTGTAGACCAGCAGAGCTTAAGGTTTCAGGGACAGGAAGCAAAAATTTTCCTAGTGGGTCACTAGGGGTAATAGTGAGTGGTGCCACTCCCATTTCCACCCCTTGATTCCTGGACCCATGAATCCTGGCTATGGGAGAAACAGCACCATAGAGAGGACACTGATTCAGAGCATACACAGCGTCCTGGAGAACATTGCTCCAGCCCTGCAAGGTATTGCCACCTAGTTGGCGCCGTAATTGAGTCTTCAAAAGGCCATTCCACCATTCTATTAATCCAGCTGCTTCAGAGTGATGGGGAACATGGTAAGACCAGTGAATTCCATGGGCATGTGCCCATTCCCGCACATCATTTGCTGTGAAATGGGTTCCTTGATCAGAAGCAATGCTGTGTGGAATGCCATGGCGGTAAGACATTTGGTAAGTCCATGAATAGTAGTTTTGGAAGAAGCATTGCGTGCCGGAAATGCAAACCCATAGCCAGAGTCTGTGTTTATTCCAGTTAAAACAAATCGCTGCCCCTTCCATGATGGAAGTGGCCCAATGTAGTCCACCTGCCACCAGGTAGCAGGCTGGTCACCTCGAGGAATGGTGCCATATCTGGGGCTGAGTGTGGGTCTCTGCTGCTGGCAGATTGGGCATTCAGCAGTGGCTGTAGCCAAGTCAGCCTTGGTGAGGGGAAGTCCATGTTGCTGAGCCCATGCATAACCTCCATCCCTACCTCCATGGCCACTTTGTTCATGAGCCCATTGGGCAATGACAGGAGTGGCTGGGGAAAGAGGCTGAGCATTAGCCACAGAGCGGGTCATCTTATCCACTTGATTATTAAACTCTTCTTCTGCCGAGTCACCCTCTGGTGAGCATTCACGTGGGACACAAATATGTTCAGGTTTTTTGCCCACTCAGAAAGATCTATCCACATAGCTCTTCCCCAGACCTCCTTGTCACCAATCTTCCAATCATGTTCCTTCCAGGTCCCTGACCATCCAGCCAAACCATTGGCAACAGCCCATGAATCAGTGTACAAACGCACCTCTGGCCATTTCTTTCTCCAAGCAAAATGAACAACTAGATGCACTGCTCGAAGCTCTGCCCACTGGGAGGGTTTGCCCTCACCGCTATCCTTCAAGGATGTCCCAGAAAAGGGCTACAGTGCCACAGCCGTCCACTTTCGGGTGGTACCGGCATATCGTGCAGAACCATCTGTAAACCAGGCCCGAGTTTTCTCATCCTCAGTCAACTGATTGTAAGGGAGTCCCCAAGAGGCCAAAGCTGTGGGCTGGGAAAGAGAAGGTAACACGGCAGGGGTGGTGACCATGGGCATTTGGGCCACTTCCTCATGTAACTTACTTGTGCTTTCAGGAGCTGCTCGAGCCCTATCTCGTATATACCACTTCCACATTATTATGGAGTGCTGCTGTGCACGCCCAACTTTATGGTTTGATGGGTCAGACAATACCCAGCTCATGATAGGCAACTCAGGTCTCATGGTAACTTGATGGCCCATGGTTAAGCATTCAGTCTCTACTAAGGCCCAGTAGCAAGCCAAAAGCTGCTTCTCAAAAGGGGAGTAGTTATCTGCAGAGGATGGCAAGGCTTTGCTCCAAAATCCTAAGGGTTTATGTTGTGATTCCTCTATAGGGGCCTGCCAAAGGCTCCAGACAGCATCTCTATTTGCCACTGAAACTTCCAGCACCATTGGATCTGCTGGATCATATGGTCCAAGTGGCAGTGCAGCTTGCACAGCAGCCTGGACCTGTCGCAGGGCTTCCTCTTGTTCCAGTCCCCAATCAAAACTAGCAGCTTTTCTGGTCACTCGGTAAATGGGCCGCAGTAACACACCCAAATGAGGAATGTGTTGTCTCCAAAATCCAAAGAGGCCAACTAAGTGTTGTGCCTCCTTTTCGGTCGTAGGAGGGGCCAGGTGCAACAGCTTATCCTTTATTTTCGAAGGGATATCTCGACAGGCCCCACACCACTGGACACCTAGAAATTTCACTGAGGTGGAAGGACCCTGTATTTTTGTTGGATTTATCTCCCATCCTTTCTCACGCAAATGCCTTACCAATAAATCTAGAGTCTTTGCTACTTCTTGCTCAATAGGTCCTATCAACATGATATCATCAATATAATGGACCAGTGTGATGTCTCGTGGGAGGGAGAGACGATCAAGGTGCCTGCGGACAATATTATGACATAGGGCTGGAGAGTTGATATACCCCTGAGGCAGGACAGTGAAAGTATACTGCTGGCCTTGCCAGCTGAAAGCAAACTGTTTCTGGTGGTCCTTACTAATGGCAATTGAGAAAAAAGCATTTGCCAGATCAACAGCTGCATACCAGGTACCAGGGGAAGTGTTGATTTGCTCAAGCAATGATACCACATCTGGGACAGCAGCTGCAATTGGAGTCACCACCTGGTTAAGTTTACGATAATCTACTGTCATCCTCCAAGATCCATCTGTTTTCTGCACAGGCCAAATAGGAGAGTTGAATGGGGATGTGGTGGGAATCACCACCCCTGCATCCTTCAAATCCTTGATGGTGGCACTAATCTCTGCAATACCTCCAGTAATCCAGAATTGCCTTTGATTTACTATTTTGCTAGGCAGGGGCAGTTCTAGAGGCTTCCACTTGGCCTTTCCAACCATAATAGCCCTCACTCCATGAGTCAGGGATCCAATGTGGGGATTCTGCCAGTTACTGAGTATGTCTATTCCAATTATGCATTCTGGAACTGGAGAAATAACCACAGAATGGGTCCGGGGACCCACTGGACCCACTGTGAGATGGACCTGAGCTAAAACTCCATCAATCACCTGACCTCCATAAGCCCCTACTCTGACTGGTGGACCACAGTGACGTTTTGGGTCTCCTGGAATTAATATGACTTCTGAGCCAGTGTCTAATAATCCCCGAAATGTTTGATCATTTCCTTTTCCCCAATGCACTGTTACTCTGGCAAAAGGCCGTAGGTCTCCCTGGGGAAAGGTGGGAGGAAGATTAACTGTATAAATTTTTGGCAGTTTAACAGGATCCTTCCCCAAGGGGACCCGGCCTTCCCCTCATTCAAGGGGCTCTGGGTCCGTAAACTGTCTCAAGACTGGGAACTGATTAAGGGGCCGTGATTCTCTGCGTCTGTAATTAGAGTTAGGATTTTGTTCACTTGACCTAGAACTCTTCTGCTTATACAGATCCAGAAGAAATTTAGTAGACTGCCCATGTATTTCACTTCTGGGTACCCCATGATCTATTAACCAACGCCATAACTCCAGGTGACTCAGACTATTCTGTGTGCTGTTTTGAATCTGCCTTTCATTGTGGTAGCCATGCCTACCTTGGCTTTGGCGATTAACTGCCGATACTTGACTTTTACCGGGCCTTGATCCGATCATCCCCATAATATTTAAGGATTCCAATTCCATTACAGCACCCCCTACAGTAATATCTGGACTGCAGAGAAGAGCAACCACAGAGCTCTTCAGAGAAGATGGAGTTAGTCTTACAAATTTATTCCTCACAGTCCTGGTTAAAGGTGTGTCCTCTGGACATTCCTGGGGTGGGTGGGCAGGTCTCAAGTGGTAAATCCATTCTAGCATTCCAATCTCTCTAAGCCTTTGAATCCCCTCATCTACTGTATACCATGGCAAATCAGGCATCTCAACATCAGACATGCTAGGCCATCGTTTGGTCCATGCTTCAGTCAGCCACCCAAACACTGTTAGAGCCCTTTCTAACCCCTCGAGCTACAGCGTTGAATCCAGAATTTCTGCTTAGTGGGCCCATATCAATAAATTCAGCCTGATCCAACTTTATATTCCTTCCACCATTATCCCATACCCTTAGTATCCATTCCCACACATATTCTCCTGATTTCTGTTTATATAAGTTGGAAAACTCATGCAGTTCTTTCAGAGTATAGCGTACTTCCTCATGGGTCACACTTTGTATTTCACCTTTGGGGGCTTGTTGTGATTTTAATCTAGTAATGGGTCTCGAAGACAAGAGGAGTGGGGGTCTGGGTAAGGAGAAGGATTAGAGATGTCTTGCAGGTTACTGACCTGAGGGCATTCCTTTGCATTTTCTTCTGGTGAGATAGGATTATTCTCTTCAGGCAGGGGTTGGAAGACAGATTCCTCAGGGCAGACTGGAAGTTGGACCATGCATGCTGGAGATTGGTTGGTACCTGCCTCGTGGCTGGGAGGAGGTACAGACTCTCTGGGGCAAGGTGGAGGCTGGGCAGTGCGTGCTGGAGTTAGGCTGGTACCTGCCTCAGGGCTGGGAGGAGGTCCAGACTCCCTGGGGCAGGCCAGAGGCTGGATGATACAAGGTTGAGTAGGTGTGGTCTCCACAGGGCAGGCCATCACAGGTTTATCTGGTAAAGTCTCAGCAGAATTTAGGGTTCCAATGTCCCCACCAATATTATCATCATCCCATATGTCTCTGTCCCAATCCTCGGGGTTCCACTCCTTTCCAATCAATGCCTTCACTTTAATTGCAGAAACCCTGCGAGGTTGAGATTTTAGTTTCCTCTGTAATTCTGCTACTCGTACAATGAGAGACTGGGTTTGATTCTCAGATATCTCAAGTCTGTGGCTACAGGAGACAAGATTTTCTTTCAAGGCACACGTAGAAACTTTCATATTCATGCGGCATTTAAGTTTCAAAATTGAAGACTTTAGCTCGTCCCTTTCTTTTGTAACTGTAACCAGAGTATCTAGGAGGAGCCAGCCAACATCATTAAATTTTTTTACTCCACAAAATTCTGTTTAAGTGTTGAAAACACTCTCACCCAGATCCTTGCTTCTTATAAGCGTGGAAGTAGGGGAATCCAATGATACTATTTTGCGTATCTCTATTGCCAGCTCACGCCATGGACTGTTAGCAACCTCATTATTGGAAAGGGAGTCATTAGTACCCGTGAGTCCAATTAGAGTGGAGAGCCACCTCAGAAATCCCATGTTTAAGACTCTGTTCCTCAAGAACCACTCCCGGTGCCAGCTGTATTATTCAGGGTTCTCTCGGGAAACAGAATCAGCAGGAGATATCTGTGAATAATATGGAACTCTAAAAGAGTCTCTCATGCGACCGTGGGGACGCACAAGTCCAGGTTCCTCAGGCAAGCTGCAAACCAGGGACTCCGATGAAAGCCCCATGAAAAGTCGTTGATGAGTCTCTGGGAGAAGTTGCCTGTCCAACGACGAGCTGAGAAATTCTCTCTGAATGTTGAAATCACTTCCACTTTTAAGTCATTCAACTGATTGGATAAAAGCACCACCCATTGATGATGTAATCTCCCTGATTGATGCAGATGTAATCAGCCATCCAGGCAGTAAACTCACTGGTGATTGAAGTCCATAAATGCTCTTGTATTACAATTAGCCCAGTGCTTGCTGGAACAAACACCTGGACACAACTACTTGGCCGAGTTGACACATTAGCCTAACCATCACAGTTGTTGAGCGGTAGGATTTTTTTAATATATATTCTGCATATTAAACCCATATTAATATATGTGGTTTATAAAGATTTTTTCCTATTGTGTATCTTGTCATTGTACTTTCATGATAGAGTCCTTTGATGCACTAACATTTTTAATTTTGATGTTCCCTCTGTTTTTTTTTTTTTTTTTCCCCTTGTTGCTTGTGCTTTTTCTATTGTTGCTTAATGTAAGGTTCTGAAGATGCTTTCCTATTTTTTCTACTAGGAGTTTCATAGTTCTCGTCCTTAGTTTAGGTTTTGATCCATTTTGAGTTGATTTTTTATATGGTATGAGGTAGGGGCCCACTGTCATTCTTTTGCAAATGGACATCCAGTTTCCCAGTACCATTTGTTGAAAAGACTATTCTTTCTTAGCTGAGAAGACTGGGCACCACTGTAAAAAATTAGTAGGCCATAAAGGCAGGTTTTTTTTTATGAACTCTCAATTTAATTCCATTGGTCTATATGTCTGTCTTTGTGCCAGTACCATGCTGTTTTGATAACTGTGTCTTTGTAATCAGCTTTAAGATTGAGAAGTGTGAGTCTTCAAACTTTGTTTTTCTTTTTCAAGATGGCTTTGACTATATGGGGCCCCTTACCCTTCCATATGAATTTGATGGTTGATTTTTCCATTTCTGCAAAGAAGACTCCAAGAATTTTGATTTGGATTGTGTTGAATCTGTAATTCACTTTGGGTAGAATTAACATCTTAAAAGTACTGGATCCTTCTTCTTTAGACATGGGAGGGAGAAATATTGCAAATATTTATAAGTGATCTTTAAATTTCTGCAGCAAGTATTCAGACTTCACTAAGTAGCCATGGAAATGGAGGGTGTGAATATGTCCACTGTTCCACTGTATTTGCCATAGCTAGGGAAAATGAGAACTTTAGAATGTGTCAGTAAAACAATTCAGTATGTTTGTTCTAAAGTGCCATTCTCATCTGTGTAGTTCTTTAGTCTTTTAAGACCTAATGCCTACAAGAGTTTGTGGAGCAACTGAAAGCAGGGGATAGAAACACTTACAGTGAGTTTGAACCATCTACCTAGAAGGAAGCAACAGAAAGCATTGACATTTTATCTCTGCACAAATTGGAATTAAATCCCAGCTAGGTGAAGCATGTTGAGCAGATATTTGAAGTCATTAAGCATTATAAGTTTCTTCTTAAAATGTGGATAATAATGCCAACCTCAAAGCATTGGTTGAGAGAGTGAATGAGGTTATAGAAGTAAAATATTTCTTATGCTTTACTTTTTTCTTAAAACCTAAATGAAGCATATATTTTCCCCTCCCAACATTTCTTAACAAAATTCTTTGGGTGAAAAAAATATTTTAGATAGCTAATGTGTCAACCAATAAATATAGTGCCTGCCAGTGTAGAAACTAATGCCTAATACACATGTAGAGGATTGTTGTATAAGAAGATTCTGGTAGTAGGGAGAACAACATCAGGTGAATTAGAATGAATGGCAACAAGGAACAGAACTACAGCAGGAAACAAAAACAAAAAGCTACCATTGGATGGGGAGGGAGTGTTTTCAATAACTGAGGTCATGGTGAGGAATGCAGGCCAGTCACCAAGAAGGTCCAGGTGCTAAGGGAAGGCAAATTGGTTTTCCTGGGCTATTTGTTGCTGCTGGTATTTATTTTTGTTTCCCCAGAGCATCCAACTTAGTAGACAACTTTATAGATTTAAATGCGGCTCCTCCTAAACCTACTGAGTTGAAGGCAGGACCTGGATAAACTGTGCCTTAACAGTTATGGTTCAAAAATTCAGGGGATTGCTATACCACAATGCTGAGGCATCAAATCACAATTAATTTGTGAATAAAATGGATTTAAAGTCCTCATCTTTCATTCTGGAGAAATAATCCCATGATTTAACATAACTGTCAGACATAAGCAAAATGCCTTTATCATTATTCTTCACTCTGTCCTCCCATCTGCCCTGCACCATCACTGGGGCTCCTTTCCTACCCAGTCATTCTAATTAGAAATGTGATGTCTCACTGGTCCTTCTTCTCCCTCATCGGCCAACAACCAATCAGGTTCTCCTTACTCTCGCCTGACCTTTCCAACCCATTGCCACTGCCTTAGTTCATAATTTCTCTCTTGATGTTTTCAATAGCCTTTTCTCTGGGATGGCCATATTCAGGTTCTTTCCCTCTATTCCCTCCAGAAGAGTGATCTTTCTGAAACCTAAAACAGCTTTGCAACTCTTTTGCTTACATTTATTCCATGGCACCAAATGACAATTTAAAATCTAAACACTTTAGCTATATCAAGTGACTACCTTTCCAAAATAATTGAAGTCCACTTCCTCCTGTTTCAGCCCATTTCCAGCCATGATGAATTGTGCATATTTCTTCTTCAAGCCATGGTTTCTCTGGCTTCTCCACCTATGCATGTGCTGTGTCCTCCTACTGGATTTTCCCACATTCGCCAGGACTTCCTGATAAACTTATATACATTTTTGTCAAACATCAGCTTATAATATCTAGTTTTGTGAGTCCTTGAATGTCATCCCATCCTCTTTCCACTGCACCTTTTTTTGGGCAAGCACAGCATAACAATGCCTGTACCCTGACTTTGTGATCAGACAAGTCAGTTCCTGATTGTCCCACCTTCCATCCACATCAGTTCAGGCAATCAGTTAATCTCTCTAACCCTCAGAGAAATGTGGATGATCATAATACATCTGCCACATTAGGCTGCTGAGAGCATCTGATGAGGCTATATTTGTAAAGTGCTGTCTTAGTTTCCTGGCTGCAATCACAAATACTGTACAGTGAATAGGCTTAAACAATAGGAATTTATTGGCTTATCATTTTGAGGCTAAGAGAAGTCTAAAATTGAGGCATCAGCAGAGTGATAGTTTCTCCCTTAAGACTGGAGTTCTGGGGCTGGCTGTTGGCGGATCCTTAGGTTCTTGGCTTTTCCATCACCTGATAATGTACGTAGTGGTGTCTTCTCATCTCCTCCTCTCTTCCGGGTTTCTCTGACTTTCAGCTCCTTCTCCTCACTGGTGGCTTTCTTTCTCTATGTCTAAATTTCATTCTGCTTATAAAGTACTCCAGTAATCTGGATTAAAGCCCATCCTGATTCGATTGGTCCTAATTTATTAATAACTAAAAATAACATTTTCAAAAGGTCCTATTTACAATGTATTCACATCCATGAGAATAGATTAGGACCTAAACATGCTTATAGTGAGGGGTATAATTTAATCCACAACAAGTACTAAATGCAGCATGTGGCACATATGATGTGCTTAATCAATTATTGTCATTTTTATTTTGATTACCAATCTCCATGGGTCACTATAAGATAAGGACTGCTTACAAGTGTTTCTATTATAAGACAGCTAGTTCCTTGAGGAAAGGAACTTGTCTTATTCATATCTTATTTTCTGCATCTTCCTCAATATATTCATGTCCTAATTTACATATCCCTGGTCTCAGCATTGGCCTAGGACTCAAATGCTTTTTGAATCACAACTAAATTTTTCTGCAAATAAGTCTGTTTTTTTTTCTTTTCTTATGAGAGTCTCATTTATTGACATTCACATTTCCTTGGAGAAGGAATTTCAGACAGTGGTATTTTAGGAAAGCACATTGGTGATGTACTTCAAAAGACATTTCTTGGATGCCATGTTTAATCGACAATATGTCAGGAAATAGTTTCTACACAGCAGGTTGTTAGATTAAATGGGGATACTTTGGTTTGAAGGCCCAGGCAGTGGCCAGTTTATTGCCTGCTCATCTCTATAAAGAATACTGTCCTACCCATTACCCACAGGTATCTTCAAATACAATAAAACCCAATTACCATTACAACAGCTACTAGTAAAAGGAGAATGACTAGTAACTAACTGTTTTTTTTTTTAATTTATTTCAAATTCTTTGGAAAAAGACCCCTTGCTACCTAACTAGAAATGAATCAATATTACCCAAAATAGTTTTAGAGGAAATAAAACTTTGAAATCAAGGACACTGGCAAACCTAATTCACCTTAGAAATATTTCTGTGGTGTTTATGGCACTTACTGAAATAAAATTAATGCATACACGAGTCAAAGAAATGAGCTCACTTTGACCTAGTGAGCTCACCATAGAAATTATTAGTATAATCATACAAAAGAGCGTGTTACTTATAGTCTGGACAGAATTATTATATGAGATGATACGTGTAATTTTATATGAAAGCACCTATTTTACTATCTGGCACATGTGAGAAACCTATATGTGTTTCCATGTGTTTTTTCATCTTCCCTTCCCAAAGGAGAGCTTACTTTCTGTCCGAGCACAGTTCGCTGGCCATTTATAGATGCCCAATATTTCCCCCTGAATTAAAATGATAGAATATAATAGAATATATTTGCATATATATGATATACTTTATATACATCACTACTAATTATATACAGTTATAGCATATATAATTTGTACACTATTACTAATAATTATATATGCATATAATATGCATATGTATATATGGTAGTTCTATATATAACTTATCTATACCATTACTAATAACTTATATACATATAATTTTTATGTATGTACACACAGTGGTTAAGTCCTTTGAAATATTTTTGAGATTTTGGTAATATATAGATTATTAGTAATTATTATATATGTTATATATATATTCAAAATCTTAAAAAGTGTTTCAACAAATACCAGTTTTGTTTTTGCTTTTCTTTTTAAATGTGTTGGTATTAGGGCTCAGGATTGTAATTATTTTTCAAATTAACCTTTCTAGATTAAAAACTATTCCTGTTTAACAAGCAAAGTACTAATATAGTACACATTTCATTATCATTGTCAAACATCAAATTACCTTAAACCCCAGCTAATCTTCCATGCCTTGCCTGACACATTGTTAGTGATCACAGAGTACACAGATATAGAACATTCATTTTAAAGTGTAGATAACACATATTAAGAAATGATAGGGAAAACCCCTGCTTTTAGATGTTGCTAATGAAAGGACAGAAGGCTTAGGGTGATTGTATTCTTACAAAACCACTGGAGATCCATTCCCATTGGGAATGATTCAGACACTGGAAATATATTAGCTAACCACACAATTTCCAAACAGTACTGCATTTTAAAATCATTTTTGTTACAATTGAAAAACTAATGTTATTTAATTGATGGCCTAAGAGATGGAAATGTGTCAGTCAAAAGGGTTTGAAATGCTTGAAAATTCTTTACTCTTTTGAAAGGGAACATCAGTAAACATTTGATCAGGGCACTTTCTAATTTAATTTATCAGTGCCTCTGTGAGGTAAGAATACTTATCACCATTTTACAGATCAGAGAACTGAAGACTGATCTGTAAATTGTAATTGACTGAGCCCCAAAGGTAAATAAATAAATAATAAACCTCACTTCCTATTAATTGATTCCAAAACCTGTGTTTAAAATGGACCTGGGAAGGGGAGCAACTTTAAATTTTCTGAGCATTTACATATAACCACCGTACCTAGTGCTTTACAAGTATCATCTCATTTAATCCCCACGTGAATCCTGGAAGGCAGGGTGGTAGGTAGAAACTAAAGATGTTCTCTCCTTCCCTCAAAAAAAGTTTCTTACATATTTATCTAATGATTACTGTAAAGGGACTCTGCAGATAGAATTAAGGTTATTAATCAGCTGGTCTTAAACTAGGACAATTATCCTGGATTATCTGGGTGAACACAGTGTAATCACATGAGTCCTTAAAAGCAGAAGGCGGAAGAGATGAGGTAGAAGGGAGATAAGAGAGGTTCAGGGTGTGAGAAGGACCATCCTGCTGTTGCAGGCTTTAAAGTTGAAGGGGGCCACGGGGCCAAGGAATGAGGGTGGCCTCTAGAAGCTGAGAATAACTCTCCAGGCCACAGCCATCCAAGAAGTGAGGACCCCAGCCCTTTAAATGCAAGAACTACATTTGGCCAACAACCAGAATGAGCTTGAAAGCAGATTCATTTTCAAAGGCTCCAGCTAAGGGTCTATCTGGTCAACACCTTGATTTTGCTCTGTGAAACCCAGAGCAGGGAAACCAGCAAAGCTAACGCTGACGTTAGCAATACATTTGGGATGCTAAAGCCACTAAATTTGTGGGAATTTGCTATGAAAGAAATATAAAGCTAATTCAGGCTGAGATTGCTATTTCCCCTGTTTTTGAGATAAAAAAAAAAAAAAACCCTGAAGCTTAAAGACCAAAGTTAATTGAGTTGTTCGATGTGAATCTGCTGATAAGTACGAGAGCCTGGATTTACACATAGGGGCCAGGTCCTCATCATGGTGGTGGACCGCTTCCCTTGCTAACTGTCTCTAAGACGTACGTATAAAAACCACATGACAAAAAAGTTAGTTTCTAACAGTCACATATCTCAAGGTTTCCAAATAGAAAAGCTTTAAGTTATTAAGTGTTATAATTATCAACATTATTTTGTGTGCTACCTCAGCATCCATCTTACTTTGGCTAAGCCACCTGCCTCTACGCTGACTTCTGGACTAATCAATAAGCGGCTTTCCAACCCTGGGGCATGATTCCCGCAAGCCTGCATCTGCGGCCACCACCCACACCACCCACACCACCCACACACCTCATCCAAACCCCACAGAAGGTCCCAAATGATAAGCTCACCACCACCGCGGTCTTCAGACCCCCAATCCCATTCCTCTTTTGAGCGTTTGCGTTAATGACCAATCATTGACTCCGGCGGGAAATCTACCAACTCCACCCCCCTGACCACAGTAAAGGCCCCAGCCCACCGGTCTCTCTCGCTCTCTGTGTGCTCCGCGCCTCCTTGTTGAGCCGCCTCAGCTCATCACGCTTCTCCTCCACCCCTCAGGGCGTCCTGCTCTCTCTGGGACCTGTGAGTAACACACCGTCTTCTCTCATGCATTATGGCCTCGGTTTCCATTGTGTCACCCTTGAACTCCACCGGACCAACTCAACTAATTTTAAACATTATGGGTGAAGAGTCTTTGCAAGGACAGCAATGTATGATTATATTTTGAACATTAATTCCACTTTTTTTTTTTCTTTTAACTTTATTTTTAAAGATGTTTTAGAATATAGAAAAGTTATGTTGAAAATATAGAGGATTCCCCTATACCGTCATTCCCTCCCTTTCTCATATTTTCCCCTATTAATAACATCTAACATTAGTGTGGTGTGACTAATTCCATTTGAATACACAGATTTTTGACGTGAAAACAATTGAGAAGAAACTCTTACAGGATCATTTTTACTCTTCAAAGCACAGACCGAAATAGTTACTATCTTTTCCCCTCGTGATAACGGTACTGCTAATAAATTTCCTCCACGGGTTGGTACACTTGCATTTTCATTTTGAGATATATATATATATATATATATATATATATAGCGAGAGAGAGATTGGTGCAAATTGGAAATGGAATGAAATAGGATATTTATACTGATTTTAAATATTCTGACATTCATCATATGTCATTTTTAACCAGCTGATGAAAGGTAAAGATGTCAGAATTTTTCATTTCACAAAACAGCGTGTAGTGTTTGCTATACTGGAAAATGTTGGTTGTCTAGAATATAAATACTCTGCTTCATTCCATTTCCAATTTGTGTCCATGTCTTCTCCATGGTATCTCACAAGGTACAAATTGATATGCAACATTTTTTATTAACAATAATTTCAATGTTAACTACGAAACGGCAAGGACTCACCATCAACTGAACTTAGGTTTGCTGTTTCTTGCATGCTAAATTGATAAGACCTATTTTAAATTGTGGACAAGAGATGATGCACTATATATATATATAAAGATTGATCACTAAACAATCATTCTCTCAAAGAGAAATTAAATGTGTGGGGGGAAATGGAGCTCAGATTCTATCCTCATCTTTTGCCAGTGTACCCTGTCTCCATACATACTAAAGGAATAATGCAGACTTCCCTAAAATAATATAATTACTTTTGTATAATTCCAGGCTTTGGCTCATGCTAATACCTCAGCAGGGAATACTCTTGTAGGTAGAATCATTTGTTCCCAAGTTTTTGTTCCCTCTCTCTATTAGAATTATGCATTCTCTCTCTTCCATGGGCTTTTTCAATATCACCCATCATCCTAGGCCGACTCTATTTCCCACCCTGTTGATACTGGCTTGTTCAAGTGACAAACTGTGAACAATGAAAATGTGGAAGGAAGTGACACTGTGCCAGTTCTGGGTTGGGTTAATCCAGCATTCAAACGAAAATGTCAGGTTGAATTTGAGCCAAGGTATATTCGATGCAAAGTAGAGGTTCTAAAAACGTGCAGATACTCTGTCAAATAGTTGATGAGGTCTTTTGGAAAATCAGAAATATATTTGATATCAGTTGTTTTTTTCTCCCCATAGTTGCTAGTTTTTAAAAATTATGATAAAAGAATGATATCTGTAATATTTATATTTTATGGAAATTCCCGATTTCTTTGTGTTTTAAAATACATTAAATTTTTGTGAATGTTCCATGTATGATTGGGAAGAAGGTATGTTCTTTATTGTCAGGGTGTAAAGATTGATATATCCGTATTTATTGTGTTATCTAGATCATCTATATTCTTGCTTTATTTTTTATCTGTCCTCTACTGAGAACAGTTTAGTTCAGTCTCTTATTATGAGTATTGTACTATCTATATCTCCTTGTATCACTTACAATTTTTGCTTTATGAAGGTATTTTTTATGTTATGTGGTACATAGATATTTATAGTTAATCTTTGTGAATTGGGATTATAGCCGTAAAATAGGTTCTTCTTTTTCATGTATAATGTGTTTAGGTTTATATTTTAATTTTACTCATATCAGTATCATTATCTTTCCCTATTTTCATTTGCCTGATATATCTTACTACAATCCTTTCTTCTTAGACTTTTTCCATTCTAACATTCATTTTAAGGGTGCTTTTTAAATACAGTATATAGTTAAGTCTTTGTGGGTCAAATTGAAAATACTTTTTAGTTGGTAAGTTAAGTACATTTACATTTTGTGGTAATTTTCATGTGTTTGGTTTTAACTCCATCAATATTATTCTATTTTATAATTAGTACTTTTACATATATTTTATATTTCTTTCTCTACATGATATCTCTGTTGTTTAAAGTTTTTAAATCTTATAGTATTTAGGAAGCTTTGTAGTTTGGTTTAGATGAATGCCTTTTTATTTATGCCTTTTTAAATGTTCTTAGTCTTCAATTTTCTTACTTATACTATTTCTATTTGGTTTGTCATTTATTAATGAAATCCTTTATCTTTTGCTCACTTACTATAAAATAATCAATTTGTTTATTCTACTTTCCTTTTTCCTTCACTTTCCTCATTCCATTTTTGTTGCATTATTTCTGCTTTATCAGAACATAACATAGCATGTATCATATAACAAACTTATATTGTTGCTGAGCAATGAACTCACTGCCCGATGCACATGGAAGCTGATACCATGATACTGGGATTTTGAGGAAATAAAGAGATTTATTTCAAGGTTGACCAGCATGGAGACAGGAGATGAGGCTCAAATCTATTTCCCTGAATTGAGGAAGGTTAAGGTTTTTATGGTGGTGGTATAGGGGGTTGGCTTTAGAGGATTAGGTAGTGTAAACAAGGTGTGAATGGAGATAAGAGGAGCATGTGCAAATAGGTATCATGCTAAATCATCTATTGCATGATTAGGAAATGGCGTCCTTAGGATGTGGAGTAGGTAGAGGTTTAATAGGACAGATGTCATTGGATTACTTTAGGTTATACTTTGCAGCATGTGTACAGGTGTCTGGCTGGGGAATTTTTATAGGAAGGTTAGGACCGGAATCTGCCCATAACAAGTAGTTTGTGTTAAGGGATTGTGGTAATCTGTGGGAGAGGGGAAATTAAAGCAGCTTGTGATAAAGGCAGAGAAAGGGGGGAGTTTCCATGGTTTCAAGATCATATTACATAAACATACACCATATATCGTATAATATTTTCTAACACTCCTGCCCACAACTTAGTTTAGTTTTATATGTGCAATATCCAAGACTACATATTAATATTAATATATTTGTATATTGATCGTTCATCATTAGTCTTTTGTTAAAATTTCCCCAGACAACTTTTGGTTGGAAAAATTTTATGTTCTAGTAGATTTCTCAAGAAAGGCTCATAGAATCAGAATTCTCTCAGTTCTTAAATGGTACGGCCGTTTGATATTATTTATGAATTCCAAAAGAGACATTATGTTGGTAAACTGGTCTGTTTCTCCGGGCGTGATACCCTTTGATTGTATTAAATTCGGAAGTTTCACTTTTACTTAATTAAATGAAGATAAGGGCTCTTCTCTTCTCTCTTTAATAGAGTTTTCCCCAAACTATAGTTGCATTCCCCAAAATCTTATGGCAGGCAGCATGGGAATGGCTTGCAGAGATTTGATGTTTATTTTCTATTTACAGGCAATTTAATTTTAGTTAACTATCTTCTTGTTATGCTGACAGCTTGAGTATCTGTAGGTTTTATTGTTGTTCTTTTTGTTCTTTATTGTTAATTTTGTTGGGGAAGTTGGCAATATCAAATTTATATACCTGTGTTGCCTCAGCTAACCAGAATTATCTGTCTAATAATTTTTTTTGTTGTCTTCTTTTAAAAACCTGTATGAAAGCTGTGAAAATTATTTAGCTTATAGGTCTCTGGTATTGTACCTTTTCCTGGGTTATATTCCTTATACATGTCCAGCTTTGTATTCAATGGCAGATTCATGAAACCCTTGCATATTTCTCAAGCTCTTTGTCTATATAGCTTCATCTTATCCATTACTCTGAATTTACTAACTACCTCATCCTCCCTTACCTTGAGTATCTGTTTTGGAATCTCAGCAATATTGCCTTGTATGGCTGAACTTCTTCCTTTTTGTATCACATCTGGAAAGTTCTTCCAGGCAGAACGCTGGGATAATTTAAGGTTCAGCTCATTTATCGCCCCCCTCTCAAGTTTCACAATTCAAGGCTGTTTATGGTCTAGTATCTGACAAAATTTGTGTTATATGTTTTGTGTAGTTTCATATTTTTTTACATTGAAGATGTGAATCAGTTATTCCATTACATTGGAAGTGGGATTCTTGTGCTGTAGTAATTCTAAAAAGCTTTAGAGGTGATACTAATATGTAGCAAGCTTTAAGAACCACTACTTTGGTTTCATAGGAGTGATAAGATGGAAGAACATAATGATTAACTTCATAAGTAAGAATTCCATAAATAGCTAATAACCATTGAGTGTTTATTGTACTGTAACTGTTATAAGAACTTTGAAAGATAAATTAATCTATATTAGTCTTTCAGGTCCCCGTTAGTGAAACCGGTTCAATCTCGTTCAAGTAAAATAGAAATATTGGCAATATATTGTAGAAGTTTATAATTCTGGTTCAGATACGAACTCTAGGAAATCAAGATGGGTGCCGGGACACACTCCACACATTTTCTCTGTCTCTGTCTTTCTGTCTGTCTCTCTCTTGATCACTTTCTCTCTGTCTGTATCTCTCTTGAGCTCTCTGTGTCTATTTCTCCATGTGTATCTGTTAGCCTGTGTTGGGCTACAAGTCACAGAAAATTTGAATCAACTCACTAAATATTGATGATACATGTGAACTAACATAATAGGAAGTCAATGGCAGAGAAATCTCCAGAATTGTTTGGTTTAGGGACTCACTTGTGTGTTACCAAGACCCTTAGTTGTTTGTTTTTTTAAATTTTGTTTTGTCTAACAACTTCAGTGTTTCATACTCTGTATGGTATGTTGATGACTGCAGTCCTTTCATGAAGTACATGGAAACACAGGTACATTCCAATAGTTGAATGAGGAAAAACTTCCCAGCAAAACCCATTTCCTAAGTCTCTGGTATGAATTGGGACACAAGCTCATTTCTGAACCAATTACTGACTTAAGTTGAGAAGGAAGCAGTCACCTCCTAGACATTTCAGATGGCCTCCATCAGTTAAGAAAAATGCTTTGGAGAAAAGTTCGAGTGTGTGCCTGAATCAATCAATATCCACAGTAGCAAGAGGATGAGATGAGTTCACAGTTATAGAGGATGGCATTGGGTAAGACAACAATAATAGCATTGCTAATTACTATAGTCCTATCTTCACAAATGACATATTTGAGGCTCAGTGTGTTTAACTATTTAAAGTCACTCAGGTAGGGATTGGACAAGAAAAAATTGCAAGCCATACTGTCTGATTCCAGAGTTCAAGATTTTCATAAATATGCAATAAAATGGCTTTAAAGATAAAATCATTATGAACTTATATTATAATCAGTGATAATTTATCTCAACTCGTTTCTTAGATGCTTTAGATTATTAATAAGTATATGTACTTTCCTTCCAGTCATTTTTGCCCAGGGGTACTGGCAACCTGGGAAAGCATATACTGTGCCTTCCTCCCTCTTTGGCACGTCATTAGGTAACCTGAAGGGATCTTTCCTTTTGTCTGTTCAGGGGCTATTTTGAGAAGAAAAGACATTCTTCTTGCAGTACATAGAGTTGGTTTTCTCTGGGCAACTCAGAGGCAAACCAAGGGGCTGAATTAAGTGACCACAAAAGGAAAAGGTCACATGTATGACAACAATGAGAAATCTTTACGGCTAAGGCTGTTTCCACAGTTATACTGCTCTTTGATGTTGGCAAAAGTGTCTTTAGTGAAAAAGGTATAGGGAAAATGGCGGGGAAAGAAAGAAGTGCATTCACTTTCCAGGTCTAAGTAAAGGAGTGAACAGCATATATATCCAAAACCTAATGTGGGCTTCACATTGTGGAAGGTGGAAATGTGTCTATTAAATTTGCATAGCAGCTGAGTTATAGCCTCCAAAATAAACTTAAATGAAGGACCCATATAGTCTACCTGCTGGGGACGCTAGAAACATAAGGGTCATTGGTTTAGAGTGTATAATGTGTTCTGCTGGATGGCATCTGTTTTAGTTTGCCAAAGGGCTGCTAATGCAATGTACCAGAAATGGGTTGGCTTTTGTAAAATGGATTTATTTGGGGTAAAAGCTTACAGTTCAGAGTCATAAACAGAGATGCTTTCTCACCAAAGTCAGCTACTGGTAATCTTGGGGTCCTCCCGTGTGGGGAAGCAAGATGGTGGCTGATCTTTGCCAAAGTCCTTGGCTTCTCCTCCAGCCTCACCACCTCTCAGAGCCCAGCTGCGGGTGATCAGGCATAATGCTTGTCTCTTTCTGGGCTTCTTCTCTCAGTCTTGGCTGCTATGCTTTCTTCCCAAGTTTAGCTGTGAGATATCAGGCATATGGCTCATCTCTTCAGCCCCAAGCTTCTTCAAGGGCCCAGCATCTTGAGGGCTTTTGTCCTTAAGCTTTGGGTAGCAGTGATCCTCGAGTCTTCTCTCACATGGTAGGATAAAAAATGGCAGCTTCTTTTTGTCTGTGTGTCTCTCTGTGTCTCCATTTATATAAAACCCTACAAGAGGGTAGAGACACAACCTGAGTCATGCCTCACTTACATAGGCCAATTAAAAGGGTCTCACACCTATGGGAATGGATTAGTTCAAGAACATAATATTTTTCTTGGGATTAACGAAATTCAAACTGTCATAGTACCCATTTGCTCAGTTATCATCTCCAAGCTGCATCTCAGGAATTTTCATTGCTGTATTAAGCTGACAATTTCTGTGTGGTGTGTATACGGTAGGACCAGTGGATTCCATTGTCATAACAATTTTGCTCTAAAGTGGGTTCCTTAGTCTGATGCAATGCAAATCCCATATTGATGATTCAAACCTACTATAAACTGTATACAAAGGGGCAAGTAAGGCCCTAAAGGCAGGAAAAGTAGAGACGAACTTCTGCCTCTTCCATAGTGGGAAGGATCTAATGTAATCACTTGTGACTAAGTAGTTTGTTGAGTTTTGCCTCAAGAATTCAGAATTGATCTCGGTTAATGGCAATATAGACATTTAAAATTTGTATTTTGCTTAGCTTTGGGGAGTCCAAGTGTAACCTCAACCCTAGCCATTATGGCTAAATTCATAAGCTCATTGTGCTAACAATAGGGTCATCAATGATAGAGGCTGGCTGAATTCAAATGGGCAAAACTACATGGCTGTTTAGTGCCACCATGAGTGTATACGTTTCCTACTGTTGTTGTAACAAATTATCACAAACTTAGTGCCTTAAAACAGCAACAATTTATTATCTTATAATACTTAAAGACAAAAATCTGAAGTGAGTCTCGTGGGGCTAAAACCAAGGTGTCAGCAGGGTTACTTTCCTTCTGGAAGAGGAAGGGGTAAATCCATTTCCTTGCTCTTTCAACCATCTAGAACACCTGCACACCTTGGCTTGTGGCCACCTGCCAGAAAACCTTGATTCCAATGTCAGATTAATATTTTTGCATCTCTGGCTATGACTCTCCTGTGTCACTCTTTCACTTATAAAGGCTATTGTGATTATATTGGGCCTATCTGGATAATCCAAGATAATATTCCTCCCCATCTCAAAATCCTTAACTTAATCACACCTGCAAAGTCCTTCTTACCTGGTAAAGTAACATTCACAAGTTTCAGGGATTAGGATGTGGACATCTTTGGGGGCCATTTTATGCCTAGAGGGAATGGACTCTAGTGGACATTAACATGTGATACAAAGATAGTCACATTAATGCTCACTTCCATACATCTATCCACATAACCTAGATTTCCTATATCCCTGATTTTCCTGTCATTTTCTTTCCAGACCTCTGACTATGGAGCCAAGTTATTCGCCAATGCCCATTAGTGTTTATATAGATATGGATATATAGATATATGTTATTTACCTTGAACTACTTATATTTCCACAAAAACACATGAACAGTTAACCCATAGGGAGGATTAATTTTCATTGCTTTCTTTCAGGGGCATGCCTAGTGGGGTTTTAGTGTAGCAGTATGTACATAAGCACACACATATATACATTGAGCCAAACCATCTGTGACTTAACCTGAATTAGTGATCTGATAATCAGAGGGAATGTGGGGGAAGATCCTGATGAGAATGCATATTCCCTTATAAGGCAAGTCTTCTGAGTCATCTCAAGTAATGGAGAAGGACTAGCCTTTGTTAAGAAGGAGTGCTCCACTTATCTGGGCCAAGACTTCAAAGAAATATGCAAGATATTCATATGCATGGGCCCAGATTTCCCTATCTCATGTTTCTTGTTTTACTACCTTTTAGTTAAGGCCAGATCTTGGTATAACTGGCTTGCTGAAATGGAGAATTCATCTTCCTTTGGTGCTAAGATACTCTTATACATAAACTCTGGGTCTGAACTTCACTTTACGGAATGAGGGTATCTTTATGTGCTTTCAAGAAGGCCCTTTGGCTTTTACACTTGGTCTTTAAGTATATTATTCATTCTCAGCCTATCAGTGTCTTATTTTGTATATCTATTTTTTTCTAACAAAACCCGTACATTCCTTTAGTTCTTTCAATTACTACTTTCTCCATTTTGTTAAAATTGACTAGGATATTTCTCCTGTCAGTGCACTTCCTTCTGCTGGTATCAGATCTCATTTCATCCTGATAAAAGTTTTAACAATGGCTCCGTTATAGCATAACAGAGGCTATCCAGGGTTTACCTTCCACCTAATGGGCTTTTCATTGCCAGCTGGTAAAGTGGTGAGCCATTTCCCAAATCTCATTTTACAGTCTGCTTCCTAGGAACACTCTTGCAACCATCTCTCTTAGGCAGAACTCCCTAAGGAGTAGACTCTGAGAAGAAACATTGCCTCCATGTAGTTTATAGGGGAGGGGTGGTGTCCTTGGGATTAACTCCTACGGAAGAAGCAAAAGAGGTAGGATGGGGGTAAAAGGAGAAGTTGAATTTTAAAACACTAATAAAAGGCCTTCATTAATTCCATAGGGAGCGCTGATGCTTGGGCAACTCTTCAGAACTGGATAAGGGATGTTCACAGTGAGAGGACATGATGTTGACTGAGAGGAATCTCTTAAGCTGAGGGAAATTCCTGGAAATTGTCTCAGTTGAGATCTATAGTAATTACTAACACCCTAACACCGGAGGAATGAGTGTCTCAGTTTCAAGGAAGGTATTTGGCACACCACTGCTATAATATGCTTGAGCTCGCTAAACCCTGTAATTCAAATGTCTAGTATAGATATGGTTTATTTGTGTATGTGTGGAGGTCTGCACTTAACTATTCTCTTATTAGTTATAGCACTAAAATTCAGTGTTCTCTTGTTAGTCTCCCTACTCTAGAGGAGATAAAGCTCTGTTAGGGAAAAAATTATGCTATATTTGTTCTAGATTCTTAAGTATAAATATACTTAATATAGGTTTGTTTCTTAACTGATGTTTTAGATAGTCAGATGAAAGAATGTACTTAATGATTCATTTGTTCATTCACTTAAAATACATATTTGATTGCCATTGTACCGTTGTGCTTTTGGGTAGCACTGCTGATTATAGTCAAGGTATTTTGAATTTTACTTATGATGCTATATCCATGAGTTTGGGATTCTATATTTTGTTTCTTGTACTGCTTTTCATTGTGATCATCTTCACTTTAATCACCCATCTTGTGAACAGGTCCTAGAATTCACCATGAAGGTGTATGGAATGCAAGTTTGAGGCATGGCCAAGGCCACAGATGACAAACAAAATTTTAATGCTTCAGCTTATTATTTTTAGAACTCCAAGGGCTTTAGTCTAGTTAGAGTTGTGAAATGGGCAACATGGCAGGGAAGACCAATATTACCTTTTCTCTCCTATGCTTTCTATTCCCCTTGTGGTTATTAAAGTCCAAATGACTAATTCCAGTCATGAAATGTGAATGTAATTTATTTATATCATTTCTAGAAAGAGATTTTGATCAAGCTTCACATAAATCTATACTTTTCTCTTCCCATACCTTATTATTGAGAAAAGGTTAGTATTGCAAATGATGCAACATAAGTTGGTGTCGCAGTGTTAAGCAAAGACTCATGCTGGCATGAATAGAACATTTAGAGTGAGTGAGAAATGAATTTTATTGTGTTCAATTGTGATTTGGGGGTTGTTTGTTATAGAGCATACTGTGTTATCTAGTATATTACAGGGAGTATTATGAAAAGTATAAAAATAAACATAGAAAAGGATTATTTACATGTGAAAAAGAAATGAGAAAATAGTATTTTGCTAAGTCCAGTTTAGTTGGAAGGAGTATTTCTGAAATTGTGAGCAAGAGCCATATTAGCTGAAAAACCATAGAAATAAGTGATATAAGAGGGAAGTCTGCAGAAACAAGGCCCTGCTTGATAAAATACCTATAAGGTGCAAAAGGTTGACTAACTGTATCTGTATCTGCATCTTGTCTTTGCATCTGCATCTGTATCTATCTCTATATCTCTTTCTATCTCTACATCACCAACTGTCTTTCTATTCTATCATCTATCTCTATAGCTATCTATCTATGTATCTATCTATGTATCTATATATCTATCTCTATCATCTCTCTCTCTCTCTCTCTCTCTCCCCCCATCATCTATCTGTCATCTATCTATCATCATTTGTCTATTTATCTCTATTATCTTTCTATTCTGTGGAACCTAGGCATGATACTGTCAATAGTATATGGGTCCAGTTCTTAACCTCTGCTCACCAATTTCCTGTCTAATTCTCTGTCCCTCCTTCTGAAAGGAGTTTTAATATGGTCTTGAAAAATTTCATGGCTGCAGAAGTTCAAATACATCCTCAAAATAAAAAGCAAGTCACGATTGTCATGGCTTCAAGAAAATCACCTTACATAAGACACTTTATTGTGTAAAGTAATACCTGTGTAAGTAATACCTTTCCAAGACAAGGAATATATGCAGAGTTTGGATCAGGTAGTAAAAGTGAGTAGTATCACTAGGATTATCCAAACCAACCACCATTATTGATGTGGCAGAATTAAAGTCGTCAAGCTATAGTTATCACCAGCAGTTTAATTTTTCAAGGACTTATAAAAACCTTTTAACTCCTGTCATGGTTCGAGTAGTTGGCAGGGCCTGACTTTGACTTTGAGCTTCAGATTTGGAAAATCAAGGAATTCAAAATGAATCTCAGCCAGCATCCCTTAGCCTCCAGTTGCTTTCCCCTCAGACTATAAATGGATTCTGTTTTTGAAAGCAAGCCCAGATTTCCTTAAAACCTATTCCAGTCTCTTGAAATTAACTACGGGTATATTTCAAATGCAGGCTGTGCTTTTCTCTGCACCTTCTTCTGGAGCTTCCTCTTTGTAAGTGTTCCAGTTCCCTTGTATGGGTTAGTGTCACTCTTGCTGAGTACATGTCATGCCCATCATTATGCATTTCAACCAGACTCCCCAGATGAATTACAGCTTGACTTTCCATTGGCCATATATCAAAAACAAGCTATTCAGGGCCAACTTCCCTGAAAAGATTTGCCAACTGGCCTACTGGCCCCCTTAACATGAGAAGAATTACAAGCTTCAAAAGAGATGATAAAGGTCAATATCTTGGGCTCCAATTCCTGCCAGGGAATTGCTTATCACATCTTTCATGGACTTTTACACACCTCCCATTTTAAATGGACACCAACTAGAGATAGACCCTGCACTATTAAGATACTGACTCCTACAGTTATTAGTTTCAAAGATGCATTCATTTGCATAATGTACAAATACCAACTATTCTCTGATACTGTGTGATAAGTTTCTTTCGCCTTACTGAATTGAGATAATCACGTCTTATATTGGACACATACTTCTCAGAATGCTACCAAACTATGATTGCTTCTTCACTTTTGGGAGATATAGCCTATCCTTACTTCACAGTGAGCTTGATATTACCATCCCCACCCCCCAAACGTCCTTTGATGCATAAGATGAGTGGCTGTTCACCTACGTCTGACATCTCAAATAGTTTTTTTGTTTATTTTTTAATCTGAATATGAGCTCAGTACTCTACATTTATCTGTGTTAACTTTAATCATTTCAGCCTGTCATGATCTTAATTGGATTCTGATTTTTCTCACCTGGTATATTATCTATCCATTCCAGTTCTTGTAATCTAAAAAACCTGATTGACGTCCCTATTCAGGTCATTCATAAAAATGTAGAATGGGGTAGATATGAGAATAGAGTCCTTTTATTTATCACTAAATGAGATATGGTGGGCATTGGTATATTAAAAAGCATTTTGGTGGTTTGGAACAGTATGTGCCCAGAAAATCATGTTCTTAAATTTAATCCATTCCTGTGGGTGTAAACTTATTGTAAGTAAGATATTTTGATGAGGCGTGGCCCAGGATTGGTCTTAATCCTCTTACCAGAGTCCTTTATAAACAAGATGATTATAGAGAAAAAGAAAGAGAAAGCCACAGAAGCAAGAAGTTGAATGCAGTGAAACTTGGAAGAGAAGGAAGAGACCAGCAGATGCTGCCATGTGCCTTGCCATGTGACAAAGGACCTAAGGATCACCGGCAGCTCATCTTTGTGAAAAAAGCGTTACCTTGATGATGCCTTGATTTGGACATTCTCATGGACTCAAAACTGTAAGCTTGTAAGTAAGCTAATAAATTCCCATTGTTAGAGCCAACCCATTTTATGGTATCTACTTTAGCAACTTAGTAAACTAAAACAGATTTTGTCACCAGAAATGAGATGCTGCTATTGTAAATACCAAAATTGTAGAAACAGCTTTGTAGTTGGGTAATTATATATAAAGCTAGAAGAATTGTGAGGTTCTTGATAGAAAAGGCCTACATTGCTTTGAAGAGACTGTTGGTAGAAATATGAATGCTAAAGGTCCTTCTGATGAGGCCTTAGAAATAATGAATGTGTCATTGCATACTGGAAGAAAGGCAGTCCTTGTTTTAAAGTAGTGGAGAACTTGGAAAAATTGAATTCTGTTGTCAGATGGAAGGCAGAATTTGAACGGGATGATCTTGAATATTTAGCTGAGGAGACTTCCAAACTAAATGTGGAAAGTGCTACCTGTTTTCTCCTTGCAGCTTATAGTAAAATGTGAGAGAAAAGGAATAAGCTGAGAACTGAACTCCTAGGCACAAATAAACCAGAAATTGATGGCTTGGAAAATTCTGAGCTTCTGGAAAGTAAGTCCCCAGGTAATAGTGCTCCATGTGAGGGTTTAACTGAACATGGAACCAGCCAGCCATTTCAGTGCAAATCAAGATTGGAAATGCAATTATCCAAACAGAATTTGTAAAAAGTTCTTTTGCCTGATGGTTTGGACTCCTGTATACTACATGTGAAATCAACACTTTTTTTTTCAAGATCTGTACGAACGGAACTACTGCCAGTCTGGACTAAGGAATAGAAAAGAGACAGACTGAAGGAAAAAAATGACTTCAAAGGCAGAACCATGGAAGCTGAGGTCTGGACCAAAAATATCGTCTTGGGCCAAGAGAACATGCCCACCCATGTGTGTGGAAAGAGAGGAGTACGCCCCTGCATTTGAAGAGGGTAAGTCTTCTACCCCACTCTTCAGGAAGAGTGTTACAAACCCAGGTTTCTCAGAAGTCTGCGGAATTGTGGAGAAATTGGCCATCACCTCAATATTTGAGGAAAGGGGAGCCTAGAGCTACCATTCCCATGCTTGATGAGGGTGGAACCTTCACCTCAGTATTTGGGGAAAGTAACATCCCAGTATTCAGAGAGTGCTTGGCCACTGTGCAAGTACTTGGAAAGCATGGGGCTGCTGCTCCATCAAGCCCAGAGGACCAATCATCATTCTGTGGAAGACTCCCAGACCTTGAAATCTAAAGGAGTATGTCCTGCAGGTTTTTGGAATTCTTTGGAACCCATGACACCTGTTTTCCTTTCAATTTATCCCTTCTGGAATGGAAATGTTTATTCTATGCCTGCTTCCCCTTTGTAGATTGGAAGTAGATAAATTGTTCTCTAGGTTTCATAAGTCCACAGCCAGAAGGTATTGTGCCTCAGGACAGACCACACCTATAACCAATTTTGATGAAACTTTATACTTAACATTGTTGCTGAAATGACTTAAGGCTTTGGGGATATTGTGATGGAATGAATGTATTTTTCATATAGAAAGAACAAGTCTTTTTGGGGGGGTCCAGAGGGTGGAGTGTGGTGGTTTGGAACTGTATGTATCCCAGAAAATCATATTCTTAAATTTAATCCATTCCTGTGGGTGTAAACCTATTGTAAGTAAGACCTTTTTGATGAGGTTACTTCAGTGAAGGTGTGGCTCAGAGTGGGTCTTAACTCTACTACTGGAGTCCTTTATAAATGGCAAACTAAACAAGCATCCTTTCAATATTTGGCTATACACCCAATATTTTAATGATTTACTCTGTGCTGGGCTCTGTGATGAGACATTATCTCAGACTTCCCTCACAGTAACACTATGAGACAGGAATTGCCCCTTCTTATACATGAGGAAAGAGGAAACTGAGGCTCAAAGAAGTAAAATTACTTTTAGCAAGATCACACAACCTATGTAAGTTAAGAGTCACATTTAAAAAAGATACTCCTTTGTCAAACAAACAAACAAACAAAAAGAACATTGCTACAGGTTTCTCTCGTCCTGCAACTTGCACCCTAAATTCTGTAGTGCCTATAGTCACTTTCCACGATGGGATTTTTTTTAATATACTTTTTTATTTTTTTAAAAAGATACTTAGTTACATAGTTGCATAAAAAATATAGGGAATTCCCATATGCCCTGCTACCTACACCTCCCACATTTTCCCACATTAACAGCATCCTTCATTATTGTGGTACATTTGTTACAACTGAAGAACACATTTTGGAGCATTGCCACTAAGTGTGGATTATAGTTTACATTATGGTTTATACCCTCTCCTGCACATTTTTGTAAGTTATTACAAGATATATAATGGCCTATATCTATCATTGCAATGTCGTTCAGGACAATTCCCAAGTCTCAAAAATTCCCCCATATTACACTTATTTTTCCCCCTCCCTCTGCTCAGAACGTCCAGTAGCCACTGCCTACACATCAATGATTAAAGTTCTTCCATTGCTAGAATCACAATAAGTCTATAGTAGGATATCAGTAAGTCTACTCTAGTCCATTGTTCATTTCCCAATCCTGAAGTTTCTGGGATGGTGATGCCCACTCTGTATCTAATTGAGAGGGGCCTTAGATTCCATGGGGCAGATGGATGGGACTATCTTGCTTGCATTTGCAGACTCTCTGTGTTCTTTGAGATGTTCGTTGTTCATCATCATCTCCTTGTTAGTCATCCTGGGTGAGTCCAATGAACTGGAGAGTAGGTGTTGCAACTCTGTTGAGATTCAGGTCCCAACTGGTACATGGACAACCCAAAGATTTAAGTCTCTTGGACATACACCTATCAACTCTAGTACTAACTATAGGTTCAAATAGAAGGGGCTGCAGAGCCATGTGTATGGAAACCACAACTGAGTCCAACTTTGTCACACTGGAGAGCATAGATTCCAAAGTAGGGCCCATTGGCAGGGTACCAAACTCCTAAGCTATCTGCCCTGCCTATAGTGTCTGGATGTCTCCAGAGCCCACAGAAGCCCTGCTATTTGAGGCAATATTTACTTTGGCAGTCAGTGAGATCCTGCTAAGACGTGCATAAGCACACGACCTCGCAACTCACTTTGAAGTCTCTTAGCCATATAAACTCATTTGTCTTTACCTTTTCCCCCTTTTTGTCAATGTCTTTTTCCAATTGCATTGCTAGTTGGTGCTTGATAGTAATCCCTCTGTGCCAGGGAGGTTCATCCCCAGGAGTCATGTCTCATGCTGTGGGGACATGCATGCATATAAGACATACAAGTCTTATATGCTGAGTTTGGCTTAGAGAGAGGACACATTTGGGCAACAAGGAGGTTCTCAGGAAGTAACTCTTATGCACGCTATAATACCAGACTAAGTTTCAACTTCAAAAGTAAAGGTTCATAAGTACAGTTATCAATATCAAGGGCCCATCAATGGTCCATCTTCTTTCACTAGTCACTGCCCCTGTACTAGGGGGATTCTTGATGTACCATTAAAGAGTGTGACAGAGCTCCCCAGCATGGGAATTCGATATTCTTAGGGTTATTGTGTGAATCTCCCACCCACTGAGACAATGCCACATGAACACTTGAACACATTCATATACCTTATAAGTATGCCCCAGGTGAACCTCCTCCCATACATCCCCCATCTCTGGCACCCCTCACCAATCATTCCCCCTGCCACAGTTGTAACCCTTTTGTGATCCAAAACTTCTTAAAAATTGAAGCCAACAATTATAAGCAAATATAATTAATAAGAAAATGAAATAATAATAATAGTTTTAAAAATAATGAAAGAAATACAATTTTTTAAATTTGAAATAATAAAAAATATAAAATTAAAAAAAATCTAGAAAAATTTTGACATGTGTTTCATCACTGTAAGATCTGTTGTCTTGTATGAACGATAGCATTTTCTTCCCTTTATTCACCCAGTTTCTTATTTTTTTTTCATTTTGTCTTCAATGAAGCTTTAGGTACAGAAAACTCACGTACAGTATATAGGAGATTCCCATACACCCAACATTCCCCCCTTTTCCCCTTTCCCCTATTAATAACATTTTACATGTGGATGGTGCATTTTTTACAATTGATGTACAAATATTGAAACATTGCTACTAACCATGGTCAAGATTTACATTATTGTTTACATTTTGGACCATATACTTTTATAAACTTTCATGAAATTTAACATGGTCTGTACCCATCATTGCAATAACATGTAAAACAATTCTATCACCCCCAAAATGCCCCATGTTCTATCTATCCTATTCTTTCATACCCCTCCCCTCGGGGCTCACAGTAACCATCAAGACTAACTCATTGAAGGATGATTCATAGCTACTTGCAACAACATTGAGGGCTTGACATATTGGCCTGTCCTCCCCTATTAGGCACTTGGTATGCTCTTGAGAGACTCCCACCCTTCTATTTGAGATCATAGAAGGACTCCTCAGGATGGGAGCCCAATTCCTTCCTGCTCATTATGTGGGTCTCCACCCACTGATAGAATACACTATGAAAATATGAACACTACACACGCTCTGGGATTTTTGATAACTGTGTTTGCACATGTTGTTCTCACTCTCTGGAGTGCCTTTGACTTCCCCACCATGTTCTCTTCACTAAGAACCTCACACTTTGCTTTCAATACTGAGTTCAAGTGTCACTTCCCCATCTGTGTTGTAGGGATAAAACCTATTGTGAGTATTAAGAGAAATAAGGCATGCAAACCCCTCAACAACAAGATCATTAAATAACCCTTATTATTAATATCACCACATTATATTTACTACTCACAATGTCAACATCATTTGAGGCCTATGCTGTTACTCATTTTATCGATGTTATAAAAAGATGAATAAGTTACTTAAGACTACATGGAAAATAACAGAGAGAGATCAGCAGTTGAGACACTTAGTGATAGTGCTACAAGAGTCCTATGGAATAAAATCCATCCACTTACCACGGTTTACTAGGCTGTGTATCAATTGGCCCATGCCCACCTCTTCCAGCTCATTTCAGACCTGCCACCTCCCTTGCACTATAGCCACTGGACTTCCTGCTTTTCTCCAAATAAACCCAGTGGTTCCAATATCAGGGTCCTTGCCTTTGCTGCTTCCTTTGCCTGGTTGTTCTGGCTTCTGCTGGTTCAAATATCAGCTTCCATGCCCAGGCTAGTTAAATTATTTCATCAGTCCCCAAGAATAGTACCATCACATCACTCTGTTTAATTTCCTTCACAAAGCCACAAGTATATCATTCATTTCTGCATCCACACTTTATTATCTGTTTCCTCTTTAAACGTGAAAGCTCTATGAGGACAGGAGCCTTGTCAATTTTATTTGGTACTGTATCTCTAAGACATAGTAGATAGTAGGTGTCCAATAATTTTTTTTAAAAATGAACAAATAATAGAGTATTAAAAAGAAAAAAAAAAAATGTTATGGAGAGACCGCCTAAGACTCACAGAAAATGAGGGAAAGTTTTCTGGAAGCAGGGACATTTTTATTACTGGTAAAGTAGGAAATACCTAACCCAAACAGTGGAGGTGGTTAATGAATAGTCCATTGATTATAAATCACCATTGATTTTGCTCTCCCTCATCTCCACACCACAGAACATTTGGCAATGTCTGGAGACAGTTTTGGTGGTTGCAACTTGGAGGAGGGGAGGTGCTACTGGCATCTAGTGGATAGAGGTTGGGGTGCAGCTAAATATCCTGCAGGGCACAGGACAGCCCCCCACAAGAAAGCATCACATGGCCCCAAATCGCAATAGTGCCAAGATCAAGAAACCCTGGAATAGACTAATTATCTTTCCTCAGCAACACTCGACCTCCCCGGTCTCTAACATACAATGATATCTTTTCTCAGTCTCTTTTCGCTGCTGCCTTCTGCTCCCTCTGATTTCTCTGTGTGGCCACTTCTACCCTGAGACACACTGAAGTTTTCCATGGAGTAACTGAACTCCAAAGCTTCCCCATATTCCTTGGAGAAGCTGCAATCATAGGTCAGCCTTGCTCTGGCCCGCGACTCTGTAGCTCAGAGTTGGAGAGGCAGAGGTCTCACATTATATTATCAAGGAATCAGAACCCTCTGAGTGGCCCTGAGGCACCACAGGTACTAACTAGAGAGTGCTAAAGAGCACTCAGATCCAGGATGCAGGGGTGCAGGAGTTTGGGCTAAGAAATCACTTAGATTTTGCTGGAGTTGTCATAGAGTATCCTCTGTACTTCATCTGTCTGCTCATGTCCTCCCTGGTGAGTTCAACAACCCTGAAAAATTAGAATTGGCTCAATTCGACCAACTCAGCAGTGCCTGAGTACCAAAGAGCTTTTTTTTCCTTTTTATTTGACTTGCTGGAAACCAGCTTCAATGAGATTTTATAGTCTCTTGAAGCCTGGGGACTTTTTCCCCATATTTTTGTCTTATAAAATTCTGATAAAAGTATGAAACAAAAATTGATGAATTCCAACCAATTTGAACTTCTTCATTTACAGCAGCACGGTAGAAGATGCTGGGCACAATTCATTTCTAATGATTTAATTCTAATTAGAATTTATAACTGTAGTCTAATTCCAATAACACAGTTAAATGACTGCAGAAATGTATTTATTGATTCACGCATGAACAGCACATTGTACATTCAGATGTTGTCTAGATATCTAGATAGATATGCACCCACACATTTTTTATATTTTTCTCACAGTCTTTGATTATGACCCTTCCTTTCTTATGATTCATACTGTGACAATGAGTCCTCTAAATTGCTATTTGCAATAAAGTTTGAGTAAGATTATTCACTTTTCTTTCTATTTTTTTATTTTATGCTATGAGTATGGGACCCTACAGAGAGCTACAAATTGAGAGAAACAAACATTTCAGAGAAAACCGACCTCCAGAGCTTTGGAAAGAGCAAGGAATTGACAATTTGAAAGGCTTCAAGTATGCCAAGTGGCCATCATAAATCACTCCACATTTCAAAAGGGCACAAACAAATCAAGATGTGAAGACTTTACAAAGTCTTTTGTTTACTGAGAATGTTTTCGTTGTGTGTTAACCATAATTATTGTAACGATTAATTTTAAGAGGAATTATGTCTCATTGAAATGTATAATTTATCATGAGAAAGACAATTTAAAATCATCCCAGTTTATAAAGAAGAATGGGTGAAATTAAATGAGCTATCAAATATCATGAGGTTTGCCAGTGGCAGGACAGGGAAGGAGCCCTTGTTTCTCAACTCCTTTTCAAAGGTATTTTGCATTATGCCATGCTTCTAAACATCGTATAATAACATTAAAGAACTATTGATAGTTCAAAGGCAAAACCATGTCATTATTCCTTGGGATAGTTTCTTTGAGAATCTGGCTTGAAATAGAATCTGGGGTTGTCAAACTTGAAAGGATCCTTAGAGACCACAACCTATTTAAATCTCTCACTTTCTTGAATTAGCAAATGAGATCTGGAATGGGAAAATGCATTCCTATGTGACAAGGATGCTTTTTTTTCCATCTCAAAATTGCTTAAATAGTATTGCAACTTTGTAAGGAGGGGGAAGAGACCCATATTTTTTCATGTATGGTGAGCACCAGTAGATTCTACTTCTTCATGAATGAGTTGTAGATCATTAGATCCAAGAGCCCTTTCACTTATATTGGTTTAGTATATTATCAACATAAAAGCATTTGTTTTATTTGTTATTTCTTTTTGTGCTAGAAATTACCTATAGTCCTGTTATTGTAGATTCAAAATGCAGTGCAAATATAAGTTATTTTATTTTATTATGTTTAAACAAACAACCATGATTTGAAGCAGTTTATAAAGAGACATACATGTAGCCTATAAATATAGCATACATTATCTAGATTGATGAGAAAGACAAGGCAAAAAGAAAATCAAAGTTTTATTGTAAAAATATCTCCTTTGAAAATTTTACTTTGTCACCCCAAATGCCCTTTTTATAGTGAATTTAGACTTTATTTAAGCTAACCAATGAATATTTCAAACCTTTGCATAATTAATCAGCTTGCCAATCATTTGTTTTCTGAAACCTCTGTCTACTTTTTTCCTAAAACAAAGTTGACTCATTGTCTTTTTTACCACGCTTTATTTATAAAAACACATGGACAATGGTAAGAAAATATGGCATGTGCTAATAATAATAACAAGGAAGATAGGTTTCATAGGTTCAATTCGTCAAGAACAATGATGGGCATTATTAGTCATGATTAAAGCAATGCATAATAATACTTAATGTGGAGCCTCAGTGAACTCAAGCTTCTCAGCAGTGCTAAAGGTTATCTCCCATAAGTGTGCCTGTATGTTTGTGTGTGTGTGTGTGTATGGGAGGATGAATTTTCCCATAAAACATATATATTGGGTGTTGGCCTTTTGTAAATATTTTAGCAACATGTATGTTAGATTGGAAAACAGTATCATTTACCAAGTGAGGGCCTCGGAAAGAGTAGGAAAGCACAATCAGTAGACATTTAGTAAACTTGAGAAAAGAGCAAACCAATTGCCCAGGAAAAGGAAGACTACTCCCTATACTTCCTCCAGGTTATTTTCAAGTCAGTGTGGTATAATATAAAAAGCATGGGTTTGGAATCCGCAGGATGGAGTAGATGATACTTCAGCATTCTTCCTGTCCCAGGGACATTCCAAACTTCTGCTGGCCACCCGGTCTTTGCACTTCAAGCTGGTTCCTTTTGGAATGTTCTTCCTTCAGGCCTTTGCAAGCTTCTGCTTAAATTTCACCTCTTCATGGAGGTCTTGCCAGACCAACCATTCTAAAGCAGGCCTCTTGCATACTTTTTCTCAGGTCATCCTGTAAATTTGCATTGTCAGGTAAAATTAGAGAAAATACTGGCAAATACTTTAGGTTATATAACACATAAGCTTAGAAAAAGTTTAAATTTCATCAGTAATTTGCTCTGTAGCATCAATCTGTTTATGTTGCTTCTGGTCACACTTAACTTACTCATATAGTAGCTTAGGTACTTAAATAAATCTGTTTCATTATATGTTAAAATACCTAAAAATTCTTTTAATTCCATTTGAAAAATTTATTACAACTAATAATGAATCATTTTATGTAGCACCTGAATATCTATAGAGAACTCAAACAAACTAATGGGCACCGTATTAATCCATGATATTACCCAAGTAAAATGAAGTGGTGCCTTTTGTTATTTATGCTTGAAGTCTGTGCATAAACAATTAAATGTAAGTGCAGGTGATTGATGAATAAAACATTACTGATCAAGCTGGCTGCAACTAAATTTTGGCTTAATCCTGCTGGTTTAATTTGGTTTGGTGGTTTTTCTCCCGTCGGATGCTGTTTTCATCTGAGGTGAATAAATATATATTATGCATGGGAAAAAATGAGCAACATAAATTTAAATACCTAGAACAGGTGACAAAATTGTTCAAATGCCTCCAGATATTATGCTCCTGTAAAGAGAAACATAAAAATAACTCCCGGCTCCCACCCCCAGGCAAAAAGTATCTTTGCCTTTTTAAAATACAGGTCCCTCTCAAAAGAAGTTTAAGTCGACAGGTTAATACATTTTCTTCTTATGCATTATCATTATGATTAGGAAAAATATACATGAGGCATTTAAAAATTTATACCAATATAAGAGTTTTTCCAACATTCTTTTAGGGAAAAATATCTTGAATAATGATTTTTGGTGCATGGGAGAAAAGTGTAAAATTTTAATAAGAATTGACAGCTAAACAAGCTATCAAGTTAGTCATATATCTCATGACATGTGTCTATCATAATAGAACAGTTTGGATTTTCCTGCTGGGTGATTAATAATTTGTACCTAAATATAACATAAATGATTCCTATGTTGTTGTCCTTTAAGGTACAAAGCAGGTTCCTTGATGCAGATGGAAAAATATGAGAGAGCTAAAAAGAAGAGAGCTAAGGGAAAGGACCAATGTTTATTGGTCCTATTCTATGTACCAAGTTCGTTGTGTGTGACATTACATTTAATTTAGTAATAATGAATAAATATTAATGCCTTTCCCTTTTATTTTTGAAAAAAAAAATGTTCAAGTAATCCAAAGTCAGAAGAAAATAGGTAATTTGCAAATCTGTCTCTGCCTATTTTAATGCTACTCAACAGAATATCATACTTCTATAAACCCAGGACCTTTGTAAAATAATCTGAAAGCATAAATGTTAGTTGATTTAATGGAATAGTAAATAAAATCAACATTATTACTTTACTTAATATATGATAGCCAATGTTACATAGAAAAATATATTGATACACATGTATGTAAGGAAATTATTATAAGAACCATAAATGCTTATTATATTTGAAATGTGGTCTTTATCTGCTGTGCAAAGCTTCTAGAATTAGCCATTATTTCTCTTACTTGTATTGCACTTAACTAATATGTTTTCCATAAGTATTCACTTGGATTTACATAGGTTTTTAAATTTAATTTCAAAAGAACACCAGTTTTGTATTTCTTAAGATGCCAGCTATTTTAATATTAAAATGGTATTCAAATTGGAAACAAATACAATGCTATAAATATTGTAAAAGGTAAGTATCCACTTAAAAGAATATTATAAAACCCTGATTTTCACAAATTTGTAAAAATATGAAAAATGCTTATGTACAAAAGTATATGTACATTAAATAATAAATATAACAAAATAATACAATATATAAAATATATATGTGATATAAAAATATATCTAAAGAGATAAAATAAATTAACAGGGAGGGAGAAAGACGGGAAGGTTGGAAGGGAAGTAAGGAGGGAACGGTAAAGAGATAAGGCTGTTAATAAACTAAAAAGAAACTCACCAAAAATTTTATATGCTGGACATTAGGCTGTGGTGCTGGGAATGACTTATTTTCTTCTTTAAGGCATCTATATTTTCCGAGTTTTCCAAATGGAGCAATTATTACTTAAATAATAAAAATATCATCTAAAAATTCATTTTTTATAAATTTCAAACACATAATATGGCCTAAATATGATTCTAGGAGATGAAGGCAGTGCAGTTTATTTAAGCTATTATTTTGCACAATGCTAATAACATGTACTCAAATGGTGTTTATAATAATAAACCAATTAAAATATTTTCAGGAAAATTAATAATCTTAATAATCTTAATAGCTCTTACTTATCAATCATTTCATACTGCCAGACATCTTGCTTCTGCATGCACTTATTTCATTTAATTTCACAACCCTGTACAGTAGGTTCTATTATGATTCTCATTTTACATATATTACATCTGAAGAACAGAAAGGTTTAGCAACTTGCCCAAATTCACACAGCTACTAAGTTCAGCTGGCCTTCAAACCAAGGCAGTCTGATTCCAGAATTCATGCTTTTAAACTCTCCTCAATAGTATCTTTCCAAAATAAATTTTATTCTACTTCCTAACACTTATTGATTGCAAGTGGTCTTTTGGATTGGTTTGTTGGGTGTTCTGAAACCCTCTGTAGAGATGTTGTGGGTTGAACTGTGTCCCCACAAAAGATATGTTGAAATCCTAACTCCAGTTACCTGTGAATGTGATCTTATTTAGAAATAGAATCTTTGCATGTGGATCAAGTTAAGATGAGGTCGTACTAAAGGAAGGTAGGCCCTAAATCCAATAGTTAGTGCCCTTTCACAGACCTAGAGAGCTAAGAAGACACAGAGGAGACACAAGGAGGAAGTTCATGTGACAGTGGAGGCAGAGGTCAGACTGATGCAGCTGTGAGCCAAAGAATGCCAAAGATCACCACAACCACAAGAAACAAGGAAGAAACAAAGAAGGATTCTTTCCCAGAGCCATCAGAGAGAGCATGGCGCTACCAAGACCTTGAATTGGACTTTTAGCCTCCAGAATCATGAGAGAATTAATTTCTGTTGTTTTAAGCTACCCAGCTGGTGGTAATTTGTTGAAGTAGCCCTAGGTAACTAAAACAAGGGAATATTGATATAATAGCAATATCTGACTTGAGCATTAGGGGTCAGAGTGGTGGCAAAAACTATGCCTTGCATTTGAATTTGAAAGAGTTTAGAAAGCATTTGGGCATGCTGATGATATTTAATAATATGAGAACCCATAGACGTTCCTTGTATTTCATATCACTTTCATCAATCAGCCTAGAATCACCTTGAATGATATAAATACATATATATAGTAGTTATTGTATTTGTTTTCTATTGCTGCTGTAACAAATTAACACAAAGTTAGTGGCTTAAAGCAGTGTATTTATTATCTTACAGATCAGGAGGTCAGAAGTTTGACAGGGATCTACTGGGCTGAAATTAAGGTGTGGGCAGGGCTGTCTTTTCTGGAGGTTGTAGGGGAGAATCCATTTCCTTGCCTTTTCAGAAAGCCAACCCATTTGTGGCACTTTGCATTGGCAGCCCTTTGGCAAACTAAAACAGTTGACTAATAGTATTCTCTACTAAATATTTGTGGAAAAAATAATGAATAAGTCATCCACATTTAAAAAATGAGATAAGTCAAGCAAAAAAAGGAAACTATAAAAAATAGATAGTAAAGAAATGAAATAGAAAACAAACAAAAATACCAGAATCAATGAAAACAAAAGTTAGTTCTTTAAAAATATCAACAATATTGACAAAATATTAGATTAACTAACCGAAAGGGAGAAAACACAAACTAACAAAATCAGGAATGGAGTAGACCTACAATACAGAAATTTAAAGATTATTAAGCACTATTAAGGAACATCAGCATCTTTATGTCAACAAATGAAACAACATATGTGAAAGAGAAAAATTGCTAGAAAGATGCAAATGACCAAATCAGATTCAAAAAGAAATAAAAAATCTGAATAGAACTATAATAACTAAAGATGCTGAATTAGGATTATATATCAGCTCACAAAAATGTCCGGTTAGAATGGCTTCACTGATAAGTTCTTCCAAACATTTAAAGACTAAATAATAACCCTTCCCAAAGACTTCCATCAGATAAATGAGGAAATAACACTTTATTAGGCCAGTATTACACTGATACCAAATCCGGATAAAGATATGACAAGAAAATTTCAAACCAATATCTCTAATGATATAGGAACAAAAATATTTAACAAATATATGCAAAAAATTAGCACTATATAAAAAGGATTATATATTATGGCCAGCCCAATTTGCCCCAGGAATTCAATGATAGTTTAATGTTTCAAAGGTATTTAATATAATATTAATAAAAACCCATGGCTGATTTGGTTGACCAATATGGAAATATAGGACACTTCAGGGTGTCATTCCTCTACAGAATCTTTGAGCAATTAGAAAAAACTGGAACTGCTATCTTCTTGTGCACTCAAGAAAACATTTAAAAGGTTGCAGTAACTGAGTTAATCAAGGAAAGACATTTTAAAAAGTAGTAAGAGAAGCTCATAGTGTCCTTGCTGGCCCTAACCCTTCCCTGGAGCTAGCCTGCCATCCCATTGACAGTCACTGGCCATGTTCTAGAGGGAGCAGAGTATCCACTATGCACATACTGGGGTGCCTGTATGTTGATACCAATCTATAGGGTGGCAACCTGAAAGACTGAATTAGAAATTCCTCTCTGGCTCACTTTCCCTGAACTTGCCCTGCAGGTGAATGTGACTTGCTGACAGCTAAAGCAGTATAAAAAACAAGTCAAAGTAGCCTCGGGCAAAGGATTACTGGGTTTCAGACATAAAAAAAGAGCACTCCAGAGGGGGCAAAGTCTATTTCATAGAGAGTGGAGGAAACATTCAGATTCTCATAAATGGAACAATACCTAAAGGCCACTAACTCAAGCCCAGAACAAGACACAGGCTCAGAAAAGACAGAGAGGACCCTATACTACCCTTTGGCCTCAGGCTGATATTATTGATGGGATAGCTAAACTCTGAAAGAAAGCACAAGTCAACCCAGAATAATGTGCAAAGACTGTGAAAGGTGTTTTTTTGTGTGTGTGCTTTTTTTGTGTTTATTTGTTTTTGTTGTTTGTTTGTTTGCATTAGTTTGTTTGATTTTGTTACTTCCTGGGGCTCAAGAAAATCTCTGTCATATTACTAGCTGGACACAAACTTAAGGAACAGATAGCTCAGGAATAAATCCTAGCATTAGCACATTAAAATATTAAAATGTACAGTTTACAACAAAAGATAACAATACAAACAGAAAACAGAAATGATAATGCATCCAAAGAAACAAGAAAAAAATTCAGAAACCATCAATGAAGACCAGACTTTGGGCATACCAGACAAAGGCTTTATAAAAATCATCTTCAGTATGCTTAAGGAGATAAAGAAAAACATAAAGAACTAGAGGATATAATGAAAACAATGAATCTACTATATGAGAAACCCAAAAAAGAGATAGAAATTTTAAAAATGAGTGAAACAGAAATACTGGAGCTGAAGATCACAATAACCAAAATGAAAAAAAATTCCCTAGAGGGCTTCAACTGTAGATTGGAGCTGGCAGAAGAAAGACTGAGTGAAAACAAAGATAAAACAATTGAAATTATTCAGGATGAGGAGGAGAAAGAAAAAAGATTTTAAAAAATGAACAGACTTTAGGAGACCTATGAGGCACCATGAAGAATACTAATAAATGGATTTTGGGAGTCCCAGAAGGAGAAGAAAGAGGGGAAGGTGCAGAAGGAATAGTCAAAGAAATGATGGCAGAAAACTTCCCATATTAACATAAAACATGAACATGGACATACAAGAAGCCCAGCAAAACCCAAACAGGATAAACTCAAAGAGAACAATTTGCAGGCACATAGTAGTCAACTTTATGAATACTGAGGACAAAGAGAGAATTCTGAAAGCTGCAAGAGAAAAACAATGTGTTATTTACAAGGGAGTACGTAACAATGAGTGCCAATTTCTCATCAGAAACCATGGAGGCAAGAAGAAATGGGACACATTATTTAAAATGGTAAAAGAAAAAATTGCCAGTGAAGAATTTTATATCTGGTGAGATTTTCTTTCAAAAAAGAGGATGATATTAAGACATACCCAGAATAAAACAAACAAACAAACAAAACTAAGGAAGTTCATCACCACTAGACATGCCCTATAAGCTTGTTCTTCAGACTGAAAATAAAGGACGCTAAACAGTGGATCAAAGTGGCATGAAGAAGTAAATATTCCTCTGATAAAGGTAATCATGTAAGCAATTATACATACCACTACTATTGTATTTTTTGGTATGCCACACCACTGTTTGCTTCTTAAAAGTTCTAAAATGCAAATGCACAAAAATAATGATAAATCAATGGTTTTGGACATATAATGTATAAAAATATAATTAGTAACAAAAAGTTGGGGAGATGGAGGATGTAGGAACAGTGCATGTGTGTATTATTGAAATTATTGCATATGTTACTGAAGTCAGAAGTAGTTTTAAGGTGAAAGAATGGGGAAAAAAAAACATACCATGCAAATAGTAACCAAAAGAGAACCGGGGTAGCTATACAAATATCAGATAAGATAGCTATTTTGTCAAAAACTGTTATGAGAGATAAAAAAGGTCACTATATACTGATAAAGAGGTCATTTCAACAAGGAGACATAATGATTACAAATATATATGCACCAATTAAATGGCAGGTAGTCCCTACCTCACACCACGTACAAAAAATAACTCAAAAGTGATGGGACTTAAATATTAGAACCCAAACTATAAAGCTCCTAAAAAAAAAAAAAAAAAAAAAAAAAAAAACACAGAGAAGCATCTTCAGGACTTTGTGTTAGGCAATGGTTTCTTAGACTTTACACCAAAAGCACAAGCAACAAAAGAAAAAATTACAAAATTGGATTACATCAAATTAAAACTTTTGTGTATCAAAGGACTTCATCATGAAAGTAATAAGGCAAGAATGTCTGCTTTCACCACTGCTTTCACATCTATCCAACATTAAACTGGAGGTTTTTATCAGTGCAGTAAATAAATAAATAAACAAACAGTAATTTAGTTTGGAAAGAAAGAATTAAAACTCTCCTTGCTCACTAATGACATGATTCTTTATGTATCCAGTTCTAAAGCATCCACGTACACACATACAGACACACACAGAAAAAGAAACCTGCTAGAACTATAAATGAGTTCAGTAATATCATAGGATACAATATCAATATGCAAAAAGTAACTGCATTTATATGTGTATATATATATATGTATATATATATATGTATATATATATGTATATATAGCAACAAAAAATCCGTAAACTAAATCCAACAACTGAATTAAAAAACAAATTCATCCATACACAATATCATCAGAAATAATATAATAATTGGCAATAAATTGTTCAAAGTCTAGGACTTATACTTTGAAAATTATAAAACCTTATTGAGAGAATTATAGAAGTTGCAGATAAATGGGGAGACATTCTTTGCTCATAGATCAGAAGACACAATATTGTTAAGGTAGCAACTCTTCCCAAATTGATTACATTCCACATCAATCCTATCAAAACCCAGCTAGTTGGCTGTTTCATAGAAATTGAAAACCCGATGCTAAAATGTATGTGGAAATATAAAGGACCCAGAACAACCAAACAAATTTTGAAAAACAATAACAAATTGAGGACCTACACTACTCTGATATCAAAAAATACTGTAAAACTACAGTAAAGAAAGCAGTGTAGTAATGGAATAATTATATATATATTACACAGATTGATCAATGGAAAATAATTGAGTCCAGATTAAATTCTTACATTTATAGTAATTTGATTTTTGACATAGGCAATTCCATGGGAGAATGGAAAATATTTTCAAGACATTGTGCTAAGACAATTTTAGATTTATTTGCAAAAAGATTAATCTAGACTTTTACCTCAGAGAATACAATATAATTCAGACTAGGGAATGCATCTAAATATAAAAACTAAAATCTTAAAACTTCAAGAAGAAAATGTGGGAGAAAATTCTTTGTGAACTTGGGTTTATGAAAGATTTCTTAGATATGACACCAAAACCATGTCCCCTAAAATAAAAAAATATATATATATATATATACACTTACCTGGCAGGGGAGCTACCATGATCACGAAGGTGGTTTTCCCAGGGCAAGGCTTATCTATTGTACTCCGGATGTGCTGAACCCTGCGATTTCCCCAAATGTGGGTAACTCGACTGCATAATTTGTGGTAGTGGGGGACTGCGCTCGTGCTCTCTCCTATTATATATATATGAATTGGACCTCATCAAAATTTGAAACTTTTGCATTTAAAAAGACACCATATGACCACACAAGCCAAAACCCTCTTTCTCTGCCTCCTAGAGGAGCCAGCATAAAATCTTGGTGTGTATTTCCATTCTTCTCTTCCATTTCTCAGGAAGCTCTGTTCTTTTCCCCCATTTCCCAGTAAATTCTTTTTACTGGCTTAACTGAAAAATAAAAAGACATAAAGGACATGTAAAGACAAGGCACCAAGGCACAGAAAAGAGGAAATATTTGGAAATCAAATATTTGATAAAAGACGCACAACTGAAGACATGAAGAACTCTTATAGCCAAGTAATAAAACAAAAAAATCCACCTTAAAAATGAGCAAACAATTTGAATAAACATTTTACAAAAGAATATATAGGAATGTCTAATAACTAAATGAAAATAGACTCCACATCAATAGTCATTGGGCAATTAAAATTATGAGACACTACTTCACACCCACTGAGATGGCTAAAATAAAGTTTAAAAAAGAGACAAACAATAGCATATGTTGGTGAGGATGTTGAGAAACTGGAATGCAAAATGGGGCGGCCACTTTGAAAAACATTTTGGCAATATCTCCAAAAATTAAACATAAATGAAAGCAATTTCATTCCTAGGATATACCCCCTCCAAACAAAAACGTATATCCATAAAAATCTTGTTTGCATATATTCTTGGGAGCATTATTCATAACAGCCAAAAAGTAGAAACAACCCAAATGTTCATCAAGTTGTGGCTGAATACACAAAGCGTGATATATTCATACAATAGAACACTACTTTGCTTAAAAATGAATCAATACTTATACATGTTACAACATGAATGAACCTCAGAACGTGCTAAGTGGAAAAACCAGACATAAAAGACTACATATTACATGATTTCATTTATAAGAAATGTCCAGAAATCAAATCAGTATTTGCCTGTGGTTGGGGATAGTAATTGGTATAGACTGCAAAAAGGCATGGGAAATTTATGGGGAGATAGGAATATTTTAAAACTGAATCATTATGGTTGCACAGCTCTGTAATGGACTAAAATCATTGAATTATATATTTAGAATGAGCAAATTTTATGGTGCATAAATTGCATCTCAATAAAGCTGATACAAACAACCAGCAAGGGATGAATTTGGGGAGGTATAGATAAAACAATTATAACACTATATTGATAATTATTGAAGCTAGATGATGGGTAGTGAGGATTCATTATACTATTTAGTCTACTTCTGTGTATGTTTGAAAATTTAATAAAAAGTTAATAACAGAAAACTAGGTCCATAACCTTCTGCCTCAGGAATATTCAGAGAAAGATTAGCAGTACTTGTGGGAGTTTTTTTTTTTAACAGCTAAAGAAGACTTGAATTGTTCTGAAACTTCATTTTGTCCTTCAAAGCTCTAGTTTATATAAACTATTCATATTAATTATATATGTTATGTAAATATTTCAGATTCTGAATATAACATTCCATTTATTATATAAATCATAAGCAAGTTATTTGTAGTTTTTCAGGGACAAAAATTTATATAGACTTTAAGCAAATTTTTAAGAGAAATCAAGGAAAGAAAATATCTTAGTTTTCTGGGCTGCACAAATACCGCATAATACGATGGCTTAAACAATGGGAATTTATAGGCTCACTTTTTTAAAAAAAAAACAAATCCATTTTATTAATACATATTAATAAAGTATAAATCCATCCAAAGTGTACAGTCCATGGTATTTGGTATAATCAGGTAGTTGTGCACTTATTACTTCAATCATTTTTAGAACATTTTCATTTTCCAGTAATAATAAATAATAAAAAACAAACAAACTCATCACCTCTCAATCTCTCTATACTTCCCCTGCCATACATAACTGCTACTGTTTCCTTCTCTCTAGTTTATTTGTATTTAAATTTTGTAAAAACAGTCTCATAAATGCAATATCACCCATATTCGTGTTTTACATGAGGTTTCACTGTTATACAGTCCCATGTACCATTTTTTAGCTTTCCTTCTAGTAACATACATGTCCTTAGACTTTCTCTTTCAACCACTGTCTTACCCATATAATAGCTCTGCTAGTCACAGACACCATCATGTGCTCACCATTTCCACTCATTTCCAAAGACTCACAAACAACATTTTAACCAATTCTGTACAGATTAACCATCAGCTTTCTATTCTCTATCCTCATTCTATTTTCTGGTGACTTATATTCTAATTATTAATTCCATGAGCTCACTATGTAGTGGGTGATAGAGGAGCAAGCAAAGAACCATAAATAAGATAGTATGATGATTACCACATCAGAAGGGTATACAAGGTACTGTGGAAACAGACAACATGGCCAGCACTAAGGGTGAGGTAGATATGCAACATCAGGGTGAAGGAATAGTAGTTTATAGGCAGATGCGAAGAGTTGGGCAGATTAGAAAAGTAACAACAACAGCAACAAGAATGTTTATTTAAAACAAAACAAATAAAACAAAGCAAAATCCATGAAGTGTGGAAAACAGCACAATGCTGTTAGGGTCTGACTCTTAGGCAGGGTGTAGGTAGGAGAAGTTGGAGACTCCAGCCCAGGCCACAACCTGCATTACCCCATAGGCCTACTGGGATTCTTGAACTTTATCCCAAAAGTAATTGGAAGCCACTGACAAATATTAACAGCATTAGATAATATCATAGTTTAGTCAACTCATGGTAATTCTAAGGCTTTCTATGATTTTATATTCATAAACTACTGAACAAAGCTATAAGACAATTAAAAGCAGGGTAAAAGTATGATATGAAATACTCTTCAAATTTAGGTGTGACTCTCCAAATGTTTTCAATATCACCTTGATGTATAATTATCATAAACCTTTTGAATCTGCAATAGGTAACTGTATGTTTGACTTATAATAAGTCTTTTATTTTATGCATGATGGAAATGTTAAAAATTGTTTCATCTGAAAATCTTCTAAATCTGAGTTACAGTACACAAATGATGTAAATTGTGTTTTCTCATCATAATCACTAGACACTAAGAATTGCTTGATAGAAATTAACTAAATTTTGCTGAATTATCTCATAGCTCAAAACTGCAGAGTGGGTTATTTGTTTTGCCTTCTACAGACCATAACTTGTCTTCTTCCATTCTCAGAAATCCAGTTCACCTCAAGCTGTGATAAACTCCATTTCCAGCTGAAAGTTGAAAGGTTTCCTGTCCAAAGCAAGAGTATCTCAGTTTTTAAGTGTTGCCTTGATGACTTAAGTGTACTATCCTAATCATTCTCTTGGCATTCCAACTCACTTTTGTTTACTCAGAATCTGCCCAGTCTGATATTCAAAATGTCTCTGCTCATAATGCACAATCTTGCTTTTTCTCTAGGATTTTCATGGGCACAAGCATTATTTTTTGTTCATCTAGTCTGATATCTAATAGGGACTACTGAATTTGGACCTACATATTATAGAAATATATTTTTCCCCTTTAATTTTCAAAAGGAATAATAGAAAAAGAGTGTTTTCTCTTCAGCTTTAATTCAGGGCACCAAATACAATTTACACAATTACTTCCCATTAAAAGGAAACATCAAACTTCATTCACCAGAACTCTGAGATATTTAAGACTGAAAATCTTAAACATTCTCCTCTGCTTGTTAGAAATATATTGGACAAATGTATGAAATTCCTATGGTAGATTGGATGGCATACACCAGTAAAATTGAGTGTTAAGTATTGACATCAAGAAATGCTAATTTTCTTAAGGGGAAAGTTTTGGGGTTAAGGGAAAAGCTTGGGAGATCAGTTATAATTATTTTATTGGTTCTATGACCTTGAGAAGTTAACTTAATCCTTTAATATGAATATCATTAAGTTTATTTTACAGACAAAGGAAAATTAAGAGTTTTAGAAATTATTTTTGTAAGGTTGAAATAAATATCTAGTACGGTGTGCCCGACATATAATCAGACCTTGATGCTTGGAAGTTATTATCATTAGTAATGTCTTAACTGATCACTTAAGTAGTGATGGACATTCTTACCTTTCTAAAAGGAACAAGGCCATATTTTACCTGATCACACCCTCAAATTGGAAAATAAAAAGCAGTTATAAAATTGCGGATTAGTCGCCCTTTCCTGTGCCCTTTTAAGGTTGACTCAGTGCTTTAAGAGGCTAACACAGAAGGGTAAAGTAAATCTCCATAAAACCCAAAGAAGAGACTGTAAAACTCCTCTTTGGATCCTGTCTGGAGTCACAGCTGAAAAAAAAAAAAAAAAAAAAAAAAAAATTGGGGATTAGAATCAGAGAAATACTACTTTTAAAATTTTTGATGGTTCTCTGGTTCATAAAAGGAAATGGATAATTCATATGGACTTCAATTTGCTAAGCTCTTTTTTTTTAATGCTCCTGAATTTTGCTATAAACTGAAAAAGAAAACTCAAAAGTTTGATAACTTGAAAAGATTAATAGATGTCTGCCCACACCAATGTTGCCCCCATGACAACTTCAAATACCCCACTCAATGCTTATTAAGCTTTGCTCTGACATTTGTCCTCTAATCCTCCTGATTGTTAATATGTAATGCAATAGTGAATCCAACTCTGAGTTATGGTTAATAACAATATTTTAATGCTACCCAGCATTTTAGTATGCTATGGCCTCTAGAAGAAAATGAACCTTCATTATAATATAAATGTCTTTTATATATAACCTCAAAACCAGATTCTTGACTACTATTTCAATACATTTATTTCAAGCATCAAATTCTGAGAAAATTGGTTGGTAGAGGAGCAATGGCTGAGTTATCCATCTTGTTGAATTTTAATTCATTGTCTTAAGTAAACCTGAAATTGGCGATATGATTAGAGTGCAAAGTCAACCACTGAAATGAACACATATAATTGGAATTATTATTTCTATCACAGTTTCTCCCTAAGAACACTGGACAGAGCAGTTACAGCAAGGTGATCAAGAAGGATTTACTTTTGGAAGCTTGTTCTTATTTTACCTATATTTAGGTGGAGCACTAATGTCCTAATAATGACTATCAGAATGACATTAAAGAGACCTGTTGCAACATTTCTTAAAGCATGTTCCATGAAACACTTGTTCCACATTATACCAGTAAAAATAACAACAAAAACAAACAGAGATTTCATAGACAATTTTTTGGAAACTCTTGCTTAAACAATGATTCAGTTTCTTTATGCCAGAACTTCATGGATCTTTTGGAAAGAAAGCAAATGTGTTCCATGAATTGGTAAGAAGAGATATTCTACAATGAAGATCTCAACAAAATTTAGACTAAAGATCTCCCTGTTTGAATGCAGAAGTTTTCAGCACTATGCTTTTTTAAAAATGTTTTTTATTTTATTAAAAATTTTTATTTCCTCCCCCGTGATAGCTCCCTCGTCTGTCTGCTTGTCTTCCTTAGGAGGCACCAGGAACTGAACTTGGGGCCTCCCATGTGGGTGACGAGTGCCCTACCTGCTTGAGCCACTTGCAGCTCAGTGCAGCTTGGTGCAGCTTATCTTCTTTAGGAGGCACTGGCAACTGAACCCGGGACCTCCCTTGTGGGAGGTGGGCACCCAATTGCTTGAGCCACATCTGCTCCCAGCCCTATGCTTTTTAATCAATACACATAGGAACTTATCTATTTTATATTTAATTTGTCAAATAATCCTTGTGATATTATGCTCATAAAGCAACTTGCATTTCATTAAGTTATGGTTTTGCAATCTGTGAAATGGGCATAATAATACAATCTGCCTCAAAAAGTGGTTATGAACTTTAAATGAGACCATTAAATAAAATTATTTGCATAGAATCTGGCAGATAATAATAAATTATTTAATTGCTTTTCCTGGATTAATTATTTTAATACACTGTAGTTCCTTGAACAAGGAAACTGACAGAGAACCCCCATATTTAATCATTAACAGCTTGCCTTATTCATTTCTCAGCTTTGCCTCTTATTATTTAAAGAACACTAGGCAAATTACTTATCCACTCTGTGCTTTCCTTTCCTCATGTTTAAAATATAGGTAATAATGGTATCCATCTCTGAAATGAAGAACTGCTTCCAAAGAATTTGAAAGAGTGCCTAGTATAGAGTAAGCACCCAGTAAATTGTATCTATTATTTCTACTAACAACTTAATTTATGCATGTTAAAATGAAAAGTCTTTGCTAAAAGCAATTACCTAACTTCCTCCACAATACTGTTTATTTAGCACTTTCTGATCATAATAATAATCTTGTATGTATTATCAGGATCATATAGCATACAGAATGGAAAATCTTAACCACTTGTTAAATTCTTACTATATTACAGGCATTGGACATATATTAACTTATTTTATCTTCTATAACCTTGGAAGTCAGCATTATCATCTCCACTGAAAAATGTGTCAACTGAGTCTCAGGAAGGTTACTCAAGTTCTTCCAAAAAATTGAACAAGAAGGAACACTACCCAACTCATTCTTAGAAGCAATATAACTCTAATTTCAAAGTCAGATAAAGATATTGCAAAAAAAGAAAATTACAGAACCATTTCCCTAATGAATACAGATAGAAATACCTCAAAAAAATACTTGCTAATCAAATCCAACAAGACATTAAAAGAATTATTCATCACAATCAAGAAGGTTTTATACCAGGTATGCAAAGATGGTACAATACAAGAAAATCAATCAGCATAACACACCACAATAATAAAACAAAGAAGAAAAATCACATGATCCTATTGACTGACGTAAAAAACGCTATTGACAAAATTCAGCATCCTTTCTTGATAAAAATACTACAAAAATATAGGAATTGAAGGAAACATTCTCAACATGATAAAGACCATATATAAAAAACCCACAGATAACATTGTTCTCAACGGTGAAAGACTGAAAGCTTTCCCGTTGAGATCAGAAACAAGACAAGTATGCCCACTGTCACCACTGTTGTTCAGTAGAGTGCTAGAGGTTCCAGCTAAAGCAATCAATCAGGCAAGAAAAAGAAATAAAAGGCATCTAAATCAGGGAGGAAGAAGTAAGACTTTTGCTGTTGGCAAGTGATGTGATCTTATACCTAGAGAGTCCTGAAACATCTACAACAAAGCTGCTAGAGTTGTAGAGTGTCAGGATACAATATCAATATGCAAAAATCAGTGGTGTTTCTATACACTAGTAATGTACATTCTGAGGAGGAAGATTTGGAAAAAAATTCCATTTACAATAGCGACTAAAATAATTAAATATTTTGGAATAAACTTAACCAAGAATGCAAAGCACTTGTATTCAGAAAACTACAATGCATCACTAAAAGAAATTTTATATAAAACCTAAATAATTGGAAGAATATTCCATGTTCATGGATTGGAAGACTAAATATCATAAAGATTCCAATTCTACCCAAATTGATATACACTTTCAATGCAAATCCATTAAAATTCCACCAACATTTTTTAAACAAATGGAAAACACAATTATCAAATTTATTTGGAAGGTTAAGGGGTACTGAATAGCCAGAAACATCTTAAAAAGGAAAAGCAAAGTTGGAGAACTCTCACTTCCAGACTTTAAATCATATTACCCAACTACAGTGGTAATAAACTGACCAATGGAACCAAATTGATGTTTCAGAAACAGACTAATACATCTATGGTCAAGTAATTTTTAACAAACCTGTCAAATTCACCAGCTCAGGCAGAGCAGTGTATTCAACAAATCATCCTGGGAGAATTGTATATTCACAGACAAAAGAAAGAAAGAAGCCCCCTATCTCACAACTTACACAAAAAAATAACTCAAAATCGAGCAAAGACCTAAATATAAAAGCAAGAATCATAAAGCAAGTGCCTAGAAGAAAATGTAGAAAAACAACTTCAAGACTTAGTAGTAGGTGGTGGATTTTTAAATCGTACATCGAAAGCATGAGCCATGAAAGAAAAAGTGGATAAATGGGACCTCCTCAAACTTAAACACTTCTATGATTCAAAGGACTTCATCAAGAAGGTGAAAAGTCAATTCCCCCAATGGGAGAAAATAATTGGAAACCACATATCTGATAAGAGCTTTATTTCCATTCTAAATAAAGAGATCATACAATTCAACATTAAAAGAGCATGCAATCCAATTTAAATATGGACAAAAGATTTAAATAGACATTTCTCCAAAAAGGAAATACATATGCCCCAAAATCACATGAAAAAATGTTCCGTATCATTAGCTATTGAGGAAATGCAAATCAAAACAACAATGAGATATCATCTCACACCACATTGAATGGTCATTATTTTAAAAATAGAAAACAATAAGTGCTGGAAAGGATGTAGGGAAATAGGAACACTCATTCACTATTAGTGGGATTGTAAACAGTGCAGTCTCTGTGGAAAACAGTTTGACAGTTGCTCCGGAAGCAAAATATGATCCAGCAATTCTTCTACTAGAAATATATCCAGAGAACTGAAACCTTTGACATGAGCAGACATCTGCACACCAATGTTCATAGTGGCATTATTCACAATTGCCAAAAGATGGAAACAAGTCAAGTGTCCATCAACTAATGAATGGGTAAACAAAATGTGGTAAATACATATGATAAAATACTATGATGCAGTAAGAAGAAATGAGATTGGGACACATATGATAACATGGGTGACTCTTGAAGACATTATGCTAAGTGAGGTAAGCCAGCCAAAAAAGTACAAATATTGCATGGTCACATTAATATGAACTGAATATGAAGAATAAATACATGGAGTTAAAACCTAGACTATAGGTTATTAGGAGATAAGAGGAGGGCTGGGAATGTACTACTTATGCTTACTGTATGTAGAAGTTTTAATCAACTTGACTGTAAAAGTGTGGAAATGTGTAGAGTTGATAGTAACACATTATAGTGAGTAACAGCTGGTATATAAATGGGAATGTGGCTGGAAAGGGTAGTTTAGGGATGTAATTGTCAATTGAAAGAAAACTAGAGAATAATCTAGGGACTGAATAACACAGTGAACCCAGAGGTGGATGAGAATTGTGGTTGATGGTACAGATGCAAGAGTGTTCTTCTGTGAGCTGTCACTATTGCAGGGCGGTGGGAATGTGGAGAAGCATGGGAAAAATACAATTGGTGTGACATATCGACTGTGGTTAACAACAATACTGTCATATTCATGCATACATGCCAGAGATGTACTGTGTTGACAATGGGGGAGTATGGAAAAAGTGTGCCAAATGTATGTTGTGAACCATTGTTGGTGGTAGTAGTCTGATGGTATTATCTCATAATCTGTAACAAATGTTCCATTATGGTGTAGTGTGTTGGTGAAGGGGTATGGCATGGGAATTCTACATATCTGGATAATTGTTTTGAAAGTTCACAACTTTTGTAATAAATATATATTTAAAAAATAATAATAGGGTGTGCTGGGGGAAAATACACTAAATATAAGCTATGGACTATAGCTAGTAGTAAGATTTGATGATATTCTTTCATAATTTGTAATAAATGTCTCACAACAATACAAGTTGTGGGTGGTGGGTTGATGTATGTGATCCATGTATGATATTATGTATGTTTGCTTTGTAGTTCACAACTTATACACTTTTTGTTTATGTATCTTCATGTATGAATGACATACTTCAATAAAATTTAAAAAAATACATTAGAGGCACATAAGAGCAGATCTGAATTGTTTGAAGAGAGAATTAGTGATTTTGAAGACAGAGCATCTGAACTGGAAAAGACAGGAGATCAGAAAGAGAAGAGAATGGAAAAACTGGAACAGAGTCTTGAGGAATTTATGACAATGTGAAACGCACAAACATATGTATTATCAGTGTCTCAGAAGGAGAAGAGAATGGAAAAGAGGCAGAAAGAATATTTGAAGAAATAATGACTTAAAAATTCCCAACTGCTATGAAAGACATAAATATCAATATCCATGAAAGAAAACACACCCCAAACAGAACAAATCCGAATAGACCTACTCCAACATGTCTACTATTCAGAATGACAAATATCAGAGAAAAAGTGAGGATTCTGAATGTGGCAAGAGAAAAGCAAAGCATCAAATAAAAGAGAATCTCAATAAGATTAAGTGCTGCGCTCTCATCAGAAACCTGGAAGAGTGAAAAAAGTGGTATGATGTATTTAAGTTACTGACAGAGAAAAACTGCCAGCCAAGAATTCTGTGTCCGGCAAAGCTGTCCTTCAAAAATGAGGGTGCGTTAATGTTTTCACAGACAAACAAAACCTAATAGAATATGTTACCAATAGACCAGAATTACAAGAGATACTAAAGGGAGTGCTGCAGCCTGAAAGGAAAAAAAAAGGGCAAGAGACAGGAAGAAGAGTATAGAAATGAAGATTATTAGAAAGAGTAAATTAAAGGGTAAAAATATAGACAGTAGAACGATAAAACAATAGAAAGGAAAAGGACAAAATGGATGAAGTAAGTAATGACTTTACAGTAATAACATTGAATGTTAATGGCCTGAACTCCCCAATCAAAAGACATGGATTGATAGAAAGATTAAAAAAAAATAAGCTATCTATATGTTCTCTATAAGAGACTCACCACAGATGTAAGGGCACAATCAGGTTAAAAGTGAAAGGTTGGAAAAAGATATTCCACACAAATAGTAACCAAAAAAGAGCTGGAATAGCAATGCTAATTTTGAACAAAACAGATTTTAAATGCAAAACTGTTATAAGGGATGAAAAAGGTCATTATATATTAATAAAAGGGGCAATTCAGCAAGAAGAAATAACTATACTAAATATTTATGCACCTAACATCAGTGTTCCAAGATATATGAGGCACACACTGGCAAAACTAAAGGGAGAAATGGATATCTCTACAATAATAGTTGGGGATTTCAATATACCACTCTCAATATTGGATAGAACACCTGGTTAGAGGATAAATAAAGATACAGAGAGCTTGAATCATATGATATATAAACTAGTCCTAACAGACATCTATAGAGCACTGCAACCCAAAACTTTAAAAAGACCAGAAACTTATCCCAAGCCAAGCTTAAGGAAAGAAATAGTAAAGATTAAAGCAGAAATAAATGATATTGAGAACAAAAAAATATATAGAAATCAGCAAAATCAAAGTTGGCTCTTGGAGAAGATCAACAAAATCGACAAACCCTTAGCTGGACTGACAAAGAAAAAAAGAAAGAAGATGCAAATAAATAAAATCAGAAATGAGAGGGGGGACAAATAATTCCCTAGCTGCTGTGGGTGTGCACATGGTGGAACCCCAGATAAAACTTGGGATGATCACACGGACACTGACTATTTTAATTATGTAAATTGAAGTTGAATATAAAATGGTACTATCAAACTTGATTTAATTATTTATTACATACAAAATTATAATGTGATTTGTAAGATAAGAAATTAATCTGCTTTTGGTGAGCAATTGATTGAATTTTGCAAAACTTTGCATAATGGACCACCCATGGGATCTACAATTTTTTAAAGCATCCTTATCCTGAGAAGAGACATTTTGGTCCCTGGAAGATAATAAATGCAATTATTATATCATTGCAATATGTTTTTAAATTTCATTCAGTATTAATAAAGTTTTCCAAATTAAAAAAAAAAAAGAGGATACTATGAACTACTGTATGCCAAAAAACTAGAAAATGTAGATGAGATAGACAAAGTCCTAGAAACACACAAACCACCTACACTGACCTTAGAAGCAAGAGAAGACCTCAACAAACCAATCTCAAGTGAAGAGATTGAAACAGTCATCAAAAACCTCCCAAAGATGAAAAACCTGGGACCAGATGGCTTCACAAGTGAATTCTACCAATCATTCAAAGACGAACTAATACTGATCTTGTTCAAGCTCTTCCAAACAATTGAACAGGAAAGAATGCTACCAAACTCATTCTATGAAGCCAACATCACCCTAATACCAAAACCAGATAAAGATACTACAAAAAAAGAAAATTATAGACTAATATCTCTAATGAATATAGATGCAAAATTCCTCAACAAAATACTTGGAAACCAAATCCAAAAGTACATTAAAAGAATTATACACCACGATCAAATGGGTGTTATCCCAGGTATGCAAAGGTTGTTCAGTACAAGAAAATCAAAATTAGCCCAATAAACCACACTGATAAATTGAAGAAGAAAAATCATATATGCTTCTCTCTATTGATGCAGCAAAGGCATTTGACAAAATACAGTGCCTTTTCTTGATAAAAACACTCCAAAAGATAGGAATAGAAGGAGGATTTCTCAATATGGTAAAGTGCATATATGAAAAACTTACAGTAACCATTGTACTCAATGCTGAAAGACTGAAAGCTGTCCTTCTGAGATCAGGAAGACAAGGATGCCCACTGTCACCATTGTTATTCAGTATTCTTCCAGAAGTTCTAGCTCGAGCAATTAGGCTAAGAAAAGAAATAAAAGGCACCCAAATAGTAAAGGAAGAAGCAAAACTTTCAGTATTAGCTGATTACACGATCCTATATCTAGAAAATCCTAAAAAATCCACAATAAAGCCATATAGAATTAATAAACTAGTTCAGCAAAGTGGTAGTGTACAAGATTAATACACAAAAATCTATAGCATTTCTATACACTACTGATGTGCAGTCTGTGAAGGCAATAAAAATATTTCCATTTATAATACTGACTAAAATGATAAAAAAATTTAGGAATAAATTTAACCAAGGACATGAAGGACCTATATTCAGAAAACTACAAAACATTGCTAAAAGAAATGGAAGAAGACTTAAATAAATGGTAGGATATTCCATGTTCATGGATTGGAAAACTAAATATCATTAAGATGTCAGTTCTAGCCAAATTGATTTACAGATTCTATTTAATCCCAATAAAAATCCCAACAGCCTTTTTTTTGCAGAATTTGAAAAGCCAATAATCAAATTTATTTGCAAGGGTAAGTGGACCCAAAAAGCCAAAACTGTCTTAAAAAAAGAACAAAGCTGGAGGACTCTCACTTCCTGACTTTAAAGGATATTACTTAGCTACAGTGGTAAAAACAGCATGGCACTGGCATAAGGACAGACAGATTGACCAATGGAAATGAACCTTGAACTCAGAAATCGACCCTCACATCTACAGTCAAGGGATTTTTGACAAGGCTATTAAGCCCAACCAGCTGGGCCAGAACGGTCTGTTCAACAAATGGTGCTAGGAAAACTGGATATCCTTATCCAAACGAAAGAAAGTGGATCCCAATCTCACATCTTATACAAAAATGAACTCAAAATGGATCAAGGACTTAAATATAAAAACAACCTCCATAAAACTCCTAAAAGAAAATGTAGGAAAACATCTTCAAGATTTGTGGTAGGCAATAATTTCTTAAACCTTACACCCAAAGCATGAGCAACAAAAGGAAAAATAGATAAATGGGACTTCCTCAAAATTCAATACTTTTGCTCCTGATAGGACTTTGTTAAAAGGGTGAAAAGGCAGCCAACCCAATGGGAGAAAATATTTGTCAATCACATAGCTAATAAGGATTTATTATTCATGATAATAAGGAGATCATACAACTCAACAATAAAAAGACAATCTATCCCATTAAAATATGGGCAAAAGACTTGAAAAGACAACTGTACAAAGAAGAAATACAAATGGCGAAGAAACACATGAAGAAATGTCTAGTGTCACTAACGATTAGGGAAATGCAATTCAAAATTGCAATGAGATATCATTTCCCTCCTATCTGCTATTACAAAGTCAGAAAACTAAATGTTGGAGAGGATGTGGAGAGACAGGAACACTTATTCACTGTTGGTGGGAATGTACAATGATACAGCCACTGTGGAGGACTGTTTGGCAGCTCCTAAGGGAGTTGAATATAGACTTACCATGAACCTGGCAATACCATTGCTAAGTATATGTCTAGAAGAACTGAAAGCAGTGACACGAATAGACATCTGCACACTGATGTTCATAGCAGTGTTATTCATGATTGCCAAAAGTTGGAAACAACCTAAGTGTTCATGAACTGATGAATGAATAAACAAATTGTGGTGTACACGCACGATGGAATATTATTCAGTGGTAAGAAATCAAATCGTGAAACATGACAACATAGATGTACCTGGAGAACATTATGTGATGCAAAGCAAGCCAGACATAAAAGGACAAATACTGTATGATTGCACTATTATGAACTAATATTGTGTGAAATATAAATATATGAAATATGAATATGGGTGAAATTGCATGTATAAGACTGTTTTTCTTTGAAGCTGAACAAAAGTAGGTTAGTACCACAAAATGTTAATAGACAAAAAAAAGTTATACTAAGTGAAGGAGACCAGACACAGAGTACTACATATTGTAGATTCCATTTATATAAAATGTAAATATAAATCAACTTTTGTAAAGATGAAATTAGATTAGTGGTTTATATATGCCTGGGGAAGGAATGCTAAGGGGTGTGGAATCTTTCTTTTGAAGTAAGAAACTGTTATAAATTTTTCAAATGATGAATGTACAATATTGTGTTTATACTAAAAACCCATTGATTATACACTTTGGATAGATCAAATGGTATGTGAATATATCTCAATAAAACCTCTTAATAAACAAATGAATAATTGTGCAAGAATAGCAAGAAATAACAGCTATTTACAGAATGAGAAACAGAGAGATTAAGAGGTGAGAAATTTTCTTGTTTGTTTGTTTTTCTTTTTTTGTTTATTATTAATATTACTATAATGAAAATGCTTTAATAATGATTGAAATGATGAATGCACAACTATATGATTATACCAAATGCCATTGATTGTACACTTTGGATGAATTGTATGCTTTATTAATATGTATCAATAAAATTAATTTGTTTTTTAAAAAAATGAAATGCATCTTTCCCAATAAGCTCACTAGATTATCACAAAACACGTTCAGTTTAAAATTGCTGCAGAATATGCAATTTCTGCAAAATACAATGATGACCTCTGTTCTTTTTGACACACATCACTACTGCCAATAAATACAATAAATTCAGTGAAATAAATTGCAGAAATGGTTTAGTTGGTGCCACAGTGGCAATATTTTCATTATGATAAATAGGTTGGGTTTTGTTCTAAGCTGATTCAGCCCAGATCATCTCTTATTTTTATGATGGATATATGTTTTCAGAAATAGTTAATTTGTTTCTGAGCCACCGGGTTCTTCCTTAAAGGCCAGTGAAGAACTTGAGTTTACTAAACAGTTTAAAACTTCCTGGGGATTGAAGTCAGTGAACTTGGAGCTAGGGCTTGTAAAAAGCACATGAGAGATGGGGAGCAGAAATTTGGCTATCTCTTATTTCTCTTTTTAATTAAATATATGTGATTGGGAACACATCTTTCCTGTAACACTAGAACAATCAGCAGAAACTCCAGACTAGATATTTCTGCAATTGAAATCGTCAAGAACAGTTAGTTCTGACGCAGTGATATAGGAATAAACCATATTGCAGAGAGGAAGAGAGGAGCCATTAAACTGACTATCTAGACTGGGAAAAGCATCTCAGAGTCAGTCTGGCCATGCCAAAGAGAACAGTTTCACCGGGACTGAAAGATCCATTCAAACAGTTACGCCTCAATCCACTCACATTTTATTTCCATTTGTACGTAGGTTAGTTCCACTCACCTAGTATTCATTTATATTGGTAGTCTTATTCCATCAACAAAATATTTGTGTCAAGTAAATGCTATGGTCACCATTTGATAGACAAACAAAAGCAAACTTACAGAACAGTTTACCATTGGCCACAGAGATTTTCTTTTTATTCTGGTTTAGACAATGTATAATGAATGGGCTTTGGAGACAGGACAATGGTTTGTCTACAGCATTAATCACTTGCTAATTGTGTGACACTGGGCAAGTCACTTCACTTCTTTGAGGGTTAGTTTCTTCTCCATGAAATAGGGACAATAATATAACAAATATGTTATTAAAATTGCTCAAAATAAGGTATAAAAATCTTAGTATAAAATAAATCAGGCTCAGTAAATTAGGTATCCTTTCTATTCTAGCTATAAAACAGCCAGATATATTTATTCATTATCTTCCATGTTCTGGAAACCATAGGACCACACTCACACATTTTGTGGAAACGCAAGAATTATTTGACAGTGAGACTCTTTGAAATTTTAAAACTAGATCCCCAAGGGGGAAATAACTTTATTCTTAAACAAAAGATTCAATATAAATATACCAGAACACTTGGCATGTATTTACTCTGAAGAAAAAGCTGTGAAATGTTAATATTCAATGTCTCTTCAAATGTTGGAACATCAACCAAGCATCGACATACCTGGATTTCCCTGGTAGAATTAGATCTCAAAAGGGAATTTGCTTCGCAAATACTAGACAGAAAATGTACAGGTATAAAATACTTATAGTACACACATCTTTATACTGGCTAATTCAAAATGTCATAAGAGTAAATTTAAAGAGGCAGGTAAATTAATTCATTTCCAGCCCAAAGCCAACTTTCAATCCTGTATTCCCTGGATATTTCTATCTGAAAACCCTCTGAGGTTTCCAGCAGAAGAAAGTCTATTAATTTTCCATGTACTTGTTGATGCAAAAGCTATCAGGATTATGGGTTGAATATTTCTAGTGTAGGGAAAGTAAGGGATGCAATTAATCTCTGTGAACTAAAATATACCTCTTTTCATTAATCTTTTATTGTAAATGAGCAAAGTAATTGAACCAGTAACACACTGTCAGAATGAATGCAATGCCAGTGGGATATGCTTGAGAGAGCTCATACTGATTGAGTATTAAATATCTAACGGCAATAATTTATGGTTCATTACCTCTTTTGGAGTTTCTTAGTTGCATAGTGCTTGAATTCTAAGTAGTTAGATTTTTAGTAGAAAACGGCTTTCAAATGCTGAAAGCAGCAATGCACACAACCCACAGACAGTCTCCTTAATCTGGGCTATTTCATACATAGTTGAACCAAGCTCCAAATAGAATATTTGCAAGCAGAGCTGATTGTTTTAAGATAAATATGTATCTCCTTGTTCCAAAATGCCCCTCTTGCATACCCTACCATGGTATATTCTGTGACATGGACACAGAATTGCAAATAGGGATATCATCCAAGCATGGATCCTGTAACTTCCTGCATATTATGTAAATCCACATCCAACTATCTGGTGGTTCAGGCATGTCAGCTTTTGGTTTCAACGGACACTAGCTTCCTTAATTGTATTCTGCCATCTCCAGTGGCACAATTTCGTTGCACATGGAAATGGAAGCTTTTTTCCTGCTGGTAACAAAATACTATCAATCTGAAGCAATGTTTATAGAAATATGTATTTTGGATTTGAAGATTTGTTCTATTCAGACCTCATGCAGTTTGAAAACAAACACTGTTAAAAGAAAGCAATGTGAGCCCTATGTCTATGGCAAAGAGGTATTGTACCTACTTATTCCATTGTTGGGTTTTAGACAAATACCTTTATCCCAGTTTTACCTCAGTGTCCTAAGGAGCAGTTAATATTTGAGTTGGATTCTGTTTTTCTTTTTCAGAACAAAGTGTGTCTTTTTTGTATTCATAGTAACTGTTCAATTTATAATGTTTCTGACATGCAATTTGAAATAAAAGACTATGGACTTGGGATATTATTTGGTCTTAAGCATATAATCATGTATTAAAATATCTACAAATGTTTTTTGGCAACCCCTTTACCTGACCTTTAGCAAATAAGTGATTTTAGAAGGAATTTTTAAATAATTGAATAGCTTATTTTCCCCTGAAACTTAAATCTCAATCTCTATCTCTTTTTCTCTTTCTCTGTCCTGCTTTTGAAATGATTTCTGGTGATAAAAGGTATTTTTTATTGCACTATAAGGAAAAAGACCTGTAATTTCTTTTTAAATATTTGCATGGAAAGAAGAAATGACAGGGACAAATGCACAAAGCAGTAGAAAATACAAATCTCATAAATAATAACCAAAGATCAAATCCAGCTAAGTTCAAGGAGCTTTTAAACAATAATTTCCTGGAAAATGTCCAAGAATTCCAGATGATAACATTTTCTCAGGCAACTGAACTTTGTGAATAATGTCCAAGCTTTTACACACAGTGATGGAAGGAATTAGCTGTATGCTTGAATATAGTTTAGTGCTTTGGCACAAGAAAAAGTGTATAAAGTTTGTTCAAAGGAAATCAACCATATTCTTGGTGAGCACCAATTAGTAGCTTGATCTCTAACACTAGACTTAGTTTCAATTATACTGCTACTAATGCCTCACCATGTCAAGAAGAAAATGTTGCTGAATAAACTATGGCTTGCAGGGCACCTTATGAGAAAGGAGGAGAATGAGGGCAAAAGGGAAGATGATTGTATGTCTACCATACTACCTCAAATCCCATAAAATTTGTACACACTGTGAGAAGATTCATTAATTTAAAAAAATGAAATGAAAGAAATAGGGAAATATGGATGGTATCCCTGAAAGGGGTTAAATCACAGGGTGTGATATGTTTAATAAAACTGATTAGTAAGTAATACAAACATGAAGGCATTGATCAGGATGACATTTCTGATCATTGAAATGGTAGTAATGAGAAAATTATTAATGGTTCTGATTGTCTAGCTAAGAAGCCTCCTTTTTTTTTTTTTTTTTTTTTTTTAAATGTGATATTTCAAATATGCAAAAATTAAGTGTATGGCTAGTTAAATAAACTATAGTATATTCCTTTAATGAAAATTTATGGACCTGTAAAAATAGATGAGATAGCTCTTTATGTAGAGATATAGAAAAATATCCAAAATGTAAAACTAAATGAAAAAAAGTAAAGTGCAGTGTAACATGTATATAGTGTGTTGTTGAATTATAAAAATAAAGCTGTGTGTGTATGTGTGTGTGTGTGTGTGTTTGTGTGTAACACTGTGGTAAAAAGATTAATGGCACCCAAATATATTCACAACCTAATCCTTGGGAACCTGTTAATATATTGCCTAGCATAGCAAAAGTAATTTTTCAGATGAGATTAAGCTTAAGGATCTTGACATGAGAAAATTGTGATTAAGTTGGGCACTCCTGGCTAATCTAGGATAATCTGCCCAATTTAATCATGTAAATCCTTAAAATTGGTGGACCTTTCCTGGCTGTAGTCTGAGAACCAGAGAGATGGTAGCCTGAGAAAGACAAGACCCAGCATTGCTAGCTTTGAAGTTAGAGGAAGGGAGCCACAAGCCAAGGAGTGCAGACAGCCTCTAGAAGCCAGAAAAGGCAATGGAACAGATTCTGTCCTAGAGCCTCCAGAACGGAATGCAACCCTGCGGATAACTTGATTTTTACCCAGTGAGACCTGTGTCAGACTTCTGACCTCTAGAACTGTAAGATAATGCATTCATTTGCTTTAACTTTGTGTTAATCTGTTACAGCAGCAATAGAAAACAAACTTTATGAATGTATTTATTATGTGGTTTCTTTTATATGCAGAGATTACCTGCACAAATATATTGGGAACATTGATTTCTCTGGAACAAGTATTGGGTAGCAGGGGAAGATATGGATAGGTGATATTTTACTGTGTATCTTTTTGTACCTTTTGAATCATATAAATTTATCTTTTCTCAAAATAAATATCAATAATTCAAAATAAGTACAATAACATTTTCTTTCCTTCCCATATTTTGAAGGGGACAGGCCATCTTATATTTGTGCAATAAGCCATTATGTATTTAAATAATTTTAGTAGAATTTTGATGGGAAATATAATTGATTAATGACCAATTAGAGGATAGGAGTTTTCTGAGATATGGGTCATGAATATATAAAGACCTCATGTTATTTTTACTTATATTTTCTTTTGACTTATTTCTTTTTCTATTGAGAGTGCCAGATGATTTTCTATTACAAGAAAATTTCAAAGTGAGTTAATTCACTACCATCTAAACATTCATTCATCTCAACAGTCATTCAGTATTTATCATTGTCCACCAGTTCTGGTAACTGGGGATTCAAAAAATGGATTTGCTATCATCTCTGATGTTAAGAAGCACCCAGGGACAGTGTGAGAAATTATATAAGCTGAATTTTTTGGGACTGCAGAAGAAGGAGCCAGGAGTACCACGTTTGCAGGAAAATTGTGGCTTCGAATAGTTCTGCTGGTAATAAAAACTTCTCCTTTATGAAAATTAGTTAAAAACAACAAAGAGACTTCCACAAGTTCTTTTATTATCACCTGCTGTAAAACTGTTGTAGTAAACATACAATTCTATTATGACTACAAAGAAAACAACTGACAGATTGGTGAAGTGCATACTTAATTGCAAGAGGCAGTAACATTTGCCCTGTAGGATTCATTTTAATATCCAACAGGCCTTATCTCTCATTTTCAGATTCTTCGCCTACAGTTTAAAATAAAATAAAGGAAAACACAACAAGATGACATCCATACTACTAGATAAGTCAGGCTATTCCATTGCATAGTTTTATGAGATGTGACTATCATCAAGCATTTTTTTCCCATTTTTTTTTTCGTTAACGAGGAGAACTTGGTCATGCCATTTTGACCAATCTGTGTTCATTTGTTCGTCTTTGAGAACACGGGAGAGACAGCCGGGTTTGTTTTTGGGGTTATATAGGATAAATGTGCCTGGACGGCATTTTCTAAGGCAATGCTTCCATGGTTTGTTGAGTTGCCTTTTGTCTGTTATTTTATTTTCTGAAGTTGAAATGAAGTTTATATTTTAAGAAAGATTTTCTTTTTTCAAGTGATATAATTAACACTATTCTGCAAATACTGTATATGAGATACTTTGGTAACTCAAATTGTAAATGTGGTGCTAAATATTTTCTTGCACTAAATTCCACATATTGGAATATGTGCAGACAACAATTGAAAAGGAAAACTTCAGTTACACAAACAGCTTGATTCAAGATAGCACTGGAGGCTAAATATTGAATTAACCATGAAAATATAGTCTCATTATAACTGCTCAAACTTCAACAACTTCAAGATGAAGGTTGCTTCAGGATGTTTTTTGGCACCAGTTGAGTATCAAGAGGGAGGCAGAGGTGAGACAATATTCCCCAGGTCAAAACAGACTCATTCAGAGAGATTTGACATTTAACATAGTGAATTTCAAATTGAAACAGCAACTTTAATTTTTTTATCACCCTTTGGATTCTATTTTTCTGTAGATATGAAACTATATTTTACATAATTCTTATAAAATTAGAACTTCTTCCTTTCACTTTCTCTAGTTTTTGGATATTTCAGGAAAGAATGTATTTAAGTTTGAATTATACAGGTAAAAACCAGTCTGTGTGTGTGCGCGCAGCAATTGCCCTAGGGACTGTGAAATAGTTGTTTTCTGTTCCTAGTTTCGGTTTCCTGACAGTCTTTTCATGTACTCATTGGGCAGGAAGATTTGTTTCTTAATTACAAATCTGTATTATAAGTTCATATTCCCTTCAGCTGTTAGAATTTCTCTCCCTCAGAATTCATCAGACATTTGTTTATTAAATCAACAGTCTGAATAAATGATTAAAGTATGGAAAAGTATTACACAGACATTCATTGACAAAATATTCATATAACCTCTACTGGGTGCCAAGCACAGTGGTGAGCTTTAGCTTGCAGGATGCTGACGGACCCCAGAGGACACCGTGGTGAGTGTGATTTGAGATGAAATCCTTGTTCCCTCTAAGATTCAGTTTTGTCACTTTTGAAAGTAGCAAGAGGTAAATATGTGAATACTTATTACATATTTACTGTTATTGGTCCTGGGATTAGGAAGGGATTGTCTTTTTGTCTGTAAAATTGAGCATCTTTTTTTTTTTTTCGGTGACCGCTGTGTCCCTAGACTATGGGTCCTATAAGAATATAAAAAACCCTTAATAAACATGGGGGTAAAAGTTTAAAATGATCTGTTTACTCCTTTGGTCAGAATGACTAAGGAAATGATGTTGAATTATATTTTCATGCTAGTATGTCACATGTGGGAATGGGTTTCTTCCATTTAACACAGAATGACCTTGTGTGTTGACTTAATGAGGAAATTTTACATGCTGGCCTTTCCTATTTAGCAAAGGGTTTTTCACTGAAAGTATTTCAAAAGAGTGCATTACCATGAGGAGTGGGGGACAGCACAGCCATATGGCAGAGGAAAGGCCACTGCAATCCGGCAGATGACCCATTGAATCTCAGAAGAGGCATGCAGCAAGGCATTTTGGAAAGTGGCAAAGTGGTGAGCCATTGGGCAGCAAACGTGTCCAGTAAATGGTGGCCTTGGTATCTCAAATCTGTTTACAGTGCATATTATTTGACTAATTGATACTCTATTCAATACCCTGGGAATGTGTTTTGAAGTGGGCTTGGATGAAAAGAGGGAAAGCAAAGAGAGTAACTATCACTGTTATTACAAAGAGACCTGTTTGATCTACGCTTCATATGCCCATATGGCTGGCTTTTCAATGGACTTTAGCAGTCAACACTTTCCTAATAAGCCCTGTTAATTAGGTAGTAGGAACATTCTCTCACTGTGACAACAGAGGTTTCGAACTCACTAAAATTAAACCAAGCTAATTTCGTTAAGCGTTGAGATTCCAGATGGCCCCTAAAGTACACTCTAGAATGCAAAGGAATCAGTGCCTTTAAGATCCTTGATCTACTTTCTTTTTTCTTCTTTTTTTTCCCTTAGGCTGGCAAAACAGTTTCTGTCATAGGTCTTTCTGGAAAACAAGAAACCAATATGGATTTCCTTGTTTTCTGTCAAAGTAGATCATTAAATATTTGTATGCATGCATAGATACATGGATACACATGAGTATACATATCCATATGTACATTTATAAGTGTGAAAATGAGCTCTGTGTATGCCCTAGATCACAGGGCAACATAAGAGCACAATACTTAATTTACCTTTACTCTCCAACTCTGAGGAAGTCTGTTTTTTAAAGGCAGAATGTTTAGGTTGGAAGGGATTTTAGATATCAGCTAATAAAGACCCTCTATATGTATATGGGAAGACTAAGAACTAGAGGGAAATGGCATATATATAAAATGAAAAAGTGAGTGTCAGAACCAAGAGTTAAACTTTTTATTCTCTCTGGAAAGCTATTAACACACTTAAAAAAAATAATAGGTTTACTGAGATATAATTCACATATCATAAAATACACTCCTTTTAAGGGATGATACAATTGAGTAATTTTAACTGCCCCTTCCTAGCAACATTTGAGACTTTGCTATGTACTCACCAGTGCTTTTCTCATCCACATACCATATTTAAGATCTTCTGAGAACAAAGACCTCTAGCAGAAGCTCTGATGATAATTAGTTATTTAACTGTAAGCCATTGTTATTTGCCAGTCCTTATGTTAAGTTCCTATTCAGGCATTGAGCAAATGCTTTGGGGCAACTACTATCTGCCAGGTACTGTTCTAGGAACTTGTCCTAAATCAGTGAACCAAACAGTGAGAGATCTCTGTCTTTGTGAAGCAGCTTTCGCAAAAGGAAGAGAGAAAATACACAAAATGTCAATTATTTGACATTTTAGAAGATGCAAATTACTGTAGAAAAATATAAATAGTAGAACAGAGAAAAAGAGATAAGATGCGTAGATTAATGTGGATTGGGGGTGGGGAAAGCAGACTGGAATTTTGACTAGGAAGGTCAGGGTAGGCCTCATTGAGGAGGTGACATGTCATTTAAATGCTCACAATAAGTCTTTAAAATGCTTTTAAATATGTATCATTAACCTCTTTTTAAAATTAATGACATTAAACTATAGCACACATACACAAAAAGTATGTGCCTCAATTAATTTTCACAAAGTGAGTATACCTGCTAAAATTCCTCTCTTTTTAAATGGAGAGGCATCTGCCTAAAGGGTGATTAATGAGCTGCAGACCATACCACTCACCAGTGCCAGAGCCTGAACGTGAACTCATGTGACTCTGGAACCTTAGCACTTCCCTATGGCTCAAATACTCCTAAAGAGGAGGCACCCAATGGCTGGACTTCAGCCTTTCTTCAGGATTGGAAGAAAGGTGCAGGAGACTAAATTTGGAGTAGTTGGACTGTTAAACTGAACAGAGATATATTAGCTTCTGGAATAAGAATGGAAGGGAATTTAGAAGGAACTTGCTGGGACATCATTGTCTATAGAAATAGAGGGTGCTGCTATGTCTTCGAGTTACCACAGAGTGGCAGTGTTTCAGAGCTTAACTAAAGTCAGGAGTTGCGTTAAGAAGTCCTCAATTCTGCCCATTTTTAGAACCTGATAGGGCTTTTCTTTCTTTCTTTTTGAACATTTCACAGACTTAGGTGCTTACATAGAAAAAAATACATTGGTATGAAATTTATTTATGTATGGAAAATCACAAGTATAAATAGATGGGCTATACAACAGTCCCTCTTACATATGTAATAGATATTTATTTTACAATATAAAACACAATAATTGTGTGATATTTGCATTTGAAACTATCCCATAGACTTTTATTCCTTTGGTTATTCCAGAGTAGCTAGTGCCAGATCAACACTCTCACCAGGAACAAATAAAAAAACCAGATTTCAAAAAGAAAGCAGTTAAAGACATTGGAGACACCCAGAATTTGAGGGTTGAAGATTTAAGAACGTGCAAGCAATAAGAGACATAAAGCCATTTGAGATTTTAGCAACTAGGCTGGGGAGACAGAAATTGATGCTTGATCCTGTCAAGGTAGCTAGGACTGGTGTGGCCAGGAACCCCGAGAGAAAGGAGACTCAGAGAATGAGAGTAGACATTCTGCCCTAGGTTTTACCTGTAGCATTTCCAGATACATAAGCTGCACAGAGCCAGATGGTAAGGAGCCAAGTCTAGAGCAGTTGAAATGTTCATTGGAGATTTTGGTGGTCTCAGTGTGCTGGGAAAACAATCATTGGAGCTCAAGACCTGCCAAGGAAGAGAGATCCAAATAAATACCTCCAACAAAAGAGCAAACCACAGGTTGACAGACGTACTTTACAAAATATGAAACTCATCCTTGAGTCAGCCCAGTTTCTCATTAGACTGTATTGATTTGCCTCTTTACTACTTGCTAGAGGATAGTCAGAGGATAATTGAATTCTCTTTAGAGAAAGACAACATTATTCAGAGCTTCTAAAACATTTTAAACATGATGTCTGGGTTTCGATCAAAACTTACAGGGTTTAACAATAACAATACCAAGAAAAAGAATAGAAAAAGATGGGCCTGAGGTGATTCAGATATTAGATTCATCACGTGAACCTTAAAATAAGCTTAATTAATATATTAAAGAAAATAAAACATAAGATGGAGGGTTTTACTAAAGACATGGAGTATTTAAAAATAAGTACTCAAAGTTCTAGAACTATAAACATGATAAATGGAATAAAGGAAAAAAAAAAGCTAAATGGCAGATTAGACACAGATGAGGATATGATTAGTGAGCTAGAAGAAAACTGGCAGAATATGTTTAGATGACACTCCACAGAGAAAAAAGGGAAAACAAACAATAAAAAAGGAAGTGTGTAAGATGCCTATGTTATATGGCAAAAAGGGCTAATATTCGTTAGTTTTAAGTCTATAAGAGGAGAAAAAATGGTGCAGAAGCATTATTCAAAGAAATATAAAAGCCAAGACATTTTCTAAAACTGATGAAAGGTATCACCTTACAGAGTCAAGAATTTCAGAGAATCTAAGAAGGATAATCACAAGAAGAGCAATCCCTAATCATATCACAATCCATTTGCTGAACACAGAAGACAAAAAGCAAAGCTTAAAAGCAGCCAAAGGTGTGGGACAAGAGACATAGAGAAAGAATAATAAGATTGGCATCTGATTTCTAAGTAGAAAACACTTGGAACCACAGAAAAACTGACATCTGACTTCTAAATAGAAACCATGAAAGCCACAATATAATGAGATGTCATATTTTAAATACTGAGGGAAAATAACTGACAAACTAGACTTCTATACATGGACAAAATGTCTTTCAAATATATAGGAAAAGTAAAAATGTTTCTCAACATGCAAAGACAAAAGAATTTCCTGCTGGCAGAGAAACACTAGAAGGGATATTAGGGGAGTTATTCAGTCAGAAGGGGCAGGCATATGGAAATACAAGAAGGAATGAAGAGAGACAGAAAGAGAAATTATGCAGTGAAATCTAAATGAATATTGACTATACTATTACTACTACTGCTACTAACTTTGTGAAGTTTAGAATTGTATTGCATGGAAACAATAACACAAAAGATGAGAAAGCGTTTATGGAGTTAACTTGTTAGAACTTCTTACCCTTATATTAGAAATGATGAAAACATTAATATTTAGTAGACACTAATAAGACAAGGTATGTACAGTAAAACCAGTAAAAAAAGAATATTCAAATAGCCAAAAGTATTTGATGATCATCAACATCAGTGATATAACACTATAAACCAAAAGGAATTGTTAAAATTAAAAAACCTGGAAGACACCAAGCATTGGCAAAGTCAGAACAAGCAGGACTCTCATACATTACAAATCGGAGTATAAATTGGTACAACTACTTTAGTGACTCTTTGGAAATATATACTGAAGTTGAACATACATATACCCTATGATTCTGATGTTCCACTCCTAGGAATATAACCAAGAGAAATGAAAAGATATGTGCATCAGGAGAGTTGTAAAACTTACACAGAAGTGCCATTCATGAGAGGCCCAACTGGAAACTTCTACAATGATCAACAACAATAGAATAAAAATTGTGTAATATTCACAGATAGGAATACTATACAGCAAAGAAAATTAAAAAACCCTACTGTTCTCTGCAATATGGATGAATCTCACAAACAAAATCGAGCAGAAGTCAAAGAAAAAGATTACATACTATACAAGTCCATGCACATCAAGATCAAAATCAAGCCAATGTAATCTATGATGTTTGGAGTGAGAAACATGACTATATGTGAAGATGAGTGGTAGTGACTTAGGTGTGGGGTGAGAGGGTGTGTGGTGTGGAACATGATGGAGGCTGGTAAAGTTCTAATTTCTGATCAGGGTGGTATTTACATAAGTATGTTTCCCTTGTGAAAATTCCCCAAATTGCACACTTAAGATTTTCATACTGTAATTTATGCATTTTTTTGGTAAAAGGTTTATTTTTCTAGATGATAATATGATGAGAGTGGTGTCCATTTACTTATTTATTTCTTATTAATAGTTGCTGTTGAATAATGAAAAGTGTACAAGATTAGGTTTATAGTTTGTTTATGAGAAGTAGGCTCTGAAAGCAATTGCCTGGGTTTGGATATTGGCTCATTCAATTATTACATCCGTGACCACAGGCAAAGTATTTAACCTTCCTGAGCCTCAGTGCCACCGTAAAACTGAACTATTAATAATTCCTTCCTCAGAGGTTATTGAACTAAGTGAAGCGACCTTTTGCCAAGGGCTTCATACATAGTGAGTGCTCCATAAATACTGATTGTTTTTAATTACTGAAAAACATGGACTCTGGTCCCAGTTTTGCCAATGTGAAAGTTCAATGACTTTCATTAAGTCATTCCCTGAGCTCCTATAACTTTATTAATTCAATAATAGTATTGATTTATCAAGCTTAAAGAGTTTCTAAGGATTAGCTTTGATATCATAATAAAATGTTTTATAATCTGTGAAACTCTTGAAAATGGAAGATACTATATTGAAAGATATTTTGGTATGAAGATCCAGAAAAATATAACATGCAGTTTAAGAAAAAAGAAATAATAAAGGCATCTTCTGATAGTTCAGTAAGTGATATATATAACTGTTGACATTTTCTGATGATATGGTCTGTGATATTCAACAGATGAGAAACTGACATAAATATAAGGTAAATATGCATGACATATAGAAATTATGGAAAAGGCTGATATAGTAACCAAAAAGATAATTGTGGAATATCACTATAGTACGGTGGAATACTTGTATCTTAATACCATTTGAAACAGGATCCAGAACAAAGAAAATAGAGATTTGTTTCCAGTATTAAACTTCTAACCACTTGGGTGTTTTTCCTTTAATTTTCTATTTTGATTATCTTAATTCAGAGTACATGCATATAGAATCTCCAAATATACACTTATTTTCAATTGACATACATTATTTCTATGCCAAAAAAATGAAATCCTACTATATGAAAAACACTGGGGATTCAGATATAATTAAGAAAGACACCATCGCTGGGATGTTCTAGAAAGGTAGAAAAAATTTAAAACAGTACATAATAAGACACATAAAATAGTAAAATAAAGACACCATAGGATGTAAAAGAAACAACCATCATTATAGTATGGCATCTTATTGCCAAATGAATGGAGATGAGTCTAAACCCTCTGTAGAGTTCAAATTTAAGCTATTTATATGTAAAACAAATGTAAAGATCAAAGGCATTTCAGACAATTTAACACAGATTTTTGATGTTATGACCTTAAAACACAGTTCAAGTTTCCTTTTCCTTCAACATTTAATTAGAAGACTTTTAAAATAAAAAAAAATGTAATAAACATTCCTTGTTAAACATTAAAATGTTATAACTAGTGCTAATGGTAAACTCTCTCAGAATTCACTTATGCATGTTGGGGTGTGTGTGTGTAAAATATATAGGATTTCTCATAAGTAAAGAGATATTAATGTACTATTTTACACCTTGATTATATGATCCACAGTATAGCGTCAACTTCAATTATCAGGATGTAGAGATCTACAGCATCTATTTTTATATGCATAGCACTTCATTGGGTTGATATATGAGTTTTTTGAATACCCTATTGATGACCATATATTTCAGTAATATATAATGGATGTTTATTAGGCTATTGTGATTCCTATAGCCATTTCAATGTCAGGTATAAAAGTGAATAATAAATCAGTGGTGACGATTAATGTTTTAGTTTACAAGTTAGGAGACATGGAGGAAGTATTTCTCTTCTTTGGGCTTCAGGTTTCTGATTTATTTAATAAATATTTATGTTGAAATTGGGAGAAATTTGGGACAATCAAAGAGTCAGAATAGTCTTTTAATAAGTACACATTTCAAATTATTTGTAATATTTATTTGCAAGACCCTTTTTTATACAAGTGATTTGAGGATATATAACAATATATACACTCAATTTAAATATATACATAGCAAATTAAAAAATAAGAAATACCGAATATAAAAATTAGAATGAAATGTAAAACCCCAAGGAAACCAGATTTCAGGAATGCATGTCACAGCATACTGTACCGAGACAGAATTTGACTGTCAGTTTCCTGGAAGCCAGAGCAGCAAAGAAAACACAGTCAACACAAAAGACATCCAGAAAAACATAGTTGCTTGAAAAATTTTCACACAGAAAGAAAACACACTTAGGTGCACAGGCACACTCACAAACATACCCACACACTATAGTATTTAAATATTTCTCTAAGTCACTAGAGGTTTGATTTGTGCTCTTTCCTAGTTACCAATTCTGATGCATGGGGCTTATTCATGTAACGATACACACTTTTCAGCTGTATTCAGATTAAGTAAATCCAGCAAAGACCAACTTGAAAATTACTCTCTTTAAAGGAGAATTTCAGTAACCTGTGAGCACTCATGGATAAGTAAGGAATGGAGTGAGGAATGGAGGGAGAGTGGGATTTAAAATTGGTAAAAGGTATTTGGCCTGGAACCTCAGCTGACCATGATGAGTAGGAGCATGCACTAGCTGGTTTGTGGGAACATGGCATTCATCAGAACAGTGGCCACCTGAAGGAACCGAGCCAGGAAATGCTAGGGTGTCTACTATCACTTTAAACAGGAGGCCATTGGTGGCAAAGGCTCCTGCAAAATGTTTTCTCAAAGAGACATGGTTGACACTGAGGTTGAGATTGTCATAGTGGTAGTGGTGATTATAGAAGGAACATTTTAAAAATCATATAAGTCTTTTAAAATTCAAATGTTATAAAAAGCAACTGAAAGGTCAGGCCTATTCCAATACTAAGAAAGAGGAATGGCTACATTAGTTGGCACCTGACACAAGAGTTTACAAAGGAAGGGAGGGAAGAAAAAGGAAAAAAAAAAAGGTTTTTCTTAGATGGAATATTAATGACCACAATTTCCTCCTAGTTTCAAGCTACATAGCTGTTTATTGTTGCATTTCAACCACATAAAGACAATATAATCATCATCATCAGCATTATCATCATCATCAAACAAAAAGAAAAAACCAATTAATTCATACTGGGTTTCTCAGAACCAAGGCATCTTCCCTGTTGCCTGATAAATAGATGACTCAATAACCAGGTATCCATTCTGAGAACTAAGATTTTCCAACAGCATCCAAGGGTGGATAAAATGATTAAAAATAAATCAGATATATCACTAAGAGAAAAAAAGACATATGGTAATGAAAAAGGAAAAAATGAGCATGAAAGATGAGTGTAAAGCTCAAGAAGTAAAAGAGGAATATAATTATGAAAAAAGTCTGCAAAGAATATAAATACATTTCAGCCACCTCTATTTTGTTGACTCCATAAAATATAAACAGTTTCATTGAATTGAGAGATAAGATTCAGTCTGATATGATTCCAGAAAAATATTAAAAATAAAACTGAATGTCAGAGTCCAGAAATAAAAAGGCATTAAGGTAGGCATTCTAATTATTGTACATGTAAATGTTTACAGGTAGCATTAATTCTTTACATGATCAATTTAGGAATATGAAGGACACACTTGAGGAAATATCTCGGAGTGAAAATAATCAGGGATAAAAGAGAAAGGGAATTATTATTATTTTATTTCACTTATTAAGGAAAACTGATTGGAAGGGTAGTTAATGACCAGCCACTATTCACATAGAATATTGTTCCTGTACTAAAGGAAGACCTGAATCTCAAGACTGAAACATCTCACAGGATATTAGGCAACATAACAGAAACAAGACTGTCAGTTGTATATCTCAATGAAAATTTCTAATTTAAGGAAGAAGAGATAATCTAAAATCAACTTTATAGAAAATATTAGGAATCTAAAAAGAAAATAAAAGGATGTATAAAATTAAAGACCCCAAGAATAGAATAGGGAACTTGGATATAAAAAGTGGTAATCCTGAATGAAACTGTTATGAGTAATTATAACATTTTTATCACTAAATGTTATTATAGAGAGGATAACACCAAATTGTTAATTTTTGAAAGAGTACATAGTTTAAAATAATAGTTGCTACCCATTACTTTTTTTTTCAGACAATAAAATATATGACAAAATGTATGGAAATTCGGTGGGTAAGAGGCTTTTGTAGATTATCTTTTCTGGAGCCACATCTTCTTAATTACATTAATGTAAAATAGAAGCCTCGAAATTTCCAGCAGGTTAGCATCTGAGAAGTGAAGATGGGAACCTTGGCTCAAGAATGTTAAGAATTGTGAATTTGTTCTATGAGAGTATGTTTAAAAGCTAAGAGCAAAAAGACATAAAGGGTTACTCTAAATCAATGGAAAAAGTGAACTTAAACCAAATGTCAGGATTTCAAGCAATTCTGTTCAAAATATAGGTCATATCTCAGTTTTTATGGAAGAAAGACATTTTAAGCTTTAGGTATCTCCATTCTATTTCCTAGGGAATGTTTTATAATAGAAACACAATGTAAACAACCTAACTTTCAAGAGTAGGGTATTTATTTTCTGCATGATTTCATTGCACACATGTATCATTACTTATCTTTCTTGGAAATTAGAGTAGGATCTAAATGATGGATCTTGGTCGCTCATGTGACTTGTATGTGAATGTTGGGGAGGGGGAGGCAGCAGTGAAAGGAAATTGAAGAAATTGGTTAAAGTTTACCTGAGAAGGTAAACTCCATCCATAATTTGGAATAGGCAAATAAATAATAAAAGTGAGGAGGAGAGAAAAGCATTCATATGTGTAGACAATTTTGGCTGGAGATTAATGCTTATGTTTAGATAAATGAGAGGAAACTTTGGAAACATAGATGGGCCTTTAGATATAAGCCATTGGATTTGGATTTTTGTCGATTCTACTTAGTGTCACTTAACAATATACCCCTCTACCAACCGTGATAACAGACAAGCCATATAATGTCCCATGTTTGACCCACTTCTATGGGCAGATAATTACATATTTTTAAATGGGCTAAATATTATAAATATATTCTTTAGGTTATTCATAATCATTATTTACTATCAGTAGCTCCTCTTTTTCTTCTCTAATTCACTTTGACATATTAAATAGATAATATTAAAGTTGAGAACTGCCTCTGTACTCAAGGTAAAGCCATTGTAAATCACTTCCTTCTTGAAAGTCATTCTTTTCAGGGAAAATTGCTGGCTATGTTGTTTGAAATGGAATGGGTAAATGGATACCAAAATGGTCTTTTATGGCTTTACAATTATTTGCTTTCTTATATTGATAATTAAAGGCATCAGAAAGCAAAGACCTTGGGTAAGAGCTAAGGATATCACTCTTTTTAGTTTGCCAAGGAAAATTCTGGTTTATGTCTAATTTCCTGGTTTAATATTAAAAGTGATTTCTTTCATTCTCTCAAAATATCCCAGGCTATTAATTATGTAGTCACCTTAGCAAAAACCATCTTCATAATTTTTCAAGCTATTTTGATATAATATTATTTAAAAATCTTATGTAAAAGATCCACATATACAAATATTTAGGCAAATTTTCAAACTCAAAAGAAGGGAATTGAATATATGATGACATACATAAAATATAATTTGGAGGAATTTTGAGTTTACAGTTATTTTCCTAATTTCACCATTTGTTTCTCAAATAATCACCTTCATTTATTGTCATGTGATTCAACTTGCACATATTTCTAATACTTATTATAAAGCATGTTATGCAAATATAAAAATATTGGCTGTGTCACAATTTAGCATGTAGTATTCAGGAGCTCAAAGTGTGTAGCAAGGAGCAGTATGCAATAATGTACATCAGAGTACATTCCCGAACCAAAGGATCTAGGTGCTTTCCTGATCCATGCATCTTTCCCATGGGGACCTCTAGTTCCAGACCTAGGTAACTAAGGTCCAAAGAAGCTCCACCCTAGAAGGCATATGGGGTGGGGTAGCTCAGTTCTGTGACTTCTTCCTTTTTCACCTACCAGTGATCTCTGTGATGAACTCAGAAGGTTCTCATTATGTCATAATTCAGAACTAATGCTTTTTAATTACTTTGTCTAGGGACACTGTTATAATGGAGTCACAAGTTTGTAAAGTCTTTCTGGGAGGCAAAATTTCAATATATAGAACATAATCTATAATTGATACTATTGCTATTACTACTAAAATAACAAAACAATGACAATATCAGTAACAACCTGTGACAAGTAAACTCTATATCTACAATTTCATGTGAAGGAAATAAATAGAGCAGTACACTAAGTTTTCCTTGGGGAATGTGAATCACAGCTAATATTTTCTAATAGGAATAAAATGAAAGATGGAAAATGTAAAGGAGAGAGACAGAGAGAAGGAGAGATGGGGTGAAGAGAGAATAAAGGCAATAAATGGGTTAAGATAAAGAGCAATAACCTTAATTGTTTCAAAAACAGGAGAGGTATTGAATAAAGTTATGCTAGTAAATTATTAAATCTCATGTTTATAAATATAAAATTCTATAGAGAAACATGAATCATGAATTACATAAATATCTTTGCATAGTCAAAGGTAATATGGAAAAAAAATCATGTTTTCTATATATTGAGAACTTTGATGGTAAAAGTGTGGGCATAATTTTTTCTACATATTCCCTAAGAACATTCAAATTTTCTATAACATACATTAGCTTCTCAGTTAGAAAACTTAAATATTATTTACAACATAGGTATTTTTTATAATACAATTCTATAAGGAAGTGACATTTTATTGTTCCAGATATTTATCGTAAACCAACCTGCCATTTACAACTTAAGTGTAGGGAAAATATTCCATCCTGTTGAGTTCAGTGTGATTGAGTTCACTTGTGTGATATAAAATGCATTCTCTATTAGTTTGTGTGGCCATAAAGTCAATAAAAGGAACAGCAGTCTTCCCCATAGAATGCTCACCTACTGTAGTTTTCAGCTTATTATATAGCAAAGAGTAACAAAATACTCATAGTAACAATGTATTTTTAATAGGTTCTCAAGCTGTCCCTTTCACAGAGTTGTGGCTGAATACAGATGAGGCTGCTGTGAGGTTTTTATATAGGTGGACAGGCTGAACAAAAGCCAGGTAGGGAGACATTTTTCTAACAAAAATGCATGAGCTTCTCAGGCATAAAGCCTACTGATTTACCACTGTGTTACCAAGTTCCATTTTCCCTGAGTGTGGCTCAAATTTCATGGGCAAAATGCTTTTTGGAAAAAAATGCAAAGATTATCAAATATTGTGTTGAAAGGAAGGAGGCTGTGTAAGAGGACTGATTAATTCACAATCATTGCAGAGACAAATGAAAAACATTATCATAGACTCAGATGAGTAAAGTACTCATGAATTTAAACTTAACATTTGGATTTTTAACATATGATTACATATATTTTAGCATACAATTTTAAATGTGAGTAAAACATAGTTACAGTTTAATATAAAATTAAGTTGGAAAGCATGTTTCCTCCTCCTAGTGACTAAATGCTCTCCTTTAACACCCAAATCCTTCAATGACAGGGCTTGTTCCAATAGTCTTTTTTAATTGAAGATGTCACATGAGAACCCATGTGTACTCAGGCAAAGAGACCTTAGTCCACAGAGATCCAGGGCAGAACACAAGTGGCTAGGGAGTGGCACATACAAAAGTGCCCCTGGCGGGGGCTGGGGTGGGTAGACAAAAGCAGAAATGTTGGCAAGAGGTGCACACCCTTAATCCAGTGTCTCTTTGCTGGACCACCTAAATATAAAATCGACCTTCTTGGATTGACCCAATCTAGCTCTGCAGGGCAGGATATCCTAATGGGGAAGAAACCAGAGGCAGAAAAGTATCATGGAAAGGGGGTGAAGGGACTGAAATCCTTTAAGACAGGATAGGTACCAGAACTGAAAAGTGTAGAAAAGGGGACATTGAGTGAAGGAGATAATTTAAACAAACAATAGGAGCTGGGGAGAAAATTCTGCACAAAAAACAAACAGAACAGACCAGATTCCTGGAGCAAAACAAAGGAAAGGAAGTTTTTCTCCTGGAGGTGAAACAATCAATTACACATAAAAGGTCAGTCTTAACGGTTGTACTGCATAAAAGGGCAAAAATCAGGGACAGAAGACATGAGAAAATCTGAACAGTTAAACACAGGCTACTCTAAAGATGCAGAATAAGTTGGACTAAGTACCAAAAAACAGCCTAAACACAAATCCAGTCAACAATAAACCCTAGGCAAGAGAGAGAAACTGACCTACAAGTGAGCACATCAAAATAATCAGATGCACAGATACCAGCAAAGAATTGCAAACCATATTTAAAAAAATAGGAATATATAGTTCAATCAAGGGGATAAATTAAAACTTCGGAGGAGACATAGCATTTGGAACAACTAATCAAAGAAGTTCCAACAAAACTCCTGGCTCAATTCAAAGAGGTGAAGGAAAATATGGATTGAAATAAACTTATGATGGATATAAAGCTAAAAGATATTAAGAAGACAATGTGTGAGCAAAAAGAATTCAAAAGTTTAAAAAGAAACATAACAGAAATTATGGGAATGAAAGGCACAATAGTGGAAATTCAAAATACACCAGTGGCAGACAACAGCAGATTTGAATAGGCAGAAGAACAAATTAATGAACTAGAAGACAGGATAATCAAAATCATATAATCAGAAAAACAGATAGAGAAAAGAATAGAAAAATTTGAGCAGTGTTTCAGGAACTTGAGTGACAGCACAAAGCATACAAACAGATGCCTCATGGGTGTCCCAAAAGGAGAAAAGAAGGGAAAAGGGACAGAAAGATTGGGGAAGATGGGTTGGAAGGTCCAGGGAACTGGGGGTGGGGTGGGGTTGGAAGAGGAGCCAGGTGAACACTGGGGATTTGTGGATATGTGGTTGAAAGTACAAAGCTGGGAATGCTCTTATGGCAATATGGCAGGGAAGGGTTACTGGTTTAGGGTGTTGGATGGAGGGGCATTCAGGACAGAGTGCATCTGGAGCAGGCTTCTAGGGAGTGTGTGAGTGATCATTCTGTCATAGTGTGTTGTATCAGTGGGTGGGGACCCACATGGTGAGCAGGAAGGAGTTGGACTCCCATCCTGGGGAGGACTGATTTGTTCACAAATAGACAGGTGGGTGTCTCGCGAGAGCATGGGCGGTTCCTACTAGGGGACAACAAACCATTGTGTCAAGACCTCAGTATTGTTGCATGTAACTATGAATCTTGTCATCCAAAGAGTGAAGCCAGGGGTGGGGTGTGGGCCCTGAGGGGAGGGCTAGGGAGGAATAGAATAGATCAAACAGGGTATTTAGTGGGCAGTGAAAGTGTTCGACATGGTCTTACAATGATGGACTTGAGACATGGTAGATATCATCAAAATTTATAAAAGTGTATGGTCTAAAATGTAAACCATAATGTAAACCATTGACCATGTTTAGTAGTTATGTTTTGCTATTTGTATATCAGTTATAACAAAGGTACCATCAACATATGAAAAGATATTAATATGGGGGAGAAGCAAGAAAGAGGATGTTGGATATATGAGAGTCTCCTGTATTCTGTGTGTGAATTTGCTGTGACCTAAAACTTCTTTGAAAACAAAATGAAAAATAATGAGACACTGGGGAATGAGTGGGGGAAGGTGACATGGTACAGACAGGACACCAGATATTGTGGTGATGAAAGGTAAAATGTCAAATAATTTTTTAAAATATTTTTCATTATTTTTTAATATCTGAATCTTTTAATTTTATTTTGTTTTTAGTTTTTTATTTTTTTATGTATTTTATTTCTTATATTTAAACCTGTCATTATTGTTACATTTTCCTATTTATTTTATTTGGCTATTTTATTGGCTTCATTTTTGAAGAAACTTTGGATCACAGAAGGGTTACAACTGTGGTGGGGGAGGATCGTTGGTGTGGGGTGTCAGTGATGGAGGATGCAGGGGAGGAAGTTCACCTGAGCCTACATATAAGATATATAAAAATGTTCACATGTTCACAGGGCATTGTCATAGTGGGTGGAAACTCACACAATAACTGAGAGAATACTGAATTCCCATCTTGGAGAGCTCTGCCACATTCTCTAAGGGAGCAGCAACAGTCCCTCAAGTGCCAGGGCAGTGACTGGCGAAGGAAGATGACCCACCGATGGGCCCTTGATATTGACGAGAGGCTTATGAGCCTTTGTCTTGAAATAGAAAATTAGCCTACTGTTATGGGGTACCTAAAGGTTGCCTCCTGAGAGCTTCCTTGTTGCTAAAATGTGGCATCTCTCTAAGCCAAACTCAGCATATGAATGCATTACCTTTCCCCCAGCATGGCACATGACTACTGGGGGTGAGCCTCCCTGGCACCAAGGGATTACTAACAAGCACCAACTAGCAATGCAACTGGAAAAAGACCTTGAATAAAAGGGAAAAAAGGTAAAGGCAAATGAGTTTATATGGTTAAGAGACTTCAAAGTGAGTTGGGAGGTCATCCCAGAGGTAACGCTTACGCACATCTCAGCAGTATCTCATAGATTGCCAAAGTGGATAATACCCCAAATAGTGGAAATACCCAGGTCCTATGGTCAGGGCAGATAGTGCCAGAGTTTGGTGCCTTGCCAGTGGGCTCTGCTTTGAAGTTTGTGCTCCTGAGAGTGACAGAGTTGGACTCAATTATGTCTTCCCTGCACATGGCTCAATTGTCCTTCTATTTAAACCTACACTTGGTACTGGAGTTTGTAGGTGTACACCCAGAGACTAGAGTCTTTGGGCTATCCATGTGCCAGCTGGGCCTGGAACCTCGGTGGAGTTGCAACACCTACTCTACAGCTCATTGGACTCACCCAGGACAACTGGTGGGGAGATAATGATGGACAACGGCCATCCCAGGGAACAGAGAGCATCGGCAGCTGCAGGCAGGATAGTCCCATCCATCTTCCCCATGGGATATAAGCCCTCTTTCAATTAGAGGTGGAGTAGATGTCACCATCCCAGAATCCTCCGGATTTTGGAAAGAGCTGTAGACTAGAGTGGACTTGCTGGTATTCTACTATGGACATATTGTGATTCTAGCAATGGAAGAAATTACAACATTGATGTGGAGCCAGTGGCCACTGGAGACTCTGGGGGCAGGGAGAGGAAAAAAAAGGTGTAAAACGAAGGCTTTTTTGGGACTTGGGAATCATCCTAAGTGACGTTGCAGCGACAAATATAGGCCATTTTATATCATCACATAACATGCAGAACGTGTGGGAGAGAGTGTAAACTACAGTGTGAACTGTGGTCCATGCTTAATAGCAAAGCCCCAGGATGTGTTTATCAATTGCAATGAATGTACCACACTAATGAAGTATGTTTATGTGGGACGGTGTGGGAGGTGTGGGGAGTGGGGCATATGGGAATCCTTATATTTTATGTGTAACATTTGTGTAATCTAAGTATCTTAAAAAAAAAAAAAAAACTACAATGAGATAACATTTCACACCCTGCTTAACTATTATAAAACAGAAAATTATAAGTATTAGAAAGTATGTAGATAAATACAAACACACATTCATTCCTGGTGGGAATGTAAAATGGTGTAGCCACTGTGGAAATTTGTTTGGCAGATCCTCAGAAAGTTAAGTATAGAATTACCGCATGACCTGGCAATCCTGCTACAAGGGCTATACCCAGAAGAATTGACAGCCGGGACTTGAACAGATATTTGCTCATAGATGTTCATAGGAGCATTTTTAACAAATGCCAAAATATGGAAGCAACCCAAGTGTCCATCAACAGATGAACGGATTAACCAATGTGGTATATACATACAATGAAATATTATTCAGCATTAAAAAGGAATGAAGTTCTGCTATATGGAACAACATGGATGAACCTTGAAGACATCATGTTGTGTGAAAAAAGCCAGACACACACAAAAAAACAATATTGTTTGATCTCACTGATAGGAAATAACTAGAATAAGCAAATGCATAGAGTTTGAATCTAGAATAAAGGGTACCTGGGGCTGGAGTGGTGGTAGAGAACGGGAAGCCTATGCTTAAATTGTACAGAGTTTCTATTTGGGTTGATTGTAAAGTTTTGGTAAAGGCTGATGGTGATGGGAGCACAACATTGTGAGGGTAATTAACAGTACTGAATCATATATGTGAATGTGGTTAAACAGAAAATTTTAGGTCGTATATATGATACTAGAATAATTTTTTTTAAAAAAGTAATGTACAACACAGTGAACTGTATTGTAAATGATGGATTATAGTTAATAGTACAATTATAAAAATATTCTTTCATGAATTATAAGAAATGTATCACCCTAGTTAATACAAGGCATTAGTAATAACATGGTATATGGGAACTCTGTATTTTATGTATTTTATGCATGAAATTTCTGCAAATCTACAACTTCTCTAATTAAAAAAAAAAAAAAAAAAAAAGAGAGGACTTAATGATTGCTGTCTCTAAGTCCTGGTTTAACTTCAGATGTTCTACTTCTAATGTGAACAGTAACAATATTTCTTTATTGTAAGAAAACACAACAGTGTTACTGGGGTATTTAATGTCAAATGACTGTCTCTTTCAGTGAATGGAAGACAATATGGAGTTGCAGGGATTATAGCAAATCAGAGGGGTTTCATCCCATCTAAGGGCAGGTAGGGTGTATACTTCTCTGATCCAGTGAATCATTGCTATGAAACCATGTGGCCCAATGTTATTAGAGCTTCAGCTATTTCAGGAAATCCTCAAATCTAAGTCAACATTGAGAATAAGGAGATTTTATATTAAAATATAACAGATTTTTACACTGTAAAATAAAATATTGCATAGTATGTGGAACATCTGTTTGCATTCTTTGATATGACACTTAAATTTGAAGCAGATAGGATTGTTCGGTGGCAGTGTACTTTACGGTTATAAGCATGAATTCTTAAAACCAACTTCCTGTGATAGAATTTGAGCTTTTACAGTTACTAAAGGTTTGATTTGGGGGATAATAATAGTTAATTCATAGGATTGCTGCGAGGATTAAATGGGTTAAAACAGGTAAGGTCTTAAAAGAGTTTCTCACATTCTTAACAAGTCTGAGGAATTATTTAATTAGTAGCAAACTGGGAAAAGAGGAACCTGCTAAATTTTAACCTTCCAATAGGCAAGGAAAACATTATTCACCACTTTATCCCTAAATATAGCACAGCAATTTGCCAATGACTTGAATGAATGTAGGACAGTATTATTTCCTAGAGCCTCCAAGTTAAGACCCCAGCCTGACTTAAACTGTGATTTTGGTCTTGTGGGGACACTGAGCAAAGAACCCAATTGAGCCCACCTGTACTTCTGACCAGCAGAACTGTGAGCTGATAAATGGTTGTTCTTTTAACCTACGAATTTGTGGCAACCTTTAAAGAGCAATAGAAATCTAATATAGCAAGTAAAGTGTGTGACACTTAGTAGCTACATATTAAATGTTAGCTATTATTATAATTAAATATTTGTTCAGCAAATCAAGTCTGAATGTTTAGTGTTAAAATCCTTCCAACAGACAAAATTACCCTTGATAGTGTCTCATATTTCTCTTCTTCTCCTAACCTTCTAAATACTGAGATTAAAAATAGATACTTTACAGAGGCAGGGACACTGAGACAGTGGATAGGGCTGTAGAGAAAGGAAGGTATATAAACTATTTCTGGGATAATTGAGTCACTCAAGACATTCCTGTTGCTGGAAAGTTTTAGTGGCAGAGCTGATCAGTTTTTTGTTTTTGTTTTTTTCTGGGGTCACTTTTAATCTATCTAATCCTCCCTGAATTAATTGGAATTTTTTTTCTAATTTCAGGGTTTTAATTCTCACAGCTCTCGGGAAAACGTCTGTGACTTTTTTAGAATTGGGGTGAGCCGGGAGATAGCCTAATAGAAGCAGAGAGTCTAAGACACATGCATGGTTTTGATATGTTCTACCTGTTCATGCCAAATATATAGTAGTTGCTCAGTTAATATTTAATGAAAGGAATTTGTCCCGTGGCTGATTTTAAGCTCCCAGTTTTGGCAGTCTTTTATTTTTATTTATTTATTTTTACATCCATTATATTTAATTTGATCTTCACAACAACCTTGTGAAGTAGGCAAAATATTAAACCGACATTTTATAAATACGGCAGCTGAAGTAGTGCAAGAATTGAACTGATGTGATCTTTTTTTCTACTCCATTGAACATCATCTTGAGTACTGTGTTCATCCAAATCTTTTATACAAATGTTGAAAAGGACCTCAAGAAACCAGAGTGACCCTAAATTCTTAAATAGCACTGACTGTACAGTAGTTTAAGCAGGTCAATTCTACCTACATGTGTGATTATTCAACCCACATGTTTGGCAGTTTTTTTAAGAATACCTAATTTAGTGACTGCAAAAGAAGGTCCTCAGTATTGGTGAATGAATTAATGAAAAAATGGATGAAATGATTCCACAGCCACTTAAAACCATGCTATCCCCCCCCCTTTTTTTGTATATACTGCATTTTTTCTTTCTCTCTACTCCTAAATTTCAAAATTATATCTCTCCAAAAATAGCTGAAAACATTGCCTAGAATTGCTCCCTGTGGTCATGTCTTGGAAACTGACTGCTCTGCTCTTTTTAAAATTTTCTGTATTTTTTTGTGTGACCTAGGAAGTAGTTTAAATGTGATGGAATGTCTTTAGGATCATCTGAACTTAGAAGATTGTGATAGCTACTTTCCATTACAGCAGGATGTATGGATGACTGGTATAAAATGTACAAAGTTATATTTGTCTATTAATTTTCAATAAAATATTAATTTTTGTCAAATGTGTCGGTACAAGTAAGAATATCTGGTTCAAATTCATATTATTCAGAATATACAGATTCAGGGGAAAAAAGATTTCAGACCAAAAAAACAAAAAGAGTAAACTTAAGATACATATGTATATCCAATGTCAAATCATATTCTAAACATCAATTAAATTCAGATAATGAATGTCCACTTAGCTATTGTTAATATTTTTGAACCACAAGGAAGTAGTAAATTATAACTTTGGTTCAAAGTTATATAAAAATTATAAAATATTTCTAATGTTTGAAAAAGTGTATATAAGAAGGCAAAGATTTAGCTAAAAGTAGTTTATAAAAGAATAAATGAGAATGACTTATAATTCTGTATATGTGTGAAAGTTCACGTGTGCATGTGGGGATGGTGTGTGTGTGAGAAAGAGAGAGACAGGGAGACAAAGACAGGTTGGGACTGAGTGGTCTTTCTTTGATCTCTTGAGATAAACTGAAGCAATAAAAAAGATGATTACACATTTCATTCATCTGCCTGTGTTGTCAGTGCTGATGCTTTATATAACTAAATATAGAATTAAATTAGTATGCTAGTCTACAATTAACATTTCAAACCATTTAGAATAAGTTTGTATTTATGAACTTGTTCTTGTATTTTTCATGGCTTCCACATAGACTGACACAAAGAATACACACAATGTTTAATGAGCACAGAACCATATCAAGGAAATATTATAGAAATGAAACAACTAGAATTCAGTCCCCTAAAAGTTTATTATTATAGATTAAAAGGTCATCAATGTTAACCTACCCTGAACAACTTGCCATTAACATGTTAATAAGTTTTGTTAAAGGTATTCATTTATTGAATTGAGCAGTCCATTCGTACTCCAAAAGCAGACCCTTCTCTAGGGTGGTTTAGAGTTGATTATATAGAAGCATGTGCAAACCACAGTGTTTCATACCCCCAAAATTAAATTGACATCATGTTAAACATAAACAATTTTTTTTCCTCTTTTAGATATCTAACTTGACTGAAAGAAGAGGAACTGTTGAATAGTGAGTTTTCTCTACTTACAACATAACGCTTCTATTTAGAACTATTTTTTCATTTAATTAATGTTTTATAGAGAAGAAGAATAGCTATAAGATGGTGTGGCCATTTTTTAAATTCAAATAACAAAATTTCATGAATGAATTACCTCCTCCCTCACTGCACTTGGCCAGGCCCCTCACTCCCAATCAGCATGGACATTCACATTCATTTGGAAGCATTTATCTAAAGAACCTAAAGTTTAATTAACTGAGACATTCCATTTCCGTTTTTTAATCCTTTAGTAACCACTGAATGCACTGTTTAGAGCAATATTTTGCAACACTGAGTGCATGTTAGAATAACCTGGGGACCATAAAGGAAGCAATGCCTGGGCCCCACAACAGAGGATTTGGACATCAGCAATTTTTGATACTGGTGATTTAATGTGAATTCATGCTTGAGAATCATTGCTTCCTAAGCAGTTCATGATTTCTCCTTTGAATTCCCCTAATAGTTGGAAATTTTGATTTGTGTGGATGTTTTGCTACTTGAAAATTGCTACTTGAAAACAGCCAAAAACATCTCAGAACCAGTATTGATGAAGATATAAAGTAAAAACTGAGCTAATGAATCTGATTTTTTTATCATTCAAAACTGCTGTGAAAATAGCTTCCAAAGAAGAAACGAATAGGCTTTTCCCCCTCTAAAATCCTATTATGATACATACAAAAATAACGAAAGAATGATAGACAACCATAGCCCACAACCTATATTCAAAAATTGTTAATCTCTTGCTATATTTCCTTATCTATCTATCTATCTATCTGTCTGTCTGCCCGCCTGCCTGCCTGCCTGCATACCTACTTTCCATCTCTGTACGTCTTTTTCCCTTACTGTTTTGTTTGCTTGGAATGTCCTTCTTACATTTCTGCATGAACTTTAAGAAATAGATGATTAGAGTAAAATAAAACATTTCAGTTCTCCAGCATACAAACACACACACCATTACAAAATGTTTCTAGCTCCTCAGGAGGAAGGAAACATTACTGATTTCCCTGTTTAACCAATAAACCTACTCCAACTTTCACCTATTAAATTTTCATTAAAAGTTTGTGGATTAAATAAATGAACTCCTTGATTATCCTGTTTTATACATAGAAGACTGGTATAATTTGGAAAATTAAAAATATATATATATATCTGGAAAATATTTATCTGGTTAATTTTCCACCTCAACTGGGCATGGTGATTGGCATGCTATGAGCAAGCAGGAATTATTTTATGGACATATAGAGAAATGAAAGGCTATAAGGATCAGTTTTCAAATATTTTCTGTTCTTTAAAATATCTTTAAATATATCTCCTCAATCCCCTACCCCACACACATGTGCACAGAAAGCTGTGTGGGCAAGTAAAAGAATCAAATATCTAAGAATAAATTTAAACAAGGATGCAAAGGACCGGTACATGGAAAACTACAAAATATTGCTGAAAGAAATTTAAATAAGAACAAAATAAAAGGAAAAATATTGTGTTCATGGATTGAAAGATTCTATTTTTAAGATTTCAAAACTCCCCAAAGAGATTTACAGGTTCAACACAATCACCATCAAACTTCAACATCTTTCTTCACTGAATGGAAAAATCAATCATCAACTTCACATGGAAACAAGGGGCCAAAACCATCTTGAAAATGAATAACAAAGTTGGAGGACTCATATTTACTACAGTAATCAAACAGCATGGTACTGGACAAGGATGGATACATAGACCAATGGGATGAATTGAGACTTCAGAAGTAAAACCTTACATCTATGGCCAACTGATTTTTGACAAGAGTGCCAAGTCCACTCAATTGCAAAAAAAGAGTCTCTTAAGCAAATGGTGCTAGGAAAACTGGATATACATATGCAGAAGAATGAACCTGGATCCAAACCTCACACCATATAAAAAAATCAACTCAAAATGGATCAAAGACCTATATAATAGAACAAGAACTATAAAACTCCTAGAGGGAAACATATGAAAGTATCTTCAGGACCTTATGTTAGGCAACAGTTTCTTAGATGTTACACCAAAAGCATGAGCAACAAAAGAAAAAACACATAAATGGGACTTAATCAAAATTAACAATTTTTGTGCATCAAAGGACATTAACAAGAAAGTGAAAAGACAATCTACACAATGGGAAGACCATTTGGAAACCAAATATTGATAAGGATTTAATATCCAGAGTATATAAAGATCTCCTACAAGTCAATAAAAAGACTAATAACCCAATTTGAAACAAAATGGGCAAGTATTTGAATAGACATCTCTCCAAAGATGATATTCAAATAGCCAATAACTACAAGAAAAGTTGCTCAACATCATTAGCCATTAAAGAGAAATGCAAAATAAAACTACAATGAGATACTATTTCGTACCTACTGGGATGGCTATTATTTAAAAATCTGAAATCAACAAGTTGTTGGGAAAGATGCAGAGAAATAGGAACGCTCATACATTGTTGGTAGGAATGTAAAATGGTGCAGACATTGCAGAAACGTTTGGCTGTTCCTCAGAAAATTAAACATAGAATTACTATATGACCAGGAGTTCCCCTCCTAGATATATATCCAAAAGAATTGAAAACAGGGACTTGGGCAGATACTTGTACACTAATGTTCATTGCAACATTATTCACAAAATCCAAAAGGTGGAAGCAACCTTGTGCCCATCAAAGGATGAAAGGATAAACAAAATGTGATATATACACACAATGGAATATTGTTATTTAGCTGTAAAAAAGAATGAAGTTCTGATACATGAAATAACATTGATGAAACTTGAGTGAAATAAGACACAAAAGGATAAATATTGTATGATCTCACATATGAAATAACTAGAATATGCAAATTTTTTCATTTAAAAATGATTGCAATATATAATTCCTACATGAACATAAATAAACAATGAATGCATAGTAAGAATTGTGAACTTAAAAAACAAACATGCATAACATCATACAGGGCTCCTATATATCACCCCACAACCAATACCTTGCATTGTTGTGAAACATTTATTAAACATTGTGAAAGAGCACCATGAAATTATTACTACTAACTATAGTCCATACCTTCTTACATTTGGTGTCTTTTCCCCCCAACCCTCATTATTTATTTATTTATTTTTTGTTATTCATGAACAAAACAATTTATTTAAAGTGTACAGTCAATGGCATTTGGTATAATCACAAAATTATGCATTCATCACTTCAATCAAGACTAAAATATCTAGGAATTGAGTTCCTTCTCAGCTTGCTCATTACTAGTGTATAAAAACACTACTGGTTTTTGCATGCTGATTTTGTATCCTGCCAATTTGCAGAGCTTATTTATTAGCTATAATAGCTTTGTTGTAGATCTTTCGGAATTTTCTAAATATAGGATTACGCCATCTGAGAATAGTGAGAGTTTTATTTCCTCTTTTCAAATTTGGATGCCTTTTATTTCTTGCCTAATTGCTCTAGTAAGAGCTTTTAGCACAATGCTGAATAACAGTGGTGACAGTGGGCATCCTTGACTTGTTCCTGATCTTAGAAAGAAAGTGTTCAACCCCTTTTATTAAGTATGATGTTTGCTATGGGATTTTCATATATGCCCTTTATTATGTTGAGGAACTTTCCATCTTTTCCTATCTTTTGAATTGTTTTACCAAGAAAGGATACTGGATTTTGTCAAATGCCTTTTCTGCATCAATTGAGATGACTGTGTGTTTTTTTCCCATTGCTTGGTTAATGTGGTATATTATGTTCATTGATTTTCTTGTGTTGAGCCACCCTTGCATACCAGGAATAAAACCCACTTGATCAAAATGTATAATTCTTTTAGTATACTGTTGGATTCAATTTGCAAGTTGTATTAGTCTGCCAAAGGGCTGCTTATGCTAAATACCAGAAATCTGTTGGGTATTTATTTGGGGTAAAAGCTTACAGTTACAAGGTTGTAAAAAGTCCAACTCAAGGTTGCTTTCTCATCAGAGTCATTTGCCCCATGTTGAAGCAAGATGGTAGCCTATCTCTGGCTGGTCTCTGCCTTCCCCTGTGGGCTTCCTCTTCCTCTTGAGGCTCTGTGGGCCCAGCCTCTTGAGATTTCATGCTTAAGTGATGTCCTCTCTCTCCTGCCATAGGGCTTTTTTTCATGCCTCCTATATTAGTCTCAGCTCTCTTCCCAAGGTCAGCTGTAAACTATCAAGCAAAATGGTTCAACTGTCCTCTGAGGCTTTAGCTGTTTAAGCTTTCTCCTCTCTATTGCATGTCAGGATAAAAAAATGACAGAGCTCTCTTCCTGTGTGTATGTCTGTGTGAGTGTCCATTTACATCTTACTCACCAAGGGGGCAGGGACTCAACCTGAGTCACGTCTTACTGACATGGTCAAATAAAAAAAGCCCTCAAAGCAATCTTAACAGGTAATGTAGTCAAAAGTCCCTCAGCTGAATTTAATATAATCACAGGGTATCACACTCAGAGGAATAGATTAGTTTATAAACATAATCTTCCTCTTTTTGGGATTCATAAAATGCCAAAATGCCACAAATATATTTTGTTGAGAATTTTTGCATCTATGTTCATTAGGGAAACCAGTCTATAATTTTCTTTTCCTGTAGTATCTGGTGATGTTGGCTTCATAAAATGTGTTGGGTAATTTTCCTCCTTTCAAAAATTTTTGGAAGAACTTAAACAGGGTTGTTATTAACTCTTCTCTAAATGTTTGGTAGAATTCCCCTGTGAAGCCATCTGTTCCTGGACTTTTCTTTGTTGGAAGATTTTTGATGATGGATTCAATCTCTTTACTGTGACTGGTTTGTTGAGTTCCTGTATTTCTTGTAGCGTCAATGTAGGTTGTTTGTGCGTTTCTAGGAATTCGTCCAGTTCATCTAGGTTGTGTAATTTGTTGGCATACAGTTTCTCATAATAGCCTCTTTTGATCCTTTTTATTTCTGTGGGGTCTGTCATAGAGCCCCCTTTCTTTCCTGATTTTATTTATTTGCATCTTTTTTCTTTGCCTAGTTAAGGGCTTGTCAATTTTCTTGATCTTCTCAAAGTACCAGCATTTGATTTTGTCAATTTTCTCTATTTTTTTTTTTTTTGTTCTCAAATTCATTTATTTCTGCTCTAATTTTTATTTCTTTCTTTATGTTTACTTTGGGATTGAGTTACTGTTCTTTTTCTAGTTTCTCCAGGTATTTAGTTAGATCTCTGATTTTGTTTTTTTCTTCTTTTTTAATATAGGCATTTTGGGCTATAAATTTCCCTCTGAGCACTGCCTTTGCTGTATCCCATAAGTTTTGATATGTTGTATTCTCATTTTCATTTGTCTCAAGATATCTACTAGCTTCTCCTGCAATTTCTTCTTTGATCCACTGATTCTTTAGGAGTGTGTTTTTTAGTCTCCATTTATTTGCAAAATTTCCCCTTTCCTGCTTATTATTGATTTTCAGCTTCATTCCATTATGATCAGAGAAGGTGCTTTGTATAATTTCAGTCTTATTAAATTTATTGAGAGCTGTTTTGTGGGCCAAAAAGTGGTCTACTCTGGAGAAAGATCCATGAGAACTTGAGAAGAATGTTTAACCTGCTGACTGGGGTGCAATGTTATGTATAGGGTTGTCAGGTCCAGATCATTTATCATGTTGTTCAATTTCCCTGTTTCCTTATTGATCTTCTGTCTAGTTGTTCTATCTTTTGATGATAATTGTGTGTTGAAATCTCCAACTATTATATAAGATGTCTATTTATTCTTTAAGTTTTGCCATAGTTTGCTTCATGTATTTTGGGTTGCTCTGGATAGGTGCATAGATATTTATGACTCTTACTCCTTCCTGGTAGATTGTCCCTTTTATCAATATATAATGGCCTTCTGCATCTCTTATCACATTTTTGCATTTAAAGTCTGTTTTTTCTAACACCAGTATAGCTACCTAGCTCTCTTTTGGTTACTGTTTGCATGAAATATCTTTTTCCAACCTTTCACTTTCAGTCTATTTGCATCCTTGGGTCTAACATGAGTCTCTTGCAGACAGCATATCGATGGCTCATGTTATCTTATCCATTATGTAGCCCATGTCTTTTGATTGGGGAGTTTAATCCATTAACATTCAATGTTATTACTGTAAAGGCATTATTTATCTCAACCATTTTATCCTTTGGCTTTCATATGTCATATATTATTTTTGTTTGTCTTTTTACCATTTTGGTTACCATTTCTGATAGTCTTCACTTCTACACTCTCCTCCAAGCTTCTCTCTCTTGTCTTTTCATTTCTGACTGCAGAATTCCCTTTAGTTTTTCCTGCAGAGCTAGATTCTTGTTTACAAACTCTATTAGTTTCTGTTTATCTGTGAATATTTTAAACTCACTTTTGTATTTGAAGGACAGTTTTGCCAAATAAAGAATTCTTGGCTGGCAGTTTTTGTCTTTTAGTATTGTAACTATATCATGCCACTTCCTTCTCACCTCCATGGGTTCTGAAGAGAACTCCATTCTAAGTCTTATTGGACATCCCTTGTATGTATGTTTCACTTCTCCCATGCTACTTTCAGAATTTTCTCTTTATCTTTGGCATTTGGCATTCTGAATATTATGTGTCTTGTGGTAGGTCTATTTGGATTTATTCTAATTGTCATATGCTGTGCTTCCTGGACAAGTATATTCATGTCTTTCATGACAGTTGGGAAAGTTTCACCATTACTTTCTCAAATACTTTTTATGCCCCTTTTCTCTTCTCTTCTCTGTCTGGACTCCCCTAACACCTATGTCGGTGTGCCTCATGCATTCATTCAATGACTTGAGCCCCTGCTCAATTTTCTCCATTCTTTTTTCTCTTTTCAATTTCAGCTGTTCTGTCCTCTATGTTGCTGATTCTTTCTCCCATGATTTCAAATATGTTGTTGTATGCTTCTATTGTATTTTTAATCTTACTTATTGTGTCTTTCATTCCTATAAGCTCTGTTGTTTTCTATACAAGATTTCAAATTTTTCTTTCTGCTTTTGAGCTCACTCTGTGTCTTCTTCTTCTTCTTCTTTTTTTTTTTTTTTTTAGGTACCAGGGCCAGGGATTGAACCAGGACCTTGTATGTGGGAAGCCAGTGCTCAATCACTTGAGTCACATCTGCTCCCCACTTAGTATCTTCTTAATGTCTTTTCTTGAGCCATGTTGGCCTTCAACTTCGTGATTTGATTTAGAGTTGTATGAACATCATTGATAAGTTGTTTCAAGTCCTGTGTCTTTCCTGGAACTTTGATTTTTTTCCTTTGCCTGAGTTATATCTTCCTTTTTCTTAATATGGCATTTAATTTTTTGCTGATGTCTAGGGATCTGATTATGATGTTGAGCTCACTCTTATATTTAGTTTCTCTCTCTTGCCCAGGGAATGACTGTTAAGTAGCTGTATACTATGACTTTTCTTTGATTCCTGGTTAAACTTGTTCTAGATATTTAGGATTACCCTTATTTAACTGCTCAGACCAGGGCTAAATACCCAGTAATGTGGTGCAGACCAGTTTCCAAGGGTCTTGGAGAGGGGGGCAGTAAAAGCAACAGATTACCTCTTTTATTTATTTCTTACTATGTTTCCCTTCTTTACATGCACTTTTCCAGTCTGCCAGAAGAAGGCACTCTATGGCAGACCTCTCAGTTCAGGTCCTAAATGCTAGGGGAGAGGGCATTCACAGTAACCCACCCCAGTGGATGATGCAGAAGCAATGTCCTCATGACAGGCCAAGCCTTGCAAATAAACTTTCTCAGAAGCTCATCACCCACTCTCCCTCTCCCTCCTCAGCAACTAGCCCAGGGCAGTAGTGAGGGTATTTGAGAAGGCAAATTATCTTTAGCTCCCTGCCTGCTCTCAGGGCATACAATGTCATAGCCCCACCTGTCCTGGAAGTATGAGACCTCTTCAAAGCAGCTGACCAATCTTGTGGGTCTAAAAGTGAGTTTGCTATAAGCTGTGTCCCTCCCTCTACCTCTTTTGGGGAAGAAGAGCCCTGCAAGCACCTCAGCCTGTAGCCACCTGCCAGGGGCCTGAGAACCCAGTGCTGTTTGCTTTGAAGGTAGGGGATGGGCACTAGTACCTGTTGCTGCAGCTTTAATCATGGGATTTTTCCAGCCAGCCAAGACTCCTTCCCTTCACCCTTTTCTCTTCTGGGTGGTGTCTAGCCTTCTCCTGGGGTCCTAAGCCCTAGAATAGTTTTCCAGACAGGTTTGCCTGTCCTCTAGCTATTTTTTCTGGGAGAGAATTGTGCCCTCTGCCTCTCTAAGCCTCCATCTTCCTGGAAGTTTGTAGAATATGCAAATTTATAAGACAGAAAGACGATTACAGGATAACAAGAGTTGGGATGGGGAGTGGGAAGTTTGGTGGTGATAGCAACACAACATTGTGGATATAATAACATCCACAAAGTAGTTAAAAGGGGGACATATTATGTGGTTTTGTTACCACAACAATTTTTTTTTTAAATGAAAAGCTTTGTGGAAGAAATTAAGGATATAACATTGCTTTAAAAATAAAATAAAGTATGTGGAAAATATTGACAACATAAAGCATGTAAACTGCTGATGTTTCCTTAGGGACAAAGTCCATTTATTAGAGATAGTGGCATTGGGAATAAATGCCAAACAGTCCACTAACTACCCTGGACTTCAAGCAAATGAGATCACCTCCTCTGTAAAAGGTGGATAAAAATGAAAACAACCTCGGAAGTTTGCTGTGAGAATTGAAAGAGATAACACACATAAAGTACTTCAAGAACTCTTTGTGATTTTGGGGATGGGCCAGAATACTCACAAAAAGGAGATAATATTCATTTTATAGTTAATATGGGTCCCAATTTGTTGTATCATGGAATCCTCCTTGGAAATGTCTGCTGAGTTCAGAGAGTAGAAAAAAATGCTTCCTGCATTTATTTATTTTTTTCCTACTTCCTTTAATTTTGTGAACCAATTGGTTTGGGCAGATGAGCCCATTTATCATCCTTGCAAATCGACACCATTAAGTGCCGAAGTGTTTCTCAGGTCAAATGTGAGAAATTAAAGATTCAGGCTTGCTATATATATTTTAAAAGGCTGCTTATGACAGTTTAAGTATTATATTTTAACATTTCCAAAAGATGAAAGATTAAAAATGTGTACATCTATGTACCAATGAAGGGCTGGTAAAACATGAAAAAAGGAAATTTCTAAAACAGCAGGAATAATGTCCTAATATCTCTTCCTCACCTCTGAGTACCATGTTATTATTTATTTTGGCTAATGTGCTATCCTTCTTTCTGAAGGAAAACAAGAATAGATGAATAATTGATGTACGTTAAACTGAGCATGCCTCCCTCACCATTCTCCTAAATAGAAAAAAAAAAGAAGAAGAACAACAACAAAGCCAGGTTTCCACTATTAGCATTTTATCAGAATAACATGTAAAAGTTTTTTGACTAAAAGAACATTGTAATTTGACTTTTTATAAACAAACTTCCAGACACAGAGTAAACGTTGTGTTTACTCTATCTTTTTTCCTCTCATTAAACTCAATAATTGTAAACAAGTCACTTAACTTTTTGGAACCTCAATTTCCTTTATCTGAAAAATGGGGATTATGATCCTCTTCTTTCTCCAAGAGCAATTTCAAGGATCAAAGCACTTTTTGATGAAAGAGGTATTAAATATGTGGTAAGTAATATTCTAGACCTAAGAAATATTACAGTGTTAGAAGTATAGTATCTATTCTCAAACATTCTTAATCTCTATAGATCTGGGAGACCACATTCTGAATATGTGAAATCAAGACTTTGATTTCCTTATAAACTTAACCAAGGATGCAACACACTTGTATTCAGAAAACTACAATGCTTTACTAAAAGAAATAAAAAAGACTTAAACTCTTGGAAAAGCATTCCACACTCATGGATTGGAAGGCTAACTATCATCAAGATGTCAGTTATATCCAAATTAATATACATATTCAATGCAATCTCAATAAAAAATTCTACCAGCATTTTTTAAACAAATGGGAAGCACAATTATTAAATTTATTTGGATGGCTAGGGGGCCTTGAAAGCCAGAAACATCTTTTTAAGGAAAAGTGAAATTGGAGGACTCTTACTTCCAGATTTTAAATCATATTACCTAGCTACAATGGTAAAAAAAAAAAAAAAAAAAAAACACAAAAAACAGCATGGTACTGGCATAAAGATAGACACATAGACCAATGGAACCGAACTGATGGTTTGTAACAGAGCCTTACATCTATGGTCAAGTGATTTTTGAGAAGCCTGTCAAGCCCACCCAGCTGGGGCAGAACAGTCTATTCAACAAATGGTGGGAGAACTGGATATCCATATCCAAAAGAAAGAAAGAGGACCCCTATCTCACAACCTTATACAAAAATTAACTCAAAATGGATCAAGGACCTAAATATAAAAGCTAGAACTTTAAAGCTCCTAGAAGAAAAATGTAAGGAAACATCTTCAAGATCTTGTGGTAGGTAGATTCTTAAACCTTACAAGGAAAGCATGAGCAATGAAAGAAAGCATAGGGAAATGGGACTTTTTGTGATTCAAATCACACTTTTGTGATTCAAAGGACTTTGTCAAGAAGGTGAAAAGTCAGCCACTCAATGGCAGAAATTATTTGAAAACCACATATCTGATAAGGGTTTGATTTCCACTCAATATAAAGAAATCATACAACTCAACAATAAAAGAGAAAGCAATCCAATTCAAAAATGGGCAAAAGACTTAAATAGACATTTCTCCAAAGAGGGAATACAAATTGACAAAAAAGCATATGAAAAAATGTTCACTATCACTAGCTATTAGGGAAATGCAAATCAAATCAACAATGAGATATTATCTCACACCACATAGAATGGCCATTATTTAAAAAATAGAAAGCAATAAGTGCTGTAGAGGATATGGAGAAATAGGAACATTCCTTCACTGTTGCTGGGAATGTAGAATGGTATAGCCACTGTGGAAGACAGTTTGGTAGTTCCTCAGGAAGCTAAATATAGAACTGCCATATAAACCAGCAATTCCTATCCTAGGAATATATCCAGAAGAACTGAAAACTGTGACACAAACAGTCATTTGCACACTGATGTCATAGCGGGATTATTCACAATTGCCAAAATGATGAAAACAACACAAGTATCCATCAACTGATGAGTGGATAAACAAAATGTGGTATATAATATGATGGAATACTATGCTGCTATAAGAATAAATGAAATTGGGCCACATGTGATAACATGGATGAACCTTGAAGACATTATGCTAAGTGAAATAAGCCAGACATGAAAGGACAAATATTGCATGGTTTCACTAGTATGAACTAAATACAAAGAATAAATGCATGGGGCAAAAACCTGGATTATAGGTTATTAGGAAATAAGAGGAGGGCTGAGAAGGGGTACTGATGCTTAATGTATGTAGAATTTTCAATTAGCTTGACCATGAAAGTATGGAAATGGATAGAGTTGATAGCAATACATTATGGTGAGTAGAATTAACTTAGCAGTTTATAAATGGGATTGTGGCTGAAAAGGGTAGTCTAAGGATGTAAATGTCAATTGAATGAAAGCTAGAGAATAATCTAGGGACTAAATAATATAGTGATCCCAGAGGTGGATGAGAATTGTGGTTAATAGTACAAATACAACAAAGTCCTTCTATGAACTAGAACAAATATATATCACTATTATTGCAAGGTGGTAAGAATGTGGAGAAGCATGGGGAAATAAAATTAATGTAACCTATGGACTATAGTTAACAGCAATACTGTAATATTCTTGTATCAATGCCAAAGATGTACTGTGTTAATAATAGGGGGTATGGAAAAGATATACCAAATGTACACTATAGACCATAGTTAGTGGTAATAGTCTGGTGATATTATTTTATAATCTGTAACAAATGTTCCACAACAATGTAATGTGTTGGTGGAGGGGTGTTGTATGGTAATTCCACACATCTGCATGATTTTCTTTTAAGTCTTTAAAAGAAGACTTTGATGTCCTTTTGAAAAGAACTGTAGAGATTCCTACCCCTATCCCAATGAGATTAAAATAAATTAATATTAGTAATGGTTATAACCCATAGCATATTGTCCAACCATCATAAATATTTTAAAGTTAAGGGCAAGGGGGAGAATTAAAGAGCAGGGGCTTCACATGGTATATTGAATACAAGGCCATAATGGGCTTCTGGAATGCCACCTCTGATAGCAAACTATTAGAGAAAATATCTCTGTACAGAGCTTCCTGATATAATCCATTACCTGAGGGCCATCCCAATGTCTATGACCAATAAAAAGAAGAAATGTCATGTTTGAGGGAAAATTCTAAATTCTCTCATCTGTTCTTTGTCATTCCCATTAATTCAATTTGGCAAATACTGCCATGTCTTCCTCAACATAGCAACACATATATGCACGTGGACTTGGGAATTTCTCCAGGTGATTTACTTCATGATTTTAGATCTTATGTCCATTGATGCTGTCAGCACATTGCTTCCAGTTATTTCCTGATGGTCATATGCACCACAACCACAAAGAAAGGCTGCCTCGCTGAAGGTCTCTCAAGATCTAAGGGCAGGGATTGCCTGACCTCCAACCAAGACATCCAAGGAAGATGATAATGCATTTAGTTGCTCACTCTGCTCTATCTTACAGGTCATTAGTAGTACCAAGATATTGGCGATGGGGAAAAAAATCCAGCTTGAAAGTCTTGTATTCATCTATAAAATGGAGACATAGTCCCCCATAAGATTGTTTGGAAGATTAAATAAGATAAAATACACACACACAGATCTTGTATTTTATAATCATACTAGCAATGATGACAACAGTAATAACATTAATGGCTTATTTTATGAAATATTTTGTACTACTACTAAATGAATGCTACTGGGCAGTTGCTATCCTAGAGTATTATCTTTATTAGTGAGACTTTCAAATTCCCATTAAATGCAAGCTAATGTAGCAGTTTTGAGGGCTGGAAAGCCTAATACTTATGTGAATTATGTGTCAAAAATCTCATAATACATCACCTCATTATTTTTTCATAGCAAATTTATGTGTTTTTTTTTAATTTATTTATTTACTTTTTATCCATTTTAACCTCCCCTCCCCCTCCCTGTTTTTGCTGTTTTTGTGCCCATTCGCTGGGCAATTCTCTGTGTCTGTTTCCTGCCCTCTCCTCTCATCCTTCTCTTCCTGTCTTCACTGGGATTCAATCCTGGGAACCTCTGACGTGGGAGAGAAGTATTCTGCCACCTGCGCCAGCTCAGTTCCTGGTTTTTCAGCGCATCTCATCTTGGCTCTCACCTGTGTCTCTCTCCTGTTATGTCATCATCTTGCTGCATGGTTCGGCAAGGCCTGGGGGCCCACCCGCTCACGGGGCCTGGGGGCCCACCTGCTCGTGGGGCCTGGTGGTGCACCCTCTCGGCAAGGCCTGGGGGCACACCTGAGCACCTTCTATATATTGTTTTTTATTTTACCAGGAGGTCCCTGGGATCGAACCCAGGTCTCTCCATATGGGAAACAGATGCCCCACCATTGAGCCACATCCACCCCAGCAACTTTATGTTTTAACTCTTACTATTCCTATTTTAAAAATGAGGAAAGAGACATGAAGTCGATTCCTAAGATCATAAGAAAAGAGACAGAACTAGGTTAACATAAGAAAAACAATGACAACAATAAGGAAGATGAGGATCACTAACATAATAACAACTAGCATCTTTGGTGAGCTTACTATGTTCCAGATCCCTTGCTGAGATCCTTACACGCACTGCCTAATGGTTTAATAATTTCCCCACAAGAACACAAACCAAATTTAGAGCAGTGGTTCTCAACCAGGCTGCACATTAGAAACACTCTGGGAGCTTTAAAACATATTGGTACTCTGCACCTATCCTCAAAGATCATGATTTAATTGGTCTGTGGTGGTGCCCAGATATTGTTAATTATTTTAAATAGACTCAGGTGATCCCAACTTACAGCCAAGATAGGGGAGACCCTACTGCTTTAGAGAGTTTTGTAATCTGCTGAATGTTAACTCATAGTAAAGAACTGAGAACAGAGATCCTTCTTCAACCTTGCCACTTAAAAATTCTTACTCTTAAACTCTCTTTAATTCTAGCTCCATATACTTTTTACTTTGCCAGTTGCTCTCCCTTCTTTCCCAAGCACATATTGTCTTGGCTTTACTACAGATTTGGGCTTCACACTGAATTGTTTTAACACCTGTTTCCACTCCTTCTCCTCCTCATTGGGCCTAGGAAGAAGGGAATAATTCTGAGTTTCAGCAGAGATATTAGCACCTCTTTGTCAGACCATATCTCACACTTCCTTGCTTATAATATGTCTTTGCTCCTCGACCACAGAGTGCTAGTCTAATATGGAAACTGGCTGAGAAGAACAAGAGGAATGTCAAAACATAAGCATGGTGTTTATGGCCATAACTATTATTAGGCAGACTACTGGAACTTCTTCCCTTCCTAGCCCACAGTATCTGATAGAGCAGAGTTATAGATAAAGGTTTTTCTCTCTGCTACAAGGTAGATGAAAACCTCTACATCAGAATTACCTAAAGGTAAGTTTCCAAAAATGTAGATTTTGGGGATCATCCCAAGTCTTCAAAGCAGATCTTCCTGTAATAGAGATATAAGTTTAATAATATTTCAAGATGATTCTGATGAACATAAAAATTGTATAAACTTTACTTTAAACAGGGTCTGCTATGAACTGAGCATGACAGAATAAGACTGTGTGAGGACATATAGGAAGGTTTCTCTGCAGCAGCACAATTGCTATTTTGGATTGGATCATTTATGGACATGGGGTGATGGCTGTTCTGTGCATTGTAGAATGTTTTGCAGTATCCCTAGCCTCTGCCCACTAGACGTTAAAAGCATCCCCCCCTAGTCGTGACAATCAAAAATGTCTCTGGACGTTGCCAAATGTCTCCTGGGAATGGGAACAGGGCAGAATTATCCCCAGTTGGAACACATAGATCTAGAGCAGGGGTTCTTTACAAGGGGTCTATGAGCTTGAATTGAAATTCAAAAAGAACATTATCCTTGTGGGGACGTGTTGGTGCAGGTGTGATATATTTATTGAATAATACAGAGTATAGTATGGATTTAGTAAAGGGTCCCTAGTATTCACCTGACTGGTAAAGGGGTCCATGGTACAAAAAATGTTATGAGCCCCTGGTCTAGATGCAGGGAAGGATTCATGGTGTCCTTAAGCATTCACTGCCAGTTTTATACCAAAATGATTCCTCCTAAAGCCAATTTTTCACTCATTCAGCACACAGATTATTCTCCTCATTGTTAATTATAATTATATAATTGACTGAATATCTAGTATGTGTCAGGAGTGTTACTGGGTAGTCATGTTTGTTACCTCATTTATTCTCCTTGCATTGATATACAATGCAGGCACTAGCTCCAGACTTCCTAGGTCCATTCTAAGCTCCATCACTTTATGACTACATAATCTTAAGAAAGTTACTAAGACTCAGTTTCAACAACAACAAAGAAAAATAATAAATGAGGATATTACTATGATCTACCTCACAGGTTGATGTATAAATTAAACATAAGGTGTCTATAATATTGGCTAATATAGGAAAAGAGCTAACATTTACTGAACTCTTACTTTCTTATAAATCTCATTTTACAGATGAAGGAACAGATTCATTAAACAATTTGCCCCAAGTCACGGAGTTAGAGTGTCTCAGAGCCTGAATTCAAACTCAAGGCTGTCTGATTCAAATGCCTCACACAACACAGCACTGCCTAAATTGCTGGACAGCATGTTAGTGCCGTACTCAAGAACCATTGTAAATTGTTTCCTCTCTAAACCTCAAAGCTTTTCCCTTGGAATAATGGCCCTCAACTCTGGTCCAGACTAACATGCCTTGCTTGGATAGTTAGAAGCATTCAAAAACCAGTACTTAAATTATCAGTAAATACATTAAACTCTAATGGAAACTACATATATTGGATTGAAGCAATGTGACCATTTGTGGCAGCAAGGTGCTGTAGAAAAAATTGCTAGAAAAGTGCTTTAAATGTGGGTTCTAGTATTAGCTTCGACATTAACAATCTTTGTTCTGCAGGGAGGAGGAGACAACCTGCTGAAATCCTCTGTTTCTCTTGTTTGACCTCTTCTATGCAATTCTATCTCAGCCAGCCATGACTCTTGCAAACATCCCGTGTATAATGCATGCTCAACAAAAACTTTGGAAAGAATGAATCAATTACTTGATTACTAACCAATGATCTTTTCCACAACAAAGCATAAAAAGATGACAGTAAGTTTTCTCATTCCAACACGTTCATGCTCAAATATTTTGGCATCCAAACATAAGTCGTTGAGAAAAAGGCCCTTTCAATATCTTTGTACCACAGTATTCAAATGCTAGAATTTTCTCTTGTTGAAAACAATGAAATTCAAAGCACTTTATGTTTTCAGAGTTCACTTGGGTTCACTGCAGAATAGAAAAAATAATAAAAAGAGAACTTATTCCTGAAGATAAATATGGTAACTTTAAGGTTTGGAATTTATTGTTTTACCTCCTGGGGAAATACAGCAAACAAGGACACATATTATTCTGTCTGAATAATTTGTTTGTCCAATGAAATCCCCAGTCAACAATTAATATTGCAAGTTCTTTGAGAGTTTAATGTATTTATAGATAATTTGTAAGTGCTGAATTTTTAAGTGGTTTTAAATATCCAAGTAGGCAATGTGAGCCTGGAATAATCTGCATGTTCATTTGCTAAACAATTTATGATAAAAATATAGCTACATTATGATCTCATGTTTTCATATTATTATTTAGATTTCTAAGTTGCTGTTCAACATAATGGGGAAATTTCAACCTGTTAATTTCAGTAAATCTCTAAGGAATAATAATAATGGTTATCAATTATGGGGGAGAGGATAATTTTCTGATTATCCAGGGCTTGATTAAAAAGACCATTAATTTTGTGTGTGTGTTAATGGGATTCCCCATCACTATTACTTTAAGTGCCTATGCACACTTATTGATTAATTATCTGAAGATGAGATGATGCATATATCAACCCATAATCTTGGAGAGAATAGCTTTATAGAACTAGAGTCTAAAAGTTATAATTTCTATCTTAAAGATACTCTGGTTTGGGGAACAGATGGGAATACTGGAATAGATTTGATTAATATTTTTAAGTGTTAAAAAAGTTCTGATTCTAAAAAAAAATTAAGAAACCCAAAGCATTAATTTATTCAATTCTCTGTTGAAAATATGTAGCACTCCAGATGCCCCTTGAGTAGGATTTATACAATGGGACTAGAGATATAGTGCTTTTAATGATATCTTCCATCTGATGATATATAAGTTAAATATTCCCTTTTTGAAGTTATAATACAAATACAAGAACCTTCCAATAATAGCTCATTTGGTAGTCATTCTTGATAAAATACAAATGTGACAGAAGGGCTGTGTGAGAAAAGGAGAGAGCAAGGCTCTGGAGACAGTCCTTCCCACATTTGCTTGCTGGCTCTGCCATTTCTTAGTGGTCTGTCCATTGGCAAGTTTTTTATTTATTCATTAATTTACTTTTTAAATTCACATACAATAACATTCACTCATTTTGTATTCATTTCTGTGAGAATAATGCGATTTAACCACCATCACAGTCCATTCAAGATATATAACAGCTCCATCACCAAAAATATTCTCTTTACTACCCCTATATAGTCAATGCCTTTCCCATAACTTGGCAACAACTGATCTGTTTTCCAAACATGTAGTTTTTTTTCCCCCAGAATATCATTTAAATGGAATAATACATAACCTTTTGAGATAGACTTCTTTCACTTATTATAATGCATGTCCACGAGAAATCCGTGTGCATTCAAACATGTGTGTGATGTTTTTAGCAGTATTATCATAATTGTCCCAAACTGGAAACAACCCAAATGTCAATTGGTGAATGGATAAACCAACTCCAGTCTATCCAATGGAATAATACTAAGAAATAAAAGGAAATAGATTATTGGAACACACAAAATATATGAATCTCAAATTCTTTGGAAAGATTTTATCAATCTGATTCTCAATCTCCACATCTTAAAAATGGAGATAATGACAATATTGTAAGTATAAGGTGATAGTTGAAATATTTAAAGCAAAATATATTGCATTGTGTCTAGCACATGGAAGTTGTTCAAAACTTGCTACACTATCATAATTTGTCTATGAGGTGCTTTGATTAATTGAATATCCTAAACAACAGTAATGAAAATAATCAACAGCAGTTTATTCCAACAGCATAATTTCCAGAGTCGTGGTTATGGAAGCAAGGGATGGTGTAAAACTTCAGACTCTGAATGCTAATTCTCTGGCTCACTTCTGTGAAGGACAGCTGGTATTCACAGCCCAAGAAAGAGTCATCTCTGGTCAGGGATAGTTAGAGTGATCCAATGGTTAACAATAATAATGACAAAACAACATCAACACAACACACTCTTATTAAGCACTTCACCTGTGCTAAGCACTTCACCTGTGCTAAGCACTTCACCTGTGCTAAGCACTAGTTTTCAAAAATGTCCCCTGCTTGAACATCTCCATATTTTGATGTTACTATTATCATTCTTGTTGTTAGTAGTAGTAGTTGTTGTAGGAGTAGTATCTGCAAGGCACTGTTCTAAACTGCTTATATGCATTACTTTAATATTTACAACAATCTGGTAGGCAGATTATTATATTCCCAGTTTATAGATGAGGAAACTTGAGATCAGAGGGGTTAAATAATTACAGGAACTGAATTTAGAACCCAGACAGTTGACTTCAGAGCTCAAGGTATACTTATACTGCCTCTTGAATTAAATGGCAATGTTTATTCAAAACAAACATTAAGCACTTTCATATAAAAAAATTTGGGAGATTATATGTCGAGCACTATTTTCCCTCCTACCATCTATTTACACCCTATCTTTTAATTTGAACAGTCCTTGTTACATAGACATTAGAATATGACTTTAAGCTAGATTATAAGTTATCTGAGTGCACAGAATGCATTTTATTAATCTCCATCTTCCTCGAAAAAGTATTTAATTAAATAAACAACTTTTCCCTGTTTCTTTTTAAGATAAGGTATAGCTTTCAATAAAATTGTTTTGTTTAATTTGCAATTGTGATTGCTACATAATTGTATTTGTTATTACTCCTTATGATAGGAATGGAAGGAAGAGGGAATTAGAGGAATGTGAGTTACAGTTGACTATATATTTGTATTTTACTGGTTTAAAATTTACTCTGCAGTGCCTTTATCTGCCTGTGGAGAGGTAGCTTTTCCTTGAACATGATGAAAGGTGATTTCCATATAGCCCCTCACTGCATGTTTTCAGGCCCATTTTTTTTCTTCAAGTTCAAATGCAGGAAGACTCAGGTAGCTGATATTTACAGAGTTTTTTCCTAGTCTGTAGGGACACAGCCCAGTATGCAATTTTGTGGTTTACCTAGCGAGCTATACTACCTCCAAGGCTTAGTTGCTGCTTACCAGCAAAGAATAAAGGTTCAAGGAATTCTGGGGAATAAATGGCTATTATAGTAAAAATCAAGCTAGTGTATTTCAATGTACAGGCTTTTTCCCAGTCTTATTCCTCTTGCCAAACCATAAAGTCCTGTCTTTATATACCCTGTTATTGGAAGAGAGGGCAAATTCTTTAGCCATACATAAAGCCAAAGCAATATCAGCAAGATACTCAGTGGTATGGGCTGCTGTGTGCCTGAAACCTCTTTGAAAACCTAGAACTATGAACTTGACCTTCAGGAAATGAATTGGATAATACTGAGAGGCAGGATGTTAAGAAAAGGCGTTCCACTAAAAGCAGGAGGAAACAGCTGACAAGTATGTCCAGTCTTTACACCACAAAAGTCAAATCCAAGGAAGTGTCTAGAAAGATTAATATATGTTCATTCAATCACACAGCAATTCCACTCCTTGGTGTATGCCCAGTGGAAATGTGCAGGTATATTCACTGAAAAATACGTACAAGAATGTTTATAGCAATACTTCATAATAGCTAAAACTGGATATTAACAAAATGTCCATCAACTATAGACTGGATAAATAATTTGAGATACAAGCCCAATTGAATATGACATGGCAATGAAAATAAATGGTGCACAACTACACAATAATATGATTCTAAGAAATGTAATGCTGAGCAGAGGAAGCCAGACTCTATATGATTCCAATGTCATGAAGTTCAAAAGCTGGTAAAATTAACCTATGCTGTTAGACGTCAGATGGTGCCTTCTCTGCAGGTAGGAAATAATGATTATAGAGAGCATCAGGAAATGTTCTGGAGGGATGGAAATGTTTTGTTCCTTAATTTGGGTTTTGGATGAACAAGTAGCTTACGTTTATGGTGATTCATCAATATGTAGATATATGACAGGTATGATTTTCTGTATAAATATAATATTTAAAAAAAAAACACTAAAGTAACAGTCATGTCTAAGGTCCCCAGCACGGAAGACAGAGCATGATATGCTCAGAAGAAAGAATTCAGAATCTCTGCTGACTGCAGCTCAGCAAGAGCAGGGATCAGTTTACTCTGGACCTAATGTTTGTCCCCTAGGGTCCATGGTAAGTCTTTCTATTTACTTGCTTCTCTCAAATTGTCTCAGAGTGGTACAATAGAGGAATCACAGGCTGTCATGCTAGTCAGAGCTGGAGTTCACCATCTGCTATACAACTCTGTAGCTGAGTGAACTTGGGTGGGTTTCTGAACCTCAAAAGAGCAATGAGAAGCTGTTCTTCGGATTGGGAACTTAAGTGGATGAAAATTAGCTGCTCTATGTAAACTGTTGGTGAAAACACAATAGTCTCTCCCTTTAATCCACATACATACACATAAATAGGGTCAGAGAAAGATAAATGTACCACTATATGTAGTGATGTAGATATATAGAGATATCAAGGCCTTCTAATTAAGTTAAAACTAACTTTTATCTCTGTCCTGGAATTTTTAAAAGCACAGCAATGTTCATACAACAGAAAAAAAGCAAGTGAAATCACAAAGATGTTTGAGTTATAGGAGACAGGGAAGTGAATGTGCACCATAAAGGAAGAAGATTTAGCCTCTCATATTGTGCTTAAATTTTATGAGAAGCTTTTGAGAGTTTTTGAATGCTTCCCCAGATAATACTTCAAAACTCATTGTCATTAGGTAAGTAATAGCAACTAATTGGGAGAGAGCAAGTTCAACTTGCTTCAGGTATAGAAAGAGTAACAAAATTTAAGGATAGATCACCCGGAATCTTTCACATCTTTTTTTCTAGAAAAACAAAATACAAAGTATTATTTCAAATTTACCAAGGTAACTTCACATTATGTTTGTACTAAGTATTAAGTCCTATCAGGGGAGTATTCTTGTCTCCATTAATCTTCAACAATTAGCACAGTGCTTGGCAGGTAGGAGGTGCTGAAAATATTTGTGAGTAAACAAATATATGATTTCATACATATGAGTCAAATATTTAAAAGATACTCTTTAAAAGCATAAAATGATGTTAAGTAAAAACTGACTCTTTGGTCATATGCTTAATTATTGTCAACTGCTATTTACACTTCTTTCACTTGCTTCTCAACCAGCCATATATTTGGGAAACACAGGTCAATTTGTTAGTTCATAAACCAATTTATTCCTAAATGTGTTGATAATTAGATAACTGACCATCAATCACTTTTATGCATCTGAACAGGAAAATATCATTTGGTTCCTTTTCCCTCTTGATTTTTCATAGATTTTAAAGCACCTGCTTTTTGCAGGATTTGTTCCTACATTCACTCCCTTTTCTCGTTTCAATGTATGTTTGTGTGTGACTGTGTGTTTCTCTCATAGATAGGTGTGTAAGGGAGTTAAAAAAATAAATAGGTTTTAACCAATTTGTATCATAGATATGTAAAAAGCTCAAATTCTGAATATTTTACATGTACCATATAGAAACATATAAACTCACATATTAGCCATGTTAAACAGCCATGCTCACAAAATAATACAATTGGCTTGATATGCAATTATCATATCAGGCCAATGGTATTATTATATATATATATGATATGCCTGTCAGTCTCCACAGAATATGTTAGATTAAACCAATCTACCCCCGACATGCTAAAAATTCACTGCCTTTGTGACATTCACACATGATTTATTATTGGTCTCTATAATACCGACTCACATTTGGAAGGTGGTTCTTGGATTAATTTATAGCATCTGGTGAACCAGTGTTACTGCTTGGAAATAATTTTCAGTAAAATCATCTTCCTAAGAAAACTTTTCTCCTTTAGATTTTTTTCAACCATATAAATAAGGCAAAAGCAATAACTGTCCTAAATTGAAAACATAGTGTTGGTGTTTATCACTAAGTGCAGATGCATCTTATTGCTTGGCGTGTTGGAATAGAACATACAGAGCTACGTGTGTAAGGCTAGATTTGGTCCCACCGTGAAACTAAAGAAAATAATAAAATTGTCATTCCTGAGAGTGGTAGTCATTTGGGAACATTATTGAGAAATAATAGTGATAGTTATACGTAGGTGGGAACTTCTCTTGGAAATTCATAGAGGATTATTAATAACCATGGCCATACTGCTTTCAAATCTTTAAATTCAAATCTGTAATGCATTGTTTTTACTAGTCAATGACAGCATTTCTTTTACTGGGAAAGCATGCCTTCTCTATTCCATTTCCTTTGTTTCCAGAGGTGGCTATTGGACCTAATTCAGGTCAACTCGAGTCTTTTCAGTATCTTTTTTCCCCCCTAGTATTGCGTATTTAAATTATGTGTTCCCAAAGCTGCCGTCAACTGTAATTTCTACTAGGAGGAGAGAGAGAGCTTTTATAAGAAAAGAGCATCAAGAGTCAGGGATGGAAAAAGCTGTGACTAGAGATTTCTCTGAAATCTCTAGTGCTTTATGCAGGGTCTGGCATTAAGCTTTCCCTTGATTGTGAGCCGTGAATCCCACTTTTACCTAAATTCATTTGTGATGGTCAGCACTTTCTAGTTGCAAGGGATAGTAAAATAATACAGCAAGTAAATATATGGCTCTCAGTTTGTGAATACAGTAAAAGCATGGATATATCCTATTGATTTTATCATCCATTGCTTGACAAAGACCCTAGTGTAAAGTGGAAGCTTTGTGAATGCTTTCTTCATTGAAGGAAACAGAATTGAGTTGAACTGGAAGGAAAAACAAACTACAAAAATAAAAATTATTGAGGAACTTGCCTACCACTTTTAAAGCACAATAGTACCTCTTAATAGTCACATCCAAGTGATGCCATTTAATGCCAGTAATGTTATTTCTAGACAGGGAAATAATGTGAGAAACAAAAGGTACCCGTTCTCTTTAAATGCTTTCATCAGATCCTCTTTTTTCTCTTTACCAGACAAGGATAGTGGGTATGGATTTTAATCTGTGATAAACTGTACCAGAAATTTATCTGGTTGGCAGGAAATTAAATCTCAGTCATTGTTGTATTTTCCCAGAGTCATGTAAAGGGCTAGTTGGTCTTAGACAGAATATTCAAGGAGTATCTCAAATCTTTAGTCCACACCATTCCCCACTGATATATGCTTACAATCTGAGATAGTATATTTTCTGAAAGTGGAAATATCTTCAGATTTTGCTAACTCAAATAATTTAAGAATCTTGTTTATTCTGTGATGCCAGTAACATAAATTGAGCCCCCTGAAATGCACCAAGCAGCCACTCCTCTCTGAAGTCATCACCTTCCCAGGGGGGACAATGGGAGAAGGTCAGGGATCCTCTCAACTTGCTGAGTCCCAAACTACTACCTATACCTTGAAATTAGAGAAATCAATGAGAAAACCAACAGAAGGCAAAGAAGGGGAAACAGAGGGAATAATAAGAAAACAAATAAAAAATGGTAAACCTAAATAAAAACATATTACTATTTGTGACAGTTTGGGATTATTTTATGAATCTCAAAAAGAGAAAGATTATGTTTGTGAACTAATCTGTTCCTCTGGGTATGATACCCTTTGAACACATTAAATTCAGCTGCTATGTCTTTGATTAGATTACCTGTTAAGTTTAGGCTTTTTGATTTGACTGTCCGAGGGCATGGCTCAGGTTGTCTCACTCAAGAGGACACACAGGAAGAGCTCTGTCATTTTTGATCATAGGGCCCCAGGGGAGAGATGCGCTGTTTGCCTGAGAGTTTGCAGCTGAACTTGGGAAGAGAACAGAACAGCTGTGACTGATATAGAAGCCCGGGAAAGAAATGAGTCCTATGCAGGAGAGAGAAGAAGCCCTGAGAGACAAGCCCTAAACCAGCCTACAGCTGAGATTGGAAAGAAGCTGGGCCCACAAAGCCCCAGAGGAAGAGGAAGCCTAGAGGGGAAAGCTGAAACCCAGCAGAGATTGCCTACCATCTTGTTCAACACGTGGCAGCTGACTTGGTGAGAAAGTACCTCTTATGGTACATTGACTACCTTGAATTGGACTTCCCACGGCCTTGGGACTATAAGGTTTTACCCCAAATAAATACCCTTTATAAAAGCCAACAAATTTCTTGTACTTTGCATCGGCACCCCTTTGGCGGACTAAATGTTCGAGTTGAAATGGTCAAACACACCAACCAAATGTCAGTGATAGAAAATAAAAAAAGCAAAAAACAACCACAACAAAAACAAAAGAACCAACAAAGTATATGCAGCCTACAAGCAAGATAGTTCAAATATAATGATGTAGGTAGGTTGAAAGTAAAAAGTTAGAAAAAGACAAAGCATGAAAAGACTAATTAAAAGGAAGCAGGTATGACATTAATTGAAGACAAACTTCAAAACAAAAAAATTTTCCAGGAATAGAGAGAGACATTATATAATGATAAAAGTGTTCAGTTTGCCAAGAAGAGAAATTAGAAATGGATAAAAAATGTGATTAGACACTTCAGCAAATTTAATATATGGAGGGTATATGAAAATATGTTCAACATCATTAGTCATTGAAGAAATACAAATTAAAACCCCAAGGGATCCCACTATACATCTGTTAGAATGGCTTAAAACAAAGAAAGAAACAGACAAAAAGCTAAAAATACCAAGTGCTGCTACTGTTACTGTAGAATAATTGGAACTCTCATATGTTCCTGGTGGGAATGCAAACTAGTACTGCCACTCTGGAAAACAGTTTGGCAGTTTCTTATAAAGTTAAATATACCCTTACAATATGACTTAGCAATCTCACTCCTGTGTATTTACTCTAGAGAAATGAAAACATGTTTACTTGGAAACTTGTACACCAATATTAATATCAGCTCTATGAAAAATTGCCCCCAAATAAGAAATGACCCACATGTTCTTCAAGGGGAGAATAGATTACACAAACTCTGGTACATCCATTCAATGGAATAGTACTAAAAAATAAAAAAGAGCAAGCTATCGATGAACACAATAACTTTATGAATCTCAAAGGCATTTTCTGAGAGAAGGAAGCCTGTCTGAAAAGGTTCCATATTGTATAATTCCATTTTTCTGGTATTCCTGAAAAAACAAAAGTATAGTGGTTATCAGGGTTTGGGGTGAAAGGAAAGTGAGGCTATAAGGGAATAGCAGGAGAATTCTTCAGGAACGATCTTGTTTCTGAATGTTGGTGGCAATATTTACATGGCTCTGGACATATTTTAAAATTCATAGAGCTGAACACCAAAATAAAAATAGTTAATAAAAACTTCTAATGACTTATTTAAAAAATAAAATAAATGCATGTATCTCTTTCTTACTATATGGGATATACCAACATAATTTCCTCAAAGCAGAACCTTAAATGGGAGGCATAGTCCTGTATGCAAGTTCCTTATACATTAAGTCTGAAACACAAATCCTTGTAGGCAAGAGGACACAGGTGTTGGCTCACTTCATATACTGGAAAATAAAATATAAGTACATTTATATTCACAATATAATTTATTATCTCAGTAAACCATCCTGCAGCTCAAGGCATGGCAAACTTTCCTAAATAGTGCTACTCATAGGCATGTCTTGCAAGAAGCCCCCTGACACTCAGTTTTTCTTGTATGATAATCATGAGAGAACCATGCAAGGTAGAGGATGCCATTACCTGTTTCTAATCACTACTGCTGGGGAGTCTCTTTCAGCTTCAGAGTCCAGATGCTCCCTCAACTTGCTCAGTGAGAACAGTTACCTTGTTGTTGTCACATTCATTAATAAAGGTAATGCTACACCAGCTCCAAATGGTAGAATAGGGAATCAGACTCGGAAAACTCTTACAAGATGCTGGGCGGCACGCAAGATATTTCAAACTTATCTCCTTTGATCCTTGAAACTACCAAGTGATATACTTAGGTTTGAAATCACCATGGAAGGCAGGCATTTTGCTGCTGCAGAATCCTGGTTTGAACATGTTTATGGAAGTTGTTTTTGGACAAAGCTTTATTAGGTGTCAATGCCAAAATATTGCCAAATTCGTATTTCTAGTCTCTGGTGAGATTTTAAAGCAGAGGACAGTGGTATATAAAATGAAGCACACACAAACCAAAAAGGTAACCAAAGTTACATGCCATTTAGAAACATTTCAGTTCAGGTTCATTTCATTGGTTGATAGTTTTTTCCATCACCATTATAATACAATTACTTCCCCAGTTGGAGGTTAACATCCCATTCACTAGTTAATTTTTTAAGCCATAATCTGCATTTGCCGGCTTTCTTTGTCCATGGAATCTTGCCTATAGCTACCCTCTCTCTCCTTCATGAATTAATTCCATCCTCTCCAAATGAGCCAGAGAATCTTTGTTAATATTCTGTTCAACTGCAATTTAATCAATGTTGTCTTTCTTTGCCAAAATACAGAGGCATCACCATGTTTTCTCCTTTTTGTGGTCACTTCTGGAATCATTGACCATCTGTGAAGATAAGGCTAGTGAGTCTCAGATATCTTTGTGAGCAAGGTCCGTTAATAGTTTTCAAACAAGGACAGGATATTGAGAAAATGGCATAATTATTAATAGAGACACAACAATAATGTCAACAGATATTACTAAAATCTTTTTAAAACAACATGGTCAAGGTCAACTCCTTAGGTAACTTAAGAAGATAGGAGCATCCAGCCATTTATTTTAAGTATATTAATCCCATATTTATTTTAAATTTCTCTCTTTTTCCTGACAGGATCTCTCTGTTAAGGCATTCCTGTTTTTTGTTTTTCCCCTAAAATCATCATACACCTTCCAGCTTTAATGTCTTTTAATTCATCCTTCTTCATATAAATATCATATCTTTCTAAAATGCAATTTCATGCCATAAACTCTTTTTTAAAAAACCCTGCCATAATCCCCTCTTACCTTCAGAATGAAACTAAATTCCTCAGGCAATTCAGAATCAGTTCTCCTCCTTGTATTGCCAGGCCTGTTTTTTTCCAGAACTGACTGACTCATTTGCAGTCCTCTAACCTTTAGGAGAGTATCTAGCCAATCTGTTTGTCTTTTTGACTTTTAAGTTTTGTGCATTTGCACACTTGCTTTAGTATTGCCATGATCTACCTGGAGATCTACTTCTTAACCTCTCACCTCAGCTCAGCAGTCACCTGTCTCCTTTCACAAAACAAGTCTTAAGAGTGGCAGTTTTTACTCTCTCATTTGATATGATTATTCTCACAAATCACACACACCTATATGTCATATTTCTCTAACATTTCAACATTTCTCCTCTGAAAAGAATTCAGGAAGGGGAAATGGTATGGAGCTCTTACGATAACCATCTGTGACACAATTTGGCATACAGACTTTGTCTGTCAGAGGGAACAGCATGCTATCTAGAAGATATTAAAAGGCGGTCACAACACAGGCTCAGGAGTTGGAGCCTTGGGTCCAGAGGCTTCCAGATTACATTTCTGCTGCAGATGGCCACTGTAGGCATGGAGCAAAATGTGCACCTCCGATACAAAGTTAGAAGGCACCAACTCGTGGACACACAGACTTGAGAAAGAAGCTGGAGGTAGGGGTAGGATTGGTGGGTTCAACAGATTGATAACGATTGAAGATAGGAAAAGGACAAACAATACTCATCAGATCTAATGAGTGAGCCAGCTGCCCTTTTTGAGCAAGTGCTCCAGGTGGTAGTATCCTGGCTTGTTCAAGATACAAAACAGCCTTTCACATACTACAGGATTTGAAATTTGCTAATCTTCTGCCCCCTGATCCACACTCACCAAACCTCTTATTTGGCTACGAACTCCTTAAACATAGTTTTGGGGACAAATGTATGAAGAAGACAGTTTCTTGTACTTAATCTATTTTAATAATTGATTAGTTAATAAATTGATATTGTTAAAGATACTAACCAATAGCCCTTTCTTCTGAACATTCTGTAAAGATCAGAATTTAGATCAGTGCTGCTCTTCTAGTTATTTTCTCATGCATGTGTATTAGCACATCAACAAAATACCCACAGTTGAGTGATGGAATTAGTTCTGGCAAGTGACCCAAGGAAATAAGCATAGTTTCTGTTTCACTGCTAGGTTGATATTAGTGTGAATACATAAGGTGAAATGAGATAGGTCAAAATGTTTTTATTGCATGTTTAGAAGATATCAGTTCTGCTAGATGAGGGTTTCTCAACTTCAGTACCAATGACATTTTGGGCCAGATAATTGTATAGGGACTGTTCTGTGTACTGTAGGACATTGAGCACAATCCCTAACCTCTACTCACTGGATTCCAGCAGCACTTCTTGATTTGGGCATTGTGATTTTGCATTCTAAGTACTTCTCCCTTTCCTTTTTCAAATATGTGTGAATTGGTAGGATTAGAGAACCTCCATCCTTACTCTTTGAAGACAGACAATGATTTACTGTAAACAGCCACTCTCATATTAAAATGGCTACAATATATTGAGCATTTTCCATATAAATATTTCTTATCTTAAACATTCAAACTACTCTGTGAGGGCAGTACTATTAGTATATCCATTTTATTGATGCAAAATCTGAGATGTTGAGAGTTGCGTTCAAGTCACACAAGATTCAAAGCGTGTAGGAGCCAGGATTCAAACCTAGATCTGTCAGATGGCAAAACCCATATTCTTAAACACCAACCTATACTAATCTTTATACAAAGCCAGTAACCAAGGATACAGATAAGGACCACATGTGAAAGTTTCAAATTCTGAATGGTCAAGCAAAACCAGAATTCAAGATGCAAATAAGTAAAAAAAGACAGTAACCTTATCTTTAAAGGAAGGGGTTAAAATAGGTATGACATTGACATCGAAATCTCTATCTTGCTTTAGCATTAAATAATTCTTCTTTATTTATATTTTAGGGAGCTTCCTGGAGTCAAAACCCCACCAAAACCCTGGTGTAAGCAAGTCTGATATGCACAATATCTGGGTACAAAAAAGAAAAAGAAAAGAAAGAGGCTCCAGAGGAAATTGCCTACAAACAACATTACAAAGAGTGTGGGGGTGTGAGGAGAGCTCTTGAAGAAGCTGAATTTGGGGGGGGGGGGCGGAATTTTGCATATTTTTCACATTCAGCTTAGTTACTATTTTCAATAACATATTGTTGGGGAAATGGCAAAACCTGCGAGATAAATATAGAATGTAAGGGGGAAAAAATCACCTATTGAAATAATACTAATGGAGTAGTTAAAATGAATTCATCCTTTAAAAATATTATTGATTTACCTTCTAGTTTTGTTCAATCAACCTTACTGAAGGCCTGCTATATACCAGAATATGGTCTACACTGCAGGGCTTTAAAATAAGACACAAAAGTCAGAAGTGCAAGGCCTTAAACTTTATACTCTTTTACCCGTGCTTTAGATTTTGAGTGGGATATGGATATAATATGTCACATAATTTCAGGGTCATTTGGTCTGTGCATTTGTGGTCCTGAATTTGACCCTAGAGTTATAAATATATTAACTACTAAAAAGCTATTAGGGGAAGTGGCTGTGGCTCAATCAGTGGGGCTCCCGTTTGCCATATGGGAGGCCCTGGGTTCGGTTCCTGGGGCCTCCTGGTGAAGGCAAGCCTGCCCGCACAGCGTGGTTGGCTGACCCAGCGAGCACAAGCAGCAAGAGGGGGATAAATGAATAAATAAATAAAATCTTTAAAAAAAAAAAAAAAAAAAGAGCTATTAGTATACATTTTGGTTATGTTAACAAATGTCTGAGGTAAGTAGAACATTTTAGGAAAATATTTGAACCAGTGATTTATGGAGTAGGTGACAAGAATAGAAACAGTTATTTTATATAAAAGTAGAACTACTGAGATATGAAAACAAACTGAATCTTCTTCTTTCCACTTTTAGAAAACTCCATGAGAGGAAAAAATCACCATCATAGATTATTTCTCATTTGGTCAACAATTTAATTATTTTATTTTTATTTTCACTGCTCATCTGAATCTTTCTTAAGAGAGGTCAGCAATGGATTGTATATTTGAGGGAAAAATTCTAATAAAGATGAATTTCCACTTCTCTTAAAAAGGCATTTTGGATTCAATCCTGCTTCCACAGTTGAAACCATTTGCCAAGTTTGTGTCACAAATTAGACATCTGAGAAGCAGGCAAGTTTGTTAATTATTGGGATTAATTTAATGAACTTATTCTCATTAGGCTTTATGAGGCATGCTGTACACAGTGTGAAAGTCCACAACCACAACACTGTGATGTCAGGAGGTAATTAAGGGCACTGATGAGGATTTTTGCAGAAAAACAAGGTACAGCTAATGCATTGTGTAAAACCGCGTTATTCGATGGAATTAAGGGTTGCTAATTACAGAGAATTAAATAGAGATCATTTTAGTTGCAACAAATTAAGAAAGAAGTCAGTTTGGCTCCAAAAACAAATGTTGAATATACACATAAATCATAATATTTCGCAGCAGACACTTCATCCTGGGTGTGATGAGCTATGTAATAGTGTTTTACTGCCACATGATCTGGAAGTAGGCACAGTTTGTCTTCAGAAGGATTTTTAAAGTGTTGATCTTTTAGAAAAAGAATCTTACACTTCAAATGGCCTCATGATGGAAAATACATGAAGCAGACGTTCTTTTCTTAGTCTATTGGCACTTTGTTGTTATCTTTCCTGATATAAGGAAAACTGGAAAAGATTTACTATGAATAAAATGTAAAACTGCATGTTTCAACATATATCCCCCATCTCACCTCCATTCCTACAAAAAGTAAAAGCTGTAGAGTGTCACAGGTGGTTAGTAGCAATAAATCAAGAATAGAAACTGTTTAATAAAACAAATATTGCTTGATGAGGCCCCAGAGAAAAATAACTGTGACAAATATAAGACCTAACCTATGACTATTTCCCATCTAGCCGATTGAAAGTATTTAAGTAAAACTTAACATATTTCCAGTGCAGAATAATAAAATCAAATGAAGGACTTAGGCAACTTTTAAAGAATTTAAGTGTCTTTAACATGGTCCTATGTATTAAATGTAGTTTCAGAGCTCAAGCTATACACATTTTTCCTGCAATATACATTTAAAAATGCATTGAAGTATATACATTATCTATTTTTGCCAGGCAACATAACAGACATTCAAGTTGTGTCGAATTCTAACATGTGATATAAATGGATGGGGGTGATGACAATCCTGTTGATGATGGTGATGTTTGTGTGATTATTATTGTTATTCTCCATGAAACCCAAAACCGGGCATGTATTAAGAAATAAGCCTTTCTTTACCACCTCACATGATCTCAGCAATGATCACTCAGCATTTTAAGTTCAATTTTGTTTCAGACAGATATGCAAAAAGAGTAATCTGTTCCTCTCTACTCTTTTCTCATTCCAATGCTCAGACAAGGAGATTTGGCTTAATGCCGGAACTGATTATTACATAAGGAAATATGCCTCAGGGTGTGTCAGAAAGGGAGTTATGTCTTTGTTGCTTTAGAGATTCCAGTATGACCTGTGGAAGAATTTGTACACATATGCATAAATCACATTATACAGAGAAGTATTTCTTCCATGTGGTTCCACTGTGTAATTAAAAATAAATTAAAAAATAAAAGTTTCAGTCCTTTCATTAGATGCCTCCTGTCATGTGCCTTTCCTAATTCCTAGGAGTCTGCTAACTTGCTTGTTGGCTAGATCTATTATCTTTTGAGGGTGCATATGTTTGTATATGTGTGTGTTTTCTGTGTTTATGTTCTTGTCTTCTATGTTTGATTAGGAGTGATAATACTCAGAATGGGTTTCTTAATTAAACTTAAAAGATATGCATACCCTGAGGCTACAGAGAGGCATCCAGCTAATAAATTAAATATAAATAAATAATAATAAAGAAGCATGGCATTTAAATAGCAGCCTTATGGATTTCATGTGAAATAGCTCCACTGTTCAGATGAAAGTTTCAGTAGGATTAAGGCAATTTAATTAGTGCTATTTTGAAACGGAATTTCCAGACCCATGTGACTTCACTTAATGAAATCCTACCCTCAAAGATCTAGTTTATTCACAGGTGCTACCAAGAGCAGAAGACAAGAGAGTTCTTCAAAACCTTCTCAAAGATTGAAAATCTCTGGAAATCAATTCCAATCAACACAATGTTATTGAAGAGTGTTTTTGAATGTTGTGTGATTAATAGAACATCTCTGACATGTCAGTTCTTAAGTCATGGAGAAACAAATTTTTGAGAAATTGTTTAGTAGCCTATTGAAAATGGACACACTCACCGTCTCTGGTCATGATCAACGTAGTGCAAAGTATAGCCCCTATTAGGTATTCAGGGAAGCATTCACCTGAATGTTTGACGTGACTGAATTGTACCTATCTTTTGACATAGCTTCAAATGCTCCATTATAGCCCAGCAGACCTGTTCAAGTCCCATGAGTGGATCACCACTTGTGGAAGGAAAGGAAAGATGCAGAATTGGGTAGAGAAAAAAATTTGGCCATGATGTGATCTCAGTGAAGGCCTCAGCAACCTCACAATGAGCTCTAAAGCAGGTCGGACTTTCAGAGTGGTTCTGGGTTTTATGTGAGGATACTGGGGCTTTATATGTGTAGGTCACCCAGTTAATGGACGCAAGGAAGACGCACCACCTCAAAGCTACTCTCCCCAAACAGCATGTGGAGCATGGAAATCCAAATGCTCCTTCCAAGTTCTCCTGATATGGGGGAAGGCTGCCTGGGCCTTTAGACACGCCTGTTGAGGAGGGTGCTGTCAGCACTTCCATTAGCTGGGGGCTCAACTATTTCATTACCGAAGCAAGTGTGATTGGAACAACACAACATCTCCTACACTGAATAATAATAAAGGGAAACAATAATGAAATGACTTCACTTGAATTTCATTTCCCTCATGTAACTGGCCAACCCATTTCAAAAGCTGTCTTTTTTTAATGTCTCCACTTTCTTTAATCTTAATCCTGTGAAGTCAAAATGAGCATGCTTTCACTGTATTCACCAAGATCCCAGAGACATCCTAATTGCCTAATTTAATCACCCTGATTTAGTGTTTATCTTTTATTTTAACTTACCTTTTGTGTTGGTAACATCATTATTTGCTCTATTTATTTTGAAAATCCTCTTTACTTCATATTCTGTATTGCATGGCTGGGCTTCTACCTACATCTATAATGCTATTTTAATTTACTTTTTCTCTGATTCCTATTCTTGAGATTTAATTGTAGACATAGTACCATGCAGATAACTTTTGAATGTATATTTCAAGGTCTGCACATTCTCACAGATTCCAAACACATCTTTGCATCTATATCCCGGACAGTTCTCATTCGATTTTTTAGTGGCATCTTAACTAAACTGGTCTAAGACCTATCAGATATATTCTTTATTCTGAAGTCTCCTGGTTTCATATATCCCCTTCTTAATGCCAGTGTTTCTCAAACTCACTCAGTGATAGAAGTAACCTGGAGTGTTTATTGAATAAATATTATCTGGCACTCTCCTGGAGGTTCTGATTCACTAGGTCTGTTTTGGAGGCCCAGGCAACTGAGTTTTTGATAATTGCCTCAGGTGATCCTTAGCATTAGTGAGATTTGGAAAACACTGCTCTATGCCGTCAAGTCTTGAAATTCCCATAGTGTAACTTTCTTATTTCCTCATCTCCACATCCTATTGATAAAACCCATATATTGTATATATTGCCTTTTTTTGTCTCCACTTCCATTTTCCTATTTGAAATCCTCACCACCTTTCACCTGGAATTATTTATTTTCTTTTTACTTTGACTCTAGTTTTAATATATCTGATAGTTCCTTTTCCCCCATTGTTGACTCTGTGATCTTTTAAAAATGGGTCTGATCACATTACTCCTCTTGGTTTTCTGAGTAATGAAATATACAATAGTAGCATAATATCCCATCTTTTTTTCTCACATTATTTTATGCGTCAACCCTTCTAAGCCCTGTATGCTATAACCACTCAAGAATGAGCTTATTAATATTGTTTTTGCAATCTATAACTTATAATTACCTGTCTACATGATCGATATCTGTACAGGTATATACAAATCTCCCATTATTATTGCAGATTTGTCCATTTCCATTCTGCCAGCTTTTGTTGTTGTTGTTTTTTTTCGCTTTTGTGTTTGTTGTTTTGTTTGATTTTTCATTGCTTTATGTCTTTCTATACTCTGTTGGATATTAATTAGATGCATACACATCTGTTCTTCCTATATTTTCTTAATCTTTTCTTTTTTTATTATGTAATGTTGCTTTTAGTTTGCATTTTTTTCTATGCTTAAATTCTATTTTTTCTTATACTTGAAATTTCACAATGATGGACCATTGCTCATGCTGTCACTTCACCCACGTACTACTGCAACAATAAAGCTTTCTCTTATTTTCCACCAGGAAAAGTCAATCAGTCCCTCTCACATCCCTTGCATTGCCCAGTGTTTAGTCAGTTAGGACCATGACTTTCTCCTGAATTGGATTGTAAGAATATGAAGACCAGTACAACATTTTAATGTCTCTTTCATTCCTATATTGGCTACAATGCAGAGGGTTCTACATAAATATTTATTGAATTGAAAGGGCTGCACTGAGTTTTCAAATTCTACCTCCACTAAAAAATTCCCTGACCACTCTGTGCCTCAATGTTTTCATCTCTATGATGGGGCTATATTTTTGTCTTCTTATATAATGGCTATATGTGTTGGAGAAAAGATAAGCAAGGGTCTGAGAGAAAGTCTTAGTACATGGAAGAAAAAAATACATCATCACCATCATAATACATAGTAATGGTTAGCATAACTATCTGAAGTAGCAAATGGATGAAAGAATATGAGATTTACAGTATCAGCTTTCCCAATTGTTCTACCAAGACTGCTTCTTTGACACTAAAACTCTAAATGCAAATATGATCTGATTTGATTTTAGGGATGTTGGGGGAATGGTTAAATTCAAAGCAAATGCAACAAAGAATACAACAACAAAAACACAAGCGAAACAAAAAAAAACACACAACAAAATAAAAACAAGCAAAAAGAAAAACAATGGAAAACACACACAACTCAAGGATATTGGGGAAATTATATTAGAATTATAGCTTTATTTCTGAATTTATAGTTTGAAGAAAATGACAACTCCTTTGGAAGAAAGTGTTAGTCATAAATAGTAACAGTTTTTCTCTTTATCTTGTCCCTCTGAAGGACTGGTGTGTATGGTGGGAGTGGTATTGAATCTTTTAAAATGGCTGCACCTTGGAAAAGGAAAAAGAAAGGGAAAAAATGCTAAACTGTACCATTTAGCCGACATGTGCCACAGATTAGTAGGTAAACTGCCAGTGTGGGGCTTTAGGGAATTAGTGTTCTCGTTTTGGGTTTTAATTAGGTCACGTGACACCAGTACTTTTGTGGAAAATAAGAGGATGGAAATCAAATCTGCAACTTTGTGTTCTTCTTAGAATCATTTCAGAGAGGTAAAATTAGAACAGAAAGGTTTACCTCAAGGAATTCTGTGGTACAGGGAAGGGGAGGGAATTACCATTTGCTCAGTACTGAGGTCATTTCATATGTTTTATCACATTAAGTCCTGCAACGAGAATGTGAGGTGGGATTTACTATTCGCGTTTTACAAATCGGCAAGGAGGATAAGTAACTTGGTTACATGGATATAGTTACCGTTCTATTCAGGTATATTCTTGTTTCCAGAAACAGAAACATGCTCAAACTTACTCACATGAGAAAGTCATGCGAAAATTAGCGCCCCTCTTTATCAGTCAGGCTGGTCTGCGTGCGCCCTGCAACCCTGCACGGCGCTAGCCCCGGGAGAGCTATGTACAGAAGGAACCTAGAAGCCAGGGCTCGAAGCAACTTGAAAGTGGAATCTCCTTGGAATGTGATAGTCTTGGTTTTGGGGAATAAGTGTATGGCTATCTCTGCTGCTCTCTGACATGTTTTTTGCTGCTAATGCTGCCACAGATTGCTGCTGCTCTTATTCTCTTTAGAATTTCCATAAATTCAGCTTGCCCAGAGACAATTATGTACACGCTGCCAGTGTCAACAGGGTCTTTCACATTCTGCTTCCACAGCTGTCGACATCCTTCTGTGCCTCTTAATTCAAGTTTCAGAGAGAGAGAATCTGATCAGCCCGTTTCTCTCTGGTTTAAGTGTTTTCTCACGACCATGCCTTATGCTACTTGCCAGCCTATGAAACTGATCCTCTGGGCTTGGTTTCCACAATAGATATTACCTGAACTCTGGGGTGGGGGATTGTATGTTTGAAAAGATGGATTTCTTAGTCTGTCTCTTCAGGAGGGCAAACCCCATTAAAAGAAAATGAGGGTGGACATTGTCCAGAAACAGTTCTGGTTACTTTTATTTTATTTTTAAAGACTGATACATATTAATGGGCTATGATGCCCAAGTTAAAACAATAATTTAAAATTATTTTTAATAAAGATGCATTTAATATTTTTTCAGCTAACCCAATATCAACAGTATATCAATTTTATGGTAAAAATGACAAATATGAAAGTTTACAATAAATAGAACATTGGGAATGCTATGAAATTGAACACTGGTTATTGCTAGATGGGTGTCTTAGTCAGCCAAAGGGGTGCTGATGCAAAATATCAGAAATCTGCTGGCTTTTATAAAAAAGTATTTATTTGGGTTAGAAGCTTACAGTTACCAGGCCATAAAACATAAGTTACTTTCCTCACCAAAGTCTGTTGCCATGTTTTGGAGCAAGATAGCTGCTGATGTCTGCAAGGGTTCAGCCTTCTCTTCCTCTTAAAGCTGCGTGGTCCCAGTTTCTTCAAATATCAGCTGTAGGCTGGGATAAGTCCTGTCTGTTTCCCGGGGCTTGTTTCTCTCTGGGCTCAGCTGCTCTGTTCCTTCTGCAAGGTCAGCTGTAGACTATCAGGCTTTCTTGCACCCGGGGCCTCTGCCATGTCTATGGAGCCATGTCTATTCCTCTGTGTTCTTCTCCTGTGTGTTTTCTTTCCAGGACTCCAGCTCAAAACTCTAACTCCTCTGCCCTGTAGTTTTCTCTTGGTGGGTGGGGACTCAACATTCTATGTATGTGGCCCAAGCAAAGCCTTAATCATTATTTATTCAAGTAAAAGTGAAACCTCTGAATTTAATACAATCTAATACACTCAGAGGAATAGACCAGTTTACAAACATAATCTAATATCTATTTTTGGAATTCATAAATAATACCAAACTGCTACAGTGGGTGTGTAGAGGTATCTGTTTGCTTGTTTTATTTTTTTTTCTATTTCATTTCATTTATATTTTTCATGGTTTAATGATTAATATTATCAGGCAATTATTTTATATTGAGCCAACAATTACATATATTTTATATAGTTTATATATGTAAAACTATGTATATCTTATTATATTTTATATTATTTTATTATCATTATATTTTATGTTTTTCCCACCATTTTTGATACTACATTTCTATGATATTAAATATAACAATCATATAAAATGCTAAAGTTTGTTATTTTATAATATTTAATATGCACAAACATTTGTTTAATGTCTAATATTGAGGAAGATTTGTAGTCCTTGAATTAATAAAAATTAACCAGGATATCACTTTTCAATATGCTTTTTTTTCAATAACTTTTCAATATTATTTAGTAAAAAATGTGTTTATGCATTCAATCTGACTAAATTACTTTACATTTATACAGTAAGAGCAATCTCATCAAAAGCTAAACCCTCTGAAAGGATTTGCTGGTTTAGTGATTATTCTTGGGAAGAAAGAAAGGCATTATTTCGATGGCAAGGCACAGCTGAGGGGTCTGCTACTTTTCAGAGCCCAGCTGTAGCCTGAATACTCCGTGACCCGCCACCCAGCAAGGGCAGGTTCACCCATCCCAGGCTAGTAGGCAGGACCAAAGATGCAGCCTTTGCCACTCTCATCACCGTCACCACTATCATCACCAAAGTTACAGAATATGCTTAATCATGGAGCCTGAGAATCTTTATTAATCTATTTAAAAGGCTGAACTCAATTCATACACTGTATTAAGGTTATGTCAAGTATTTCATATACTCCTTTAAAGAATTTTTTTACAGAAAAGTCTTTTTGTGCTATTTATTATTATCAAATGTTATAATTTATGACAATACCTGGGAGAAAACTCTAAAATATGAAAAATCCTTTTATATTTTCACCATAGAGTTACAGTTTCGTTCGGTATGGATATTTGATTGGAAACCATTTTTTTAAAACTGCATTTTGGAGGTGATATGTCATTGCTATTGTGAAGTTTGATACAATTCTACAATTTGCACATTTGTATGTGATCTGCTTCTTTAATTTGGGGAAGTTTTCAGGACTATTCCCATTAATATAGTTATTTATTTATTTATTTTGTCCCTCAAAGACCCCTCTTATCTGGAAACTCATGTATTTTAGTTATGGTAATTATTTTATATTACTCCAGCAATAATTTACTCCTCTCCATCTACTGTCTCTTGTAGTTATTCTTATTGGTTGGAACATTGCAAGGAAAAAAAAATAGAAGGCCAATTCATAAGTTGTAACATTCATCTCCTCATCTTTTTTTTTCTACTTTCTGAAATATTTACTCACTTTTATCTTCCAATATTCTTGCCATTTTGCAGATACCAGTGATAGCTTCTTTGATGGCTTCTTCAAGTCCTTTGTTACCTGTTTCTTATTTTCTCCAGATTTCTCCTTTGCCTTTCTTTTTCTTTGTTTGCATTTGTGACTTTCATTTTAAAGCGTTTCCTCAAATATCCAGTGACTACTGAGGGTTTGTTTCTTGTAAAATTGAGTCACTAAAAAGTTGATACAAGGACAGAGCTTTACAACTAGTTTGGCCTCATGTTGGGTTGTTTAAGAATAAATAAGAAAACATAGAGACAGAATATAGAATATAGGTTGCCAGGGGAGAGGGTGGGGATAGAGAATGGGAAGTTAAGGCTTAAAATGTACAGGGTTTCTATTTGGAATGATGGAAATGTTTTGGTAATGGATGATGGTGATGGTAGCACAACATTGTGAATATAATTAACAGCACTTGAATATATATATATGAATATAATTAAAAGGAGAAATGTTAGATGATATATATAGTAATTTTTTAAAAAAATCTATGGACCTGTACTGCACAGTGAACCTTACTTGAAACCATGGGCTATAGTTAATAGTAGAATTATAAAAACATGCTATCATCAATTGTAACAAATGTTCCACACCAATGTAAGATGTTAAGAATAAGGTGGTATATGGGAATCCTGTATTTTGTGCATGGTTGTTCTATAAACCCACATCATCTCTAATAAAGAAAAAAACAAGAATGCAACTGGCCTTTTAAAAGGAGAGATTCTAACTCTCAGTGTTGAAGGCCATTACTCCTGCATTGGTTATTTTGCCCAGAGAAGAAATCTCCAACTGGAAAGTCTAGTAAGAGAAGGAGTTTGTGAATTTCTTACATCACATGTAGATTCACTTAATCTCTATTTTAATCAGATCAATTTTTCCTGTGCTTTGGTGCAAAGATATGCTTCAGGTGTTCCAGGGTTTGGGACACAAGAGGGGACCTGGAAATCTGTGCCACAGATTGTCAACCAGTCTTCCAGGTTTTAGCCACATCTTTCAATTCTACCTTCAGAGCTGATGTGTGTTTTTAATTCCTGGGCCATTCTAGGTGTATTTTTTAAAAATTTATTGAAGTATATCACTCATACATAAACATACATAAACAATAAGTGTATAGTAATAGTTGTGAACTTACAAAACAAAACAAACATAACACCATACAGGGCTCTCATATCTCACCTACCAATAATACCTTGCATTGTTGTGAAACATTTTAAACTAATAATTTAAGAGCATCCTCAAAATATTACTACTAACCAAAGTATCTTACATTTGGTGTCTTTTTCCCCCAACCTACCCTATTATTATTATTTTTATATTATTTACATATGAACATACATAAACAATAAGTGCATAGTAAAAATTGTGAACTTACAAAGCAAACATGCATAATATCATACAGGGATCCCTTACATCAACGCACCACCAATACCTTGCATTGTTGGGAGACGATTGTTACAAATTATGGAAGAATATCATCAAAATCTTACTACTAACTACCATCCATATCTTACATTTGGTATACTTTCCCCCCCAACCCACCTGTATTAGTCAGTCAAAGGGGTGCTGATGCAAAATACCAGAAATCTGTTGGCTTTTATAAAGGGTATTTATTTGGGGTAGAAACTTACAGTTGCCAGGTCATAAGCATAAGTTACTTCCCTCACCAAAGTCGATTGTCATGTATTGGGATAAGATGGCTGCCGATGTCTGCCAAGAGTTCAGGCTTTTTGGGTTCCTTTCTTCCCAGAGCTCCAATTCTTTCCGGGCTCAGCTTCTGTACTTTCTCCACAAGGCTGGCTGTAGACATCAGGAAAACAGCTGGCTCTGTCTCTCTCCCTGGGGCTTCTGCTGTGTCTAAGGAGTCATCTCTATTCCTCTGTGTTCTTCTCCTATGCGTTCACTTCCTGGGCTCTAGCTCAAAACTCCAACCTCCCTGCTCTGCAGTGCAGTTTCTCTGTGAGCCCCCACCCACCAAGGGGGCAGGGACTCAATGTCTTACTGATATGGCCCAATCAAAGCCTTAATCATTATTTAATCAAGAAAAAGAAAAACCTCTGAATCCAATACACTCTAATTCTCCCAGAGGAAAAGACCAGTTTACCAACATAATCCAATATTTCTTTTTGGAATTCATTAATAATATCAAACTGCTACACCATCCTATTATTATTTTTTAAATATATTTTTATTACAGAAGTTGTGAACTTACAAAACAATCCTGATATGTGCAGAATTCCCATACAACAGCCCTCTATCAACACACCACACCATGGTGAAAAATTAGTTACAGATTATGAGATAATATCCTCAGACTATTACCAAAAACCATGTTCATAGCATACATTTGGCATACTTTTTCCATACTTCCCCATTTTCAACACAGTATATCTTTGTCATACAAGCATGAATATTACAGTATTGCTGTTAACTAAAGTCCATAGGTCACTCCAGTTGTAGTTTCCCATGCTTCTCCACATTCCCACTAACCTGCAATATATATGTACATCTGCTCTAGCTCACAAAGGACCCTCTTGCATCTGTACCATCAACCACAGTTCTCATCCACCTCTTGGTTTACTGTGTTATTCAGTCCCTAGATTATTCTCTAGCTCTCTTTCAGTTGACATTTACATCCCTAGACTACCCTTTCCAGCCACATTCCTGTTTATAAACCAGCTGTTAGTCACTATAATGTGTTACCATCAACTCCATACATTTCCACACTTTTACAGTAAAGTTAATTAAAACTTCTACATACATTAAGCTTCTGTTTAACAATCCACCATCTACCACCAGGTCTGAAGATGTTTTCCTACATTTTCTTCTAGTAGCTTTATGGTTCTTGCTTTTATAGGTAGGTTTTTTAAATCCATTTTGAGCTAATTTTTGTATAAGGTATGAGATAGGGGTCCTTTTTCTTTCTTTTGGTTGTGGATATCCAGTTCTCTCAGTACCATTTGTTGAATGGACTCTTCTGCCCCAGCTGGGTGGGTTTGACAGGCTTGTCAAAAACCATTTGACCATAGATGTGGGGGTATGCTTCAGAACCATCAATTCAGTTCCATTGGTTTGTGTCTGCCTTTATGCCAATACCATGCTGTTTTTACCACTGTAGCTAGGTAATATGATTTAAGGTCTGGAAGTGAGAGTCCTCCAACTTCATTTTTCCATTTTAAGATGTTTTTGGCTATTCAGGACCCCTTACATGTCCAACTAAATTTGATACTTGTATTTTCCAGTTATTAAAAAAAAATGCTGGTGGAATTTTTAATTGGGATTGCATTGAATCTGTATATCAGTTTGGGTAGAATTGACATCTTAATGATATTTAGTCTTTCAATCTATCAGCATGGAATGTTCTTCCAATTATTTAGGTCTTTTTTGATTTCTTTTAACAGTGCATCATAGTTTTCTAAACACAATTTCTTTACATTGTTGGTTAAGTTTATTCCAAAAATTTAATTCTTTTAATTGATATTGTAAATGGAATTTTTTCCCCGACTTCCTCTCAGATTGTGCATTACTAGTGTCTTTTAAAGTCTATTTCAGGGAAGCGGCTGTGGCTCAATCAGTAGGGCTCCCGTTTACCATATGGGAGGCCCCGGGTTCGGTTCCCGGGGCCTCCTGGTGAAGGCAAGCCCGCCCGCACGGCATGGTTAGCTGACCCAGCGAGCACAAGCAGCAAGGGGGGGATAAATGAATAAATAAATAAATAAAAAATAAAAAAATAAAGTCTATTTCAGCTGATATAAGTAGAGCTACTCTGGCTTTTATTTTTGTGGTGGTGGTTTTTTTGGTTACTGAATGCATGGGCTATCTTTTTCCAGCCTTTCACTTTCAAACTAGAGTTATCATTGGGTCTAGGGTGCGTCTCTTGCAGATAGTATATAGGTGATTTATATTTTCTTATCCATTCTGCCAGTCTGTGTCTTTTGATTAGAGAGTTTAATCCATTAACATTCAATGTTATTACTGTATAGGCAGTTCCTATTTCACTCATTTTGACCTTTGCATTTTATCTGTCATATTTTATTTTCATGAATCTTTTGAGACTTTTAGTTACTTTTACTGGTATAATCTTCTTTCTAGACTCTCTTCCAGGCCTCTCTCTTGTCTTTTTTTTTTTTTTTTCCAGACTATAGCACACCTTTTAGTATTTCCTGCAAATCCAGTCTCTTGTTTACAACCTCTCTCATGGTTTATCTGTGAATATGCTAAACTCACCCTCATTTTGAAAGACAGTCTTGCTGGATATAAGATTCTTGGCTGAAAGTTTTTCTCTTGCAGTATCCTAAAATATATCATACCACTGTCTTCTTGCCTCCATGGTTTCTGATGAGAAATCTTATTGGGTGTCCCTTATATGTTATGTATTGCTTTTCTCTTGCTGCTCTCTGAACTCTCACTTTGTCTTTGTCATTTGACATTCTGAATAGTATGTGTTTCAGATTGGTCTATTCAAATTTATTCAGATGGGAGTATGCTGTGCTTCTTGGATATAGATATCTATGTCCTTCAGTAGGGTTGGGAAATTTTCTACCATTATTTCTTCCAATATTCCTTCTGCCCCTTTTCCCTTCTCTTCTCCTTCTGGGACATCAATGATACATATGTTTGCACATCTGTTGCTGTCATTTAGTTCCCTGACAGAACTAATTTTTTTTTTCTTCTGTTCTTTTGTATGTTCCCTTTCAGAGGCCATTTCTTCAAGCCCACCAATCCTTTCTTCTGCCTCCTCAAATCTGCTATTATATGATTCCAATGTATTTTTAATTTCATTTATTGTGCCTTCCATTCTTGTAAGATATGCTATTTTCCTGTGTATGCTTTCAAATTCTTTTTTGTGTTCATACAATGTCTTCTTAATATCCTTAATCTCTTCAGCTATCTCATTGCATTTATTAAAGAGATTTATCTGAACACCTATGGTTAGCTGCTTCAGCTCTTTTATGTCATCTGGAGGCCTATCTAGTTCCTTTAATTGGGCCATATCTTCCTGTTTCTTGGTGTGGATTGTAATTATTTGTTGGTGTCTTGGCATCTGGCTTACTAAATGTATTTATTCTGGGTGCAGTTTCTCTCTTTAGTTTAGGGCTTTCTTGCCCTGTCTCACTTGCCGGTTGTGTAGTAGGAGCCCAGGATGTAGTTGGTGGTGTAAGCTGTGGAGGCTCAACTGCCCACATTGCCCCAGGGACTGATGAAGTTTCTCCCACCTTTCTCCTTTGCTAGGGGTAGGGACAGATCCACAGTTGTGTGTAATAATTCATCATGCAGGCCTAGACTGTAGCTGCCCAGAGAGACTGATGAAGCTTCACACCCCTTCCTGCCCTGCCTCGTGTGGGAATGGAGCTGCAGGTATGGGCAGCAATCTATGCTGTGCGGGTCCAAAATGACCAAAGTTGCTCCAGTCAACTTCTGACTATTCAGTCTGTGCCAGCTGAATGTGCCTGCAGTAACCCAGAGAGGTTGGTGCAGGTTCCACCAGCTTCCTCCCTGCCAGAGGTGGGGCTGAAGCCTAGGCTAGGTCTGCAGAATGATCTGGGTGGAAAGAAGCTGGTCCCTGGATGGAAGGAAGATGGTCCCTACTGTCACTGTGATTTTCAATCAGCCCAGCTTCCCCTCATGCTGGGGGTGGGTCATGCTGTTCTTAGGGTTATACTTTAGCCAGCGGAATTTACTAATCAGTAGCTGAAGTCAATGACCAACTGTCTCTTCCTCCCCTGTTTTTGGGAAATGGAGCTACCAACTCCAGCCATGGAATAGCTTGTGATGGGGTTTGTGCCATCAGAGTAGGATGATCACCACCCTCCGCAGCATGGCCTGCATTTTCCTGGAGAGCCTATTCTAGGTTTTTTGGGGTATAAACTTACTCACTTGTTTTTGCTAGTCTGTGTATTTAAAGAAGCAGACACCAAGGTAGAATTAAATAATTGGAGAAAGATCCATCTGAATGAAAAGGGAGAGAGAGTTGGAAAGGATCGAAGAGACATCAGACTATGATGCCATTCTGTTCCTAAGTGAAGGTGAAAGAGAGGGAAGGCTGGAAGGAAGCATTCTAGATTTCTGGGAAGCCAACAAAAGACTTGGCAAGGCCATCTTAGTGTCTGCAAGCCAAAATAAGCTGTCAGCAGAGTTTCATTTTTTTCCAGAAATGAGCCTGCCTTAGTATTCCTGACAGACTCAGTTATTGGCTAGAGAAGCCCATGAGAAGTATGATGTCAGTGCAAATGCAGCTATGGATTTCAGAGCACAAGCAGCTCGTGCTCAGGGTCATTTATGCTTTCCATAGCTGGAGAGGCACAAAGTGCATTCTCATGGCCATCATAACAACATACACACATATACATACACACATAACAGAGTGCAAAAAGGTAAAACCTGTCAGTATTCATTCCTCCATATTTAAATTTTAAAAACTATTTTAGCTTATTATTGTTTATGCTTCCATTTCCTTTTTCTTTATGGATACATATAAGGCATTCACCACTGATTTTTATCAATTAACTTGCTGCCATTTCAATTGGATTTCAGAAGGCATAGAAATAAACACCAAAATTCTGTATGCCATATTTAACCAGAAATCCATGGTTAAATATCTATCTGTCACTTTTAATTATTGTAAAATAATATTTTAACCATCATTTAATCCACCTGATTCTCTGTTAGTTAAGTATCATCCTCCTTATTTAATATAAAAGACAGTCCAGTCAGAGTTTGGTATCAATCCTTCTGCTTCTTTCCAGGAATTTAAACAGATTATGCTCCATACCAGCTGACTATCAAGTAAAATATATTCTACACCAAATTATTCTACAGTTTAAAGAAGTTTATGAAAAAATATACCATATGGTTCCCCTAGTGGCATGGAAGAATTAGCATGTCCTTCTAATATGTAGTTCCGAGGACTTCCAGAGAAAGGCTTTCTTTACTCCAGACAGCTGTAAGCAAAAAGACTATCATGTGACTACATTTCCATATTGCTGGTAAGGCAGGCTTGCCCCCTCCCTTTTTCTCTATCATAAGCAGGAAAAAAAAAAAAATCAAACAATCTGTTAATGAGCATTTGGTGAAGTGTAATGAATACAGTCTAATTCACTAATTGAGGCTCATTTCACAACTCTCCACTAATAAGCATCTTAATGTGCTTAAATGCAAGTGTCCAAAATAGTTATTGAGATGTGTGGAAATTCCCCTTTCTGTATGTGAAATTTTGATAATGTTGCAGTTTGATTAATTGAGAAAAAATGTTTCACTAACAATGACAAAAATTTAAAAGCAGGAAAAGCATACAATTGCATCTCTAAATTGAAATAAATGGCAAAAACATTATCTAAATTTTTAAAAAAGTATTTTTTGAAATAACTTTTATTGAAATGGGTCACCAAGTTTAGAATCTTTGCAATGCCAAGCAAAGCTAGCATTGAGAATTTTTCTGATTAACTTGTTTAAAGGATGTAACAAATATATTTGTCAATATTTTATAAATTACAGGAGACAGAAAAGACAAATTTGCATTTTTGGTTTCAACCAAATTGATTTCTTTACTCTTTTTCTAGAATAACCCAGTCCCTTTAAGAATTAAGGGAACCTGTTTCACATTTATTCCTTGGTCTATCTGCCCTAAAGTTTTATTCCTCAGCATTAGTCCAAATCTTTCATTCATTAGCTATGAGAGTGAAGTCTATATATATCAAAGAATTTAAAAAGCCTTTATATCAATGTACAATCAGTAAGCCAAACAAATCCCAAAAGCATAAGAATATGTAATGCATAAGTATATTTATTGGCAGAATCTATTTGAATCTCCCTTGTATGTGAATGGGAAGGACCGCCTCAATTTATGTAAGGCCACTTATGTACCATGACTGGATGCGGCATTGATGTGGGTGAGGACAATTGAGGAATGAAAAGGACTCATTAGATATTGTAAAGAAATGCACTGTGCACGGCAGAATATTAGCAGGGAGCCAGAAAACCAATTCTGCGTCTATATAGTGCTGGTGCTAAAGACAAATCTCTTAATATCTCAGGACTCATATTTTATCTGCAACATAAAGATTTTACACCAGAGTTCTTTCTCATCTCTATTGGCCTTAAAGTTTTTTTTTCCATTGGGCATCCACAATCTTCATTTCTTAAATTTTGTATTATACTTTCCTCCTTCCCCTTCCTGACATCAAACCTGAAAACTTGTTTCCTGCTCCTTCCAGACATTGGGTATGAAATGTGGTGTTAGGAAACAATTTTGGCATGGTGCCGCCTATTATAGTAATGGCAAGAGGATTTTTTAAATGTTTAAACAATGCAAGAAGACAGTAAGTACTCCATTACCATATAATGAGCATTAGTATTTTGCAAGAGATAGGGTAAACTTATATTATTAGCAAGAAGAAAATATTTCTCCTGCAGACCAGAGAGAGGTTGGAAGGAAAATCATTATCCAAGAAGCACAATAATGGAGTATCCATCCTCATTGGGGCAAGGCACTCATTGTGGGAAATTTCTGAATGGTCTTGAGACAATTACCAGAATTTCTCAGTAAATAATGCTAAATTTTCATTAGAGTATAGGGACTATTTGCCTTTGGACATATGTATGATTAGCTGTTCAAAAGATTTGGAATATATCAAGCCCTTCTTTGTTATGTGATGGCCATTATATATATCCTTATGAAGACCACAGAGCCATGAAAGTATAGGGAATATCTACAATAGACTAAGACCTGCTAGGGCAAAGTGTAAAACTCATCTTCCTGATATTTGCCTTTCAAAAAAATGTTAGCTAGAAGCAAATCCAAAGGATAGAAAATGTGATTTGACCTAACCAAGAAGTCAAATTATATTTCTAGATGAATAAATTTCTAACAAAATTCAAATGAGCAGCTTCTTTCAGCAGTGAACAGCAATATTCCAATAATAAAACAAAAGCTGAACAAGTATTAATCATGAAAGCAGAGAGAAGTAATGAAACAAAATTTTGGCACTGGACCGTTTGAGTAAAAATTCTGGCATGCCTATTTACTAGATGGGTAAACCCAGGCAATTTAGCCTAAGTTCAAGTTTCCTTCTCTGTAAAATGGCAAGTGCTATTTTCCAGGTTAATTATAATTATTGAACTGAAAATATATAAGGTAATGCATGTCATGTGCTCAGCCCATAAAAGTCATTAAATATATTATGGTATTTCCTTCCTGTATAGTTTATAAAAAGAAAAATCTCAGAATTATATGCTTCTCAAAGTTTAACAGAACCCAATGCTATCTTGGTCTTTCAAACATTTCATTACATGCAGCAGATAACATATCTCTCTCCCTGTCTTCTACCACATAAAGGACCTAGTACCTAAAATACATAAAGAGAATCTTTAAATCACTAAAATGTAACAATTATTTATGAGTTTTCCTTTGGCTTCATATTCTGAGTCCAAAAAACCCCACTTTTAGCAAATCAGAACTAGTGGGGTATCTCACTATGTGGTAGCCTGCCAAAGGGGTTCCGATGCAAAGAACCAGAAATTGTTGACTTTTATAAAGCATATTTATTTGGGGTAAAAGCTTACAGTCCCAAGACCATGGAAAGTACAATTCAAGGTACCATAAGAGGTACTTTCTCACCAAAGTCAGCTGTGTTGAAGCAAGATGGCGGGCAATCTCTACAAGGTTTCAGCCTTCTCCTCTGGGTTTCCTCTTCCTCTTGAGGCTCCATGGGCCAAGCTCTTTCCCAATATCAGGTGCAGGATGGCATAGGACTTATCTCTCAGGGTTTCCTTTATCAGTCTCGGCTCTCTTTCCAAAATCAGCTGTAAGCTATCAGGCAAATGGTCCATCTCTCCCAGGGCTTGAGCTGTTTGAGCCTTCTCCTTTCTGTCACATAGCAGGATCAAAAATGACAAAGTTCTCTCCTCTGTGTGTTCTTGAGTAAGAGTCCATTTATATCAGACCCAGCAGGGGGCAGGGACTCAACCTGAGTCATGCCCTCTGACAGTCAAATCAAAAAGCCTAATCTTAAAAGGTAATCTAATCAAAGACATCTCAGCTGAATTCAATACAAAGGGTATCAAACCCAGAGGCATAGATTCATTTACAAGCATAATCTTTCTCTTTTTGGGATTCATGAATAAACTCAAACTGCCATAAACTACTTAAAACTTCTCTGTGATAGGAGTTATATTTTTCATCCTGGTATCATTATTTGATACTAACTTAGTTCTTAGCAGGCACCCAATAAATGTTTGTTAAATGAACAGGTGAGTTAATGAATGAATAAATCTAGGAAATAATTTTTGTTAATCTGTTCCAAAGTTTCCCTTTATTATAAGTCAAACAAGTTATAGACATTTTCACATATATACACATGTACACACAAGAGGGCTAGCATCTGGATACCTATCATTTTAAGAAAACCAGCTTCCATGGAAATTGTAAACATTCCTGTAGAGTATGTGGATTCTATATTCTGGCTCTCCTCAGTTTTCTATAACTTCATAACTTTTCCAATAGAATTTGACTCCAGAAATCTTGAAACCTTGACTTGACAAAGGCTGTTTTTTGAATTCTTAATAGAATATCACATATATAATTTGAAAAGAAGAATTTTGATTGGAGGCAACATTAAGTTAACAGAATTCCACAAAAAATTTGGGTAGGTAGCTTATAGAAAATACATATAGTAAGTTTTAAACAAAATTTCAGGTCTGGCAAAATGACAAGTTTTAAAAAGATGTCAGAGATCAAGTGACAAAAAAGAAAACCATAAACAAATCATGACTTTTTTTAGAATTTCTCTAATTAAGGCACACATTTGGTTCTGATCTTCTTGGAAGCCCAATTGAAAATGGAAAATATTGAGGCAAGTTAGTATAGGGAAGGAGGGAAGGCAGCTGGGACCCAGCAGAGAATATGGCTGACAGAGAACATAGCCATGAGACCCTTCTCAGAAATGCCCCTGCTAATAATAAAGCTGGAAAGACCCTGCCAAGACCTGGCCATGAGGTCCCATTTGGAACTCTTTCCGGGGTCAGGAGAAGCTCTGGATTCCTTCAAACAAAAGGTCTCACCATTGGTGCCCTGAGAGCTAACAGGGGAGGCAACCAATCAGAACAGCAAACAGCTGGTGCCCTTCCCTAACATTAGTTAAGGGTAGAAGGAAAGGTCTTAAGAGGTCTTAAGAGTGCTACTCATCCCGTAGCGTGCCTGCAATCCACGTCTTGGATTGTGTACTTATCTCTTTTCTTGTTTCTTAATAAACTCTTTACTCCCTTGCCTACCCTGTGCCATGTCCTTAAATTCTTTTATGTGATATAGATAAGAACCTAGAAACTCAGAACCCAGAGCATTCTGCTAACAATATGATAGATTACACAGTTCTCTTCCACAAAGAGAAAATGTGCTGAATGTTCAGAAGTCTAACATCTTCAAAAATTTCTTGCTTAAATAAATTTCTCCTGTGGTGCTTTAAAAAGGGAAGAGAAAGGATGGAGACTCTTCATGGGGTAAAAGGACCACATACATAGAAACCAAAGAATGATAAAAATAAAACATCAGGGTTGAGAGGTTAGAAAGGCCAAAGGAAATGAACTTTGTGAGTACTCTACATCCATTATCAATTCCTTGCATTTGTGGGATTTCCCTTCTCCCTTCCTTAGGTGTAAGCAGTACATTGATTAAGGAGAAAGGATCCCAACCTAATTTGTGTGGCTACCAAGGTCGTGTGAGCTGAGGTACTCATTTCTTCTATAGTTAGATTGATGGGAAGAAGAGTTTCAGAAATTTAATTACACAAAATGAAAATAAGTCATTTTTCCTAACCTATAACCAATTTGGCATATTCACACATGTCACACTGACTGTCCAGAGCAAGCAATAGATATTCTGTGTGTGTGGAGGGGAGGGAGGCTCCAGGGCCCATATGACCTTGCTTTTTGGGTTTCAATTTGCCTGTCATTGAAATTAAAGGACTAGAAAATAAAACCTCTATCAGCTCTAGTGTTTGGTAATTTTATTTATAGCCACATACTGCTGATGCCATTGGATAGACCTTAAAGATTTTTAGTGTAAACCCCCTTCATTCCTGAGTCTGGGGAACAGGAGACAATTAAGTTCCTAGCACTTAATGAGTCCTTAATATGGATCTGGCATTGTGCTAGATGCTTGTGATGGCTTATCTCATTTAATTACCATATGAACACATGCTATTTTTATCCCTATTTAATAGATGAAGAAACCATGTCTCAAAGTGGTTAATAAACTTACCTGAGGCCTTCAGTGGAAGAGTCTCAACCCCAGATGGTGTGCCTCTAGAGCATGTACTCTAAACCAAACAAGATTCTAAAGCAATGGCTTATAGAGTGCAGTTCTTGGACCAGCAGCATTAGCGTTATCTGAGAACTTGTTAAAAATGCAAATTCTTGGGCTCAACGTCAGACCTGTTGAGTCAGAAACACTGGGGGTGGGGCCCAGAAATCTGATTTAAGAGCCCCTCAAGGTAATTCTGATACCTGCTCAAGTCAGAGCCACTGTTCTGCAGCCTTATTTCTTGTTAACTGCCCATGATTCCTTCACTTTAGGGTCATATACTGAAACTGTCAAGAGCCCAAACATGGACTCTAAGGTTACTTTCTTTTTCTCTCACCTGCTTGGTGTGGCTTTTTGGGAAAATCCCATTTTACCAATAAAAAATAATGATCTCCAACTTATGTAATGACTTCTATCAATCATGTTAACAACCTCAGCTAAAGGTTATCTTGATAATTTATCTATATCAGCTTCTTCTCACTGTGACCCAGACATTTAGAGATGTGGTTGCAAATGTGAGATTACAACAATTTAGAGGAGAGTGATTGCCTGGGCGACACAGTTGTCCACTGAGCTGAGGATGAAGAAGCAGGGTCATTTGTTGCATGATGTGGCCTAGAACTTTCTGCAGCAGAACAAAGATGCCTGAAAAAACCTCTAGTATGAAATAGTTCTTTTCTAAAGTCTAACAGAGGTAAGGCACTTATGGACCCCAGTCCTTTCATTCATTCACAAATAAGGATATAGGTTGTGATGGTTAAGTTCATGCTTCAGTGGGCTAGGTTATTGTGGTGTCCAGTTGTTTGGTCAAGCAAGCACTGGCCTGATTTTACTGTGAGCATATTTCATGAATTTAAATCATTATCCAGCTGATTGTATCTATGGCAGATTACATCTGATCACATCTAAAATGAACAAAGGGGATTGCCCTCAGCAATGAGAGCAGTCTCATCCAATCAGTTGAAGACCTTAAAGGGAGACCTTGTGATCTCAGCAGTAAGAAAGAAAAACTTCTATCTCTACTTCTGCCAGCCAGCTTCTCATGGGGAATTCATCAAAACCTTCATTGAGGTTCCCAATTTGCAGGCTGTCCTATATAATTCAGATATGTCAATCCCAATGGTCACATGAGCCAATTCCTATAATAAATCTCATAACATTTACATATATATACATATACATACTGTTGACATTTTATATGTGTATGTATATTATCAAGGAGCTTAAGGGCCTTCAAATATATTTGTACACATCTAAGTGCCAGCTGGTGGTAAGAGCACTCCATCAGGAATAGAGTAGAATACCAAGAATAAAATTGTTGCTTCGTTAGCCCAGTGTCCATGCTAGAAAGATGATGGACCTATGGCAGAATTTGAAGTTGAATTAACTTTTTCAGGTAATCTCAAGTGATAGAGTAAAATTACTAAATTTTTCACAATCTTTATTCATTGTGATGGCTTGGAGCTATGTACTCCAGAAAAACATGTTCTTAAACTTAATCCATTCCTGTGGGTGTGAATCCACTTTAAATAGGCCCCTTTGATGAGGTCACTTCAGTTATGGTGTGGCCCAACTGAATCAGGATGGGTCTTTTTTTTTTGAGAAGAGCACTCAAAGTTTTATTATTATTATTATTATTATTATTATTTTAGTTAGGCCAGTAAAAAGAATTTATTTGGGAAATGGGGGAAAGAACAGAGCTTGCTGAGAAATGGGAGAGAAAGACAGAAATACACACTAAGACTTGATGCAAGCCCCTCTAGGCAGAGAGAGCCTCAAAGTTTTATTTAAAAAACAATGTAACATTAAATAAAAATAATTTTAAACCATATAAGCCCACTGTCTTAAAAATATTTTCATTTTTAAATATTTTCCTTTAGATTTTCTCCATATGTAGCACATTCCTAAAAACAGGGTACAATCAAATTTGCTTTCTGACAACAGTATATTAAAAAGATTCTTTAAAATCATTCTCTCATCTGGACCTCTTGTTTGGTTTATTTACATTGGTCATATAAGTCTTAAGGTTTTAAAATTCTAAAACAGAAAAAACAAAGGACAGGGAAATGGGGCAAGATGGCGGCTGAGTAAGGCGCTCCAAGAATCAGCGCGTCCTACAGCACAGTTAGTAATCTAAACAAAGCTATCTAAAGCACCTGTTTGGGGGCCCAAGAGACCAGAAGAGCATCCTGCAACATCCTTGAAAGAATGGAATGAGGAGACTGCACATCTGCAGAGAAGCTATGTGAGTAGAGCACTCCATGCCACAGAAGGTGGTGCCCATCCTCCACTGCTGGTGCAAGTTACTTCAGGAACTATTCCATGGCTGGAGTTGGAAAGTCCATTTCCCAAAAACAGGAGAAGAGATGGTTGGGCACCAATTTCAGTTACTGATTAGTAAATTCAGCTGGCTAAAGAATAATCATAAGAATAGCTAGATTGAACCTGTCCAAGTTGGAAAGAGGTTGGTAGACCCTATTTTTACTCTGCCTCAGGCTTGAGGGGAAGCGGGTTTGATTGAAAATCACAGTGATGGTAAGGACCAGCTTCTTTCCATCCAGATCAGACTGCAGCCCTAGCCTAGGCTCCAGCTTCACCTCTGGCAGAGAAGAAGCTGAGGGAACCTGCACTAGCCTCTCCGGGCAACTGCAGGTGCTTTTGGCCAGCATAGACTTAATAGTCAGACACCTGGGGCTCCATCCCCACACCCCAATAGAATAGGAGAAGAGCTGTGTTTCCTTGACCTCTCTTGGTAATTACAGGCACTTTCAGCCTGCACAGACTGCATACTTGGACACCTATGGCTCCATTCCTGCCCTCCAAATAGGATAGGAGGGAAGCTGTGTTTTCTCAGCATCTTGGGGCAACTGCAGGTGCTTTTGGCCTGCATGAACTGTTTTGTTGAGCAATTTGGATTCCATCTCCACCCTTGTTCCACCTCCTATAGGATTGGAGGTGGTTGGTGTTTCCTTAGCCTCTCAGGACAAATGCAGGTGTTTTGAGCCTGAACAAACTCAATTGTTGGGTACCCCCACCCCCAATAGAACAAAAGGGGGGCAGTGTTTCCCCAACTTCTCTGGGTAACTGCAAGTGTTTTTGGCCCACACAAACTGATTAATCAGGCACTTGTAGCTCCATACCCAACCCCAAATAGGATACGAGGGGATCTGTGTTTCCTCAGCCTTTCTGGGCAATGGCAGGCACTTTTGGCCTGCACAGACTGGATTGTTGGTACCTGTGGATTCACCACCACCCCACAATAGGATAGAAGGGGGCTGGTGTTTCCTCAGTCTTTGCAGACAAAAACAGGCACTTTCAGCCTACATGTACTGAACTTCAGAGCACATATGGTTCCATCCCAAACCCCTAAAGGGCAGAAGAGACAGTACTCACTCAGCCTCTAAGGCAACTGCAAGTGAATTTGGCCCACATGGTTTATATTGTTGGTCACTCTGGGGAGTCCATTCAAATCCCTGGCAGGGGAAGAAGGGAGCCAGTGCTACATCAGTCTACATGGACAACAACAATCATTTTGGACCCACACAGCATGGATTTCTGCCCACATCCCCAGGTACATCCCTGTCCCAGACAGGGGAGGAAGGGATATGAAGCTTAATCAGTCTCTCTTGGCAGTTATGGAAGGTCTTGGCTATGCGGGCAGTTTCAGCCTCCACAGCTTACAGTACCAATTAAATCCACAGCTCCTACTACACAACCAACAAGGAAGAAAGTGAAAGAAAGTGCTAAAGTAAGAGAAACTGCAGCCAGAATAAATACATCTAGTCAGCCAAATGTCAAGACACCAACAAAAAATTACAAACCATATCAAGAAGCAATAAGATATGGCCCAGTCAAAGGAACAAGATATGCCTCCAGATGATATAAAATAGTTGTGACAACTAATCATAGATGTCCAGACAAATTCAATGAGATGGTTAAAGAGATAAACGAAATTCAGAAGACACTAGGTGAGCACAAAGAATAATTTGATAACATACATATAAAAATAGCAGAACTAATGGGAATGACAGGCAAAACAAATGAAACAAAAAAATACACTGGAGGCATATAACAGCAGAAGAGAGGATCTGTGATCTTTAAGAAATGGCCTCCGAAAGCAAACATACAAAAGAACAGATGAGGAAAAGAATGGAAAAAACTGACCAGGGTTTTAGGGAACTGAATGATGACAAGAGCCATGCAAACATACATGTCATGGGTGTCCCAGAAGGAGAAGAGAATGGAAAAGGGTCAGAGGGAATATTTGAAGAAATAATGGTAGGAAATTTCCCAACCCTATTGAAGGACATAGATATCCGTATCTAAGAAGCATATAGATATCCGTATCTAAGAAGCACATTGTACTCTCACCCAAATAAATCTGAATAGTCCAACTCCAAGACACATACTAAATAGAATGTCATAGGCCAAAGACAAAGAGAGAATTCTGAGAGTAGCAAGAGAAAAGTGATGCTTCACATACAAGGGATACCCATAAAGATTAAGAGCTGATTTCTCATCAGAAACCATGGAGGCAAGAAGGCGGTGGTATGATATATTTAAGATACTGCAAAAGAAAAACTGCCAGCCAAGAATCATATCTGGCAAGATTGTTTTTCAAAAATGAGGGTAAGTTTAGAATATTCACAGATAAATAGACTGAGAGAGGTTGTAACCAAGAGACTGGCTTTGCAGGAAATTCTAAAGAGGATGCTATAGCCTGAAAAGAAAATAGAAGAGAGATCGACCTGGAAGAGAGTCTAGAAATGAAGATTATATCAGTAAAAATAATTAAAAGTATAAAAAGAATAGTGAATATAAAATATGACATAAAAACCAAAGGTCAAAATGGGTGAAATAAGAACTGCCTTAGCAGTAATAATAGAGAATGTTAATGGATTAAGCTCCCCAATCAAAATGTACAGACTGGAAAAATGGATGAGAAAATATGAGCCATCTAAATGCTGTCTACAATAGCCCCACCTTAGACCCAAGGATACCAATAGATTAAAATTGAAAGGCTGGAAAAAGATATTCTACGCATGCAGTAAACAAACAACACCCCAAAAAACAAACAAACAAACAAACAAACAAAAAAAACAAACAAACAAAAAAAATTTGAAGTACTTATACTTATTTAGAATGAAATCGACTTTAAAAGCAAAACTGTTACTAGAGACAAGGAAGCTCATTATATATTAATAAAAGGGGCAATTCACCAGGAAGAAATAACAATGATAAATATATATGCACCTAACCAGAATGTCCTCAAAGTGCATGAGACAAACACTGGCAAAACTGAAGGGAGAAATAGATGTCTCCACAGTAATAGTTGGAGACTTCAATACACCGCTCTTAGCATTGGATGAACCTCTGGGCAGAGGATTAATAAAGAAAGAGAAAGCCTGAATATTTTGCTAAGTGACCTAAACCTAATAGATATATAAAGAACATTGCACCCACAAACAGCAGGATATACATTTTTCTAAAGTGCTCATAGATCTTTCCCTAGGATAGACCATATGTCAGGTCACAAAGCAGATCTCAATAAATTCAACAAGATCAAAATTATACAAAGTGAAAATTATCATTTTCACTGATCATAATGGAATACAGCTGGAAATCACCAAGAGATGGAAAAAGAAAATTTACAAATATATGGAGATTAAACAACAAACTCTTAAATAATCAGTGGGTCAAAGAAGAAATTTTGAGAGATGAATGAAATGAGAACACAACATATCAGAACCTATGGGATGCAATGAAGGCAGTGCTGAGAGGGAAATTTATAGTCCTCAATGCTTACATTAAAAAAGAAGAAAAAGTTAAAATCAATGACCTATATACACAGCTGAAGGAACTAGAAAAAGAACAGGAAACTAATCCCAAAGAAGTAGAAGGAATGAAATTTTAAAAATCAGAGTAGAAATAAATGAAATTGACAACAGAGAAACAATAGAAAGAATTAACAAAACCAAAGCTGGTTCTTGGAGAAGATTAACAAATTCAATAAACTCTTAGATAGACTGGCAGAGAGAGAAAGAGAGATGATACAAATAAATGAAATAAAATATGAAAATGGGACATTAATACAGATCCCATAGACATAAAAAAGTTCATAAAAGAGTATTATGAACAACTGTGTGGCAGCAAACTAGACAATGTAGACAAATGGAAAAATTCCTAGGAACATACAAAGAACCTACACTGACTCTAGAAGAAATAAAAGGCCTCAACAAACCAATCACAAGTAAAGAGATTGAAACAGTCATCAAAGAACTCCCTGAAATGAAAAACCCCAGACCAGATGGTTTCACAGGTGAGTTCTAGCAAACATTCAATGAAGATTTAATACCAATCTTACTCAAGCTCTTCCAAAAAATTGGACAAGAAGAAGTGCTACCAAACTCATTCTATGAAACCAGTATAACCCTAATATCCAAGCCAGATAAAGATATTACAAAAAAAGAGAGAAAATTACATACCCATTTCCCTAATGAATACAGATGCAAAAATCCTCAACAAAATACTTCCTAATGGAATCCAACAACACAATAAAGGAATTATTCATAATAATCCTGTGGGTTTTATACCAGGCATTCAGAGGTTATTCAACACAAGAAAACCAATCAGCATAATACACCACATTAATAAATCAAAGAACAAAAATCACTTGATTCTATCAAATGACACAGAAAAGGCATCTGACAAAACACAGTACCCTTTCTTCATGAAAACACTACAAAAGACTGGAATTGAAGGAAACTTTCACAACATGATAAAGGCCATATACGAAAAACCCACAGATAATATTGTTCTCAATGGTGAAAGACTGAAAGCTTTCCTGTTGAGATCAGAAACAAGACAAGGATGCCCACTGTCACCACTGTTGTTCAATAGAGTGCTAGAGGTTCCAGCTAAAGCAATCAATCAGACAAAGAAATAAAAAGAAAAAGAAATAAAAGGCATCTAAATCAGAGGAAGAAGTAAGACTTTTGCTATTCACAAATGATATGATCCTATACCCATAAAGTCCTGAAAAACCTACAACAAAGCTGCTTTAGCATATACATTTAGGATTATTATTTCTTCCTGGTAATAAATGATTTCAGTAGTGTCAGGATACAAGATCAACACACAAAAATCAGTGCTGTTTCCACTCACTAGTAATGCACCATTTGAGGAGAAAGTTAGGAAAAACTTCCATTTACTATTATGCCTAAAAGAATCCAATATTTAGGAATAAACTTAACCAAAGATGTAAAGCACCTGTATTCAGAAAACTACAATGCATTGCTAAAAGAAATAAAACAAGACCTAAATAATTGGAAGAACATTCCATGCTCATGGATTGGAATACTAAATATCATTATGATGTTAATTCTACCCATACTGATAAACAGTTTCAATGCAATCCTGATAAAAATTCCACCAACCTTTTTTAAATAAATGGAAAACACAATTATCAAATTTATTTGGAAGGGTAAAGGGCCCCGAATAGCCAGAAACATCTTAAAAAATAAAAGCAAAGTTGGAGGATTCTCAAATCATATTACCTAGCTACAATGGTTTAAAAAATTTTTAAAAAAAGCACAGTGCTAGCATAAAGATAAACACAGAGAACAATGGGACCAAATTGATGGTTCATAAACAGACCCTTGTATCTATGGCCACGTGATTTTAGATAAGCCTATCAAACCCACCCAGCTAGGGCAGGGCAGTCTATTCAAAAAATGGTGCTGGGAATGAATGTGCCACACTAATGAAGGATGTTGTTTATGTGGGAGGGTGTGGGAGGTGTGGGGAGTGGGGCATATGGGAATCCCTATATTTTTTGTGTAACATTTATGCAATCTACATATCTTTAAAAAAAAAATGGTGCTGGGAGAACTGGATATCCATAGCCAAAATAAAGAGGACCCCTATCTCACACCTTATACAAAAATTACCTAAAAATGGATCAAAGAACTAAATATAAAAGCTAGAACCTTAAAGCTCCTAGAAGAAAATGTAGGAAAACATATTCAACACCTGGTGGTAGGGTTCTTAAACCCTACACCAAAAGCATGAGCAATGAAAGAAAATAGATAAATGGGACCTCCTCAAACTTTTAGTTTTGTGATTCAAAGAAGTTTGTCAAAAAGGTAAAAAGGCAGCCCACTCAATGGGAGAAAATATTTGGAAACCACATATCCAATAAGGGTTCAATTTCCTTTCTATATAAAGAAATTACACAACTCAACAATAAAAGAGGAAGCCATCCAATTAAAAAATGAGCAAAAGACTTAAATAGACATTTCTCCGAAGAGGAAATCCAAATGGCCAAAAATCGCATGAAAAAATGTTCAGTATCACTAGCTATTAGGGAAATGCAATTCAAAACAATGATGAAATACCATCTCATACTGTATAGAATGGCCATTATTAAACACACACACACACACAAACAGAAAACAAGTGCTGGAGAAGATGTGGAGAAAGAGGAACATTCTTTCACTGTTGCTGAGAATGTAAAATGGTGCAGCCTCTGTGGAAGACAGTTTGGTGGTGCCTCAGGAAGCTAAATTTAGAACTGCCATATGATCCAGCAATTCCTATAATAGAAATATAGCCAGAAGAACTAAAAACTGTGACACGAACAGACATTTGCACACCAATGATCATAAGCATTATTAATAATTGCCAAAAGATGGAAACAACCCAAGTGTCCATCAACCAATGAATGGGTAAACAAAATGTGGTATATACATACGATGAAATACTATGCTGCAATAAGAAGAAATGAAATTGGGACATATGGTAACATAGATGAATCTTGAAGATATTATGCTAAGTAATTGACACAAAAGGACAAATATTGCATGGTCTCACTAATATGAGCTAAATATGAAGAATAAATGCATGGAGTTAAAACCTAGAATATAGGTTATTAGGAGATAAGAGGAGGGCTGCGAAGGAGTACTGATCCTTAATGTATATAGAAGTTTTAATTAACTTGACTATAAAAGTGTGGAAATGGATTGAGTGAGCTAATGATAACACATTATAGAGTGTATCATCTGGTTTATAAATGTGACCGTGGCTGAAAAGGGTAGTCTAGGGATGTAAATGTCAATTGAAAGAAAGCTAGAGAATAAGCTAAGGACTGAATAACATAGTGATCCCAGAGGTGGATGAGAATTGTGGTTAATAGTACTAATGAAGAATATCCTTCTGTGAACTAGAACAGATGTACATCACTATTGCAGGGTAGTGGGAATATGGAGAAGTATGGGGAAAATATAATTAATTTAACCTATGGATTATAGTTAACAGCAATATTATTGTATTCTTGTATCAATGCCAAAGATGTACTGTGTTAATTATAGGAAGTATGGAAAATATATGCCAAATGTATGCTATGGACCATAGTTAGTGGTAATTGGTGATATTATGTCATAATCTGTAACAAATGTTCCACATGGGTGTGGTATGTTGGTGAAGGGGTATTGTATGGGAATTCTACACAAGTGTATGATTGTTTTGTAAGTTCACAATGTCTGTAATAAAAAATATATTCAGAAAAAAAAAAGCAAAGGATGAGGATACCCAAGATCTTCATAGTACTGCAAGGCAAACATTCAGAATCCTTTTTGAAATGTGGTGGAAATAAGTAAATGAAAGAGGAAGGTTTTTCAGAAATCTATCTTGTCACTGATGCAGGGCTACAGCATGTACATTTCTCAGTCCCTGAGAAACAAAGGAAACAGTATTTGAAATATGACTTTGATTTGTGCTAGCCACGGCCAAAGATTCTTCACATGGAGACCTAATATTCTTCCAGGATTCCACCCTGCATTAAAAGATGAGTCTACTTGTATTGTAAAAAACGTTGAATATTTGTAACCCTGAAATATTTCTGAACATCTTCGTATATAATGAAATTCTGTGAAGGGTAAACATGTTGATCATCACAATCACTTCCATTCAAATATCCGTGAAGAAATAAGATTAAGAATATTTTATTTTGCAATTCTCAGTAGTTAAAGGTCAAATCATTTGAGGATGGCTTTTCCCACCAATTTATAAATGCTCTATATTATCTTTAAATTTTCACTTATTAATAAACATTTTAGTTAGAAACAGCATTCAAAGAGTAGACACGAAGACTTCAATTCCACCTTGGATCTGATGCCAAATTCAGTACACCCCATGCTGTGCTCAAGGCCCCTGACATCAGGTAACTAATGTGGTTATAGTTCTTTTTCTTTTCTATAATATTGTTTTTAATTTTTTAAAAAAGATACCTAGGTTACATAAATGTTACATAAAAAATAAAGGGGATTCCCATAAGCCCTGCTCCCTACCCCTTATATATTTTCTCACATTAACAACAGCCTTCATTGGTGTGGTACACTTGTTACAGTTGAACACATTTTGGAGCATTGCCACTAAATGTGGAGTATAGTTTACATTGTAGTTTACACTCTCTCCCACACAATGTTGTAAGTTTTGACAAGATATATAATGGCCTGTATCTGTCATTGCAATGTCATTCAGGACAATTCCCAAGTCTTGAAAACACCCCCATATTAACACCTATTTCTTCTTCTTCCTCCCCTCAGAACCTCCAGTGGCCACTGTCTCCACATCAATGATAATAATTCTTCCATTGTTAGAATCACAATAAGTCTATAGTAGAATACCAGTAAGTCTACTCTAGTCCTTCAGTCATTACCCAATCCTGGGATGGTCATGCCCACTCCAACTCCAATTAAGAGGGGGCTTAGATCCCATGGGCCAGATGGATGGGACTATCTTGCTTGCAGTTCTGAGACCACCAAATTACTCACAATTCAATTCTCCCAGCCTCCATGACAAAGGACAGTGTTTTGTACCTGCAATTTCTCAGATCAGTTTCGATGGCCTGATTGCTGGGTAAAACAATGTTTTAATAAATACTGGGCTTTTTAATAAATACAAGGACTTGTACATAAAGTTTCCTGGAATTCAAATTCCTAATCTAATTTTGAGGGGAGATTCTAAATATATTAGTGTTACTGATTTTTTAAATAAAATTTATTGAAGTATGTTATTCATAATGAACATACATAAATAAGTGTAAAGAAAAGTTGTGAATTAACAAAACAAATATGCATATCATCACACAAGGCGCTTATACATCTCCCCACCACCAACACCTTGCATTGCTGTAAACATTTGTTACAAACTATGGCAAAACCAAGGAACAAGGATCACCAGCACTGAGTCCCAGAACACCACAGTCTTCTGGGAGAGAGCGTCACCTTGATGATGCCTTGATCTTGGAATTCCCCTAGCCTCAATATCGTGGCCAATAAATTCCTGTTGTTTAAGATGACCCATTGCTTGGTAATCGACTTAGTATACAGGAAACTAAAACACTCATTTAGAAATTTGTTCTTAGGGCATCTACTTCATTAAGGTTCTGAAATTATGTGAGACATAACTTAAACCGAACATAGACTTCAAACTGTTTTCGTTTTCTTCCTTATACTTCTTTGCTGTTATGATCAAGAGCTAAATGTCTGTATAATTTGATCATAAAATCTAAAGTCAAATGTCAGATAAACATAAGACCCAGAGATTTCAAGTGTACACACACTGTATCTGGTATATTTTCTAGGAGCCATAGGGAAATGTGATGATTTTGTTTTGTTCTCTCCTCAAATACATTTTGTTAAAGATAAAATATATATACAAGAAACAGTCACAGTGGAAATGGTCTGTTATTAATACAGAAAAAAAATTTCTTACCACCTAACATAGAAGTCACCATGAACTCTGAACAATGGGCACCAAAGTAGCATGGGAAAAAAAAACAAGTGCAAAAATAGCTGATGGGAGAATAAGTGATCTATGATTTTCATCTCCTAATTCTGAGGAAGAGGGAAAGAAAGTCTATTAATAAAACTCAATTCATATCACCAATGACCAAGTAAATAAATGAAGCCAGAAACTCCACTTAATGAGGACATTGGGTAGATGAGAAAACCACCATCCCTGACCTTAGAGTGGAGAAAAGAGAAATCCACTAGGGGGCAATTACTTGTTAAGCAATATTTTCTTGTAAGCTCTTGCCTGGACAGAAGTTTATACCACTGAGCACAATTAGGAACAACAATCTCCTTTGATTTTCAAGTATGAGAGTTATAAGCCCCTAGGAGACCATTTGAGTATCAGTAGTAGATGCCTTATCTACTGGAGGCCTTGACAAAGTCTTTAGTTTGATGTGGCCAATGTATAATAGGTTTGTAACTAGAAAAGCTCAAGGTTGTTTCCCAGATCTTAATCAATATATATTTTTTCTTTTTTGTTGAAACCACTGAGTCTGTTTCATTATCTGCAAAAACAGGCCGTCCATATCAGAGTTTAAAAGATTGGCAAGAGCTTTTACTGACAATACTTCATAGATAATATCAGGTTTTCCCAGTATTGGAAAAGATGGTGTCCACCAGATCTCTCCACCCCTGTCCCCCACCCCTTTTAACTTTACAATTAAAGGGTTATACTGTGGTTATACTTTGAGAAATTTAAAAGAAAGATATTTTATAGAGAGTTATACATTGAGACCGTAGGAATACTTTATTTCCCAAAGACTTTTTATTTAAGCATTCAGTGATGACTATTGCCTGAAATAACTAATACATTGGTACTTGTATAATGATTTTTAAATTCTATCATTCCTTATATAATTATAGTTGGCATTCTCATCCAAAAAGTCATCTCATTTCCACTTCTTCCTTTGTCTTCTTAATTTTGATAATTGATGTTGAGTAATCTCTGTGTTATAATCCAATATACTCATTATTCTTTTTGATGCCAAATTATCTGAGATGTGACCAATGGCTACCTATTCAAGTTTGTCCCTGTGATCTTTTGACTAGTCCCTTGACTTTTATTTGAGCACTTCCTACTTGTTGGCATAGTAAGATTTTCCAGGCTTATTTTGTATTTTGTCTGCTTTAAATCTGGATTCAGTCATTTATCTAAGGATCCCTGCTTCCTCTGAGTGACAACATTTAGTAGGAAAAATATACTTATACACATGCATTCATATCAATAAAAGCAAGACAGGGTGTATCCTTGCTCTGTTCCATCCCTTATTTTTATCTTCATTCTCCACAATGAGAACTTTGGTTCCCAACCTCAATATATTTATTCATTTGCTCAATCCCACAATACACACAAAATTGCTTCTGAAATACTACATAAGCACTACTATGAACAACTGACTTACACGAAGAGATTTTAATGTTTATTTGCAGTTTTTATTGTCCTTAGAATAGATCTCACTAAAGGTGTTCAAAGTACCAGATACAATACTTCATTTTTTTCAATGTTATACTATCTATTTAATATATAATTGTATTCATTTTCTTCATCTCTTTCTAATCACTTATAAAATGTAGTGGTTTGAAGCTGCCTGTACCCCAGAAAGGCGTGTTCTTAATTTTTATCTATTCCTGTGAGTGTGGACCCAATGTAGGCAGGACCTTTTGAAGAGACTATTTCAGTCAAGGTGTGACCTACCTCATTCAGTATGCATCTTAATCCTCTTATTGGAGTCCTTTATAAATAGAATGACTACAGAGAGAGAGAGAAAGCCACCGAAGCAAGAAGCTGAAAGCAGAGAAACCTGGAAGAGAAGGGAGAAACCAGCAGATACCACCACGTGACTTGCCATGTGGTAGAGGAATAAAGGATGGCCTGCAACCAGTCTTCAGGGGAAAAGAATCACTTTGAAAATGCCTTGATTTGGACATTTTTCTCAGCCTAAAAACTATAAGCTAATACATTCCCATTGTTAAGCCAACCCATTTTTGGTATACTACCTTAAGCAGCTGAGGAAATTAAAACATAAGGTTTCATTGTTCATCATTTTAATTCAGTTTTTATTATGGAAAACAGTTCACCATTGAAACTATATTTAAAAGCTGTATGCACAGAATTCTCGCTCCTAGTCTGTTCCTTCCTACCCCATTCCTATACTATATTTGTGATAAACATTCGCAAAAGATTCTGATTTGCCTTTCCTGGATTTCATTACTTTTAAAAAATCTCACACACATATAAACAATGTAGCATGCGATGCATCTATATATACTCTTTTTTAAAAAAAAGCAAATCAATTTTATTGATACATATTAATAAAGCATAAATCCATGGAAAGTCTACAATCTGTGGTATTTGTGTAATCACACAGTTGTGCATTAATCACTTCAATCATTCTTAGAGCATTTTCATTATTCCAGTAATAATAATACTAAAAAAAAAAAGTACTTACCATTCTAAATGAAGAAAATTCATGCCCTCTCAATCCCTCTATGCTTGCCTTGCCATTTATAGTTGCTATTCTGTTTCCTTATCTCTAGTTTATTTGTATTTATATTTTGTAAATATAGTCATATATGCAATATCACCCATATTTGTATTTTACATTAGATTTCACTATATTATGCAGTCCCATGTTACATTTTTCAGCTTTCCTTCTAGTAATATAAATGCCCTTAGATTTTCACCTCAACCTGTCATACCCATATGATAGCTCTGCTAGTAACAAACACCATGATGTGCTTTAACCATTTCCATTCATTTCCAAAGATTTACAAACAACCTTTTAACCAATTTGGCACAAATTAACCATCAGGTTTCTATTTTCTATGCACATTCTATTTTCTGGTGACCTATATTCTAATTATTAATTCCATGGGTTTACATAATATATTTAGTTCATAATAGCATAATCATACAATATTTGTTCTTTTGTGTCTGACTTGCTTCACTCAATATAATGTCTTCTAGGTTCATCCATGATGTCATATACTTCACGACTTCATTTCTTCTTACCTCTGTATAATAGTACGTTGTGTGTATATACCACAATTTGTTTATCCATTCTTCAGTTGATGGACACCTGAGTTATTTCCAACTTTTGGTAATCATGAATAATAATGCTATTAACATAGAAGTGCAGATATCTATTCCTGTCACTGCTCTCAGTTATTCCGAGTATATGCCGAATCACATGGCAAGTCTATATTTAACTTCCTTAGGAAATGCCAAACAGTCCTCCACAGTGATTGTACCATTCTACATCCACACCAACAGGGAATAAGCATTCCTATCTCTACCCATCTTCTCCATCATTTACAATTTTACAACTTTTTAATAGTGACCAGTCTAATAGGTGTGAAATGATATCTCATTGTAGTTTTGATTTTCATTTCCCTAATTGCTAGTGATGTTGAACATTTTTTCATGTGTTTCTTTGCCATTGTACTTCTTCTTTGGAAAATTGTCTTTTAAAATCTTCTGCCCATGTTTTAATCGGGTAGTTTGTCTTTTTATTTTTCAGCTGTATTTTATCTTTATATATCATGGATATCAAAGACTTATTGGATATGTGATTATCAAATATTTTTCCCATTAAGCTGGCTGCCTTTTCACCCTTTTGACAAAACCCATTGAGGTTCAAAAGTGTTTAATTTTGAGGGGGTCATTTATCAATTTTTTGTTTGGTTGCTCATGCCATGGGTGTAAGGTTTAAGAAACTATTGCCTACCACAAGATCTTGAAGATATTCTCCTAGAATTTCTTCTAAGAGTTTCATGGTTGTTGCTTTTATATTTAGGTCCTTGATCCATTTTTGAGTTAATTTTTTGTATAAGGTGTGAGATAGGGGTCCTTTTCCTTTCTTTCAGATATGGCTATCCAGTTCTCCCAGAACCATTTGTTGAATAAATTCTTGTGGCCCAACTGGGAGGGCTTAACAGTCTTTCAAAGATTACTTGACTATAGATGTGAGGGTCTATTTATGAGTTCTTGATTCTGTCACATTGGTCAATCTGTCTGTCTTTATGTTAGTACCATGGTGTTTTTATCACTGCAGCTTAGTAATACGCTTTAAAGTCAGGAAGCAAGAGTCTCTAGCTTCGTTCTTCTTTTTATCAAGACATTTTTGGCTATTCAGGGCCCCTTACACTTCCAAATAAATTTGATTATTGGCTTTTCGGTTTCTGCCCAAAAAAAGGCTGTGTGGTATCTGTGAATCAGTTTGGGTAGAATGATATCTTAACAATATTTATGCTTCCAATCCATCAACACAGAATGCCCTTCCATTTATTTATGTCTTCTTTGGTTTCTTTTAGTAATATTTTGTAGTTTTCTGAAAGAGGTCTTTTATGTTGTGGTTAAATTTATTCCTAAATATTTGATTGTTTTAATCGCTATTGTAAAGGGAATTTTTTTTTCTGATTTCTAGATGTATGATTGAACATCAGTAGTGTATAGAAATGCCATTGATTTTTGCATATTAATTTTGTATCCCACTATTTTGCTGAATTCATTTATGAATTCTAGTAGCTTTGTTGTGGATTTTTAAGAATTTTCTTGATATATGATTATATCATTGGTGAATAGTGAAAGTTTTACTTTTTCCTTTCCTATTTGAGTGCCTTTTATTTCTTTATCTAGCCTCATTGCTCTAGCTAGAACTTGTAGCATAATATTGAATAACAGTGGTAACAGTGGGCATCATTGTATTGTTACTGATATCAGTGGGAAAGCTTTTGGTCTTTCACCATTGAGTACTATGCTAGCTGTAGGTTTTTCCTAAATGCTCTTTACAATTTTGAGAAAGCTTCCTTCTATTCTTATCTTTTGAAGAGTTGTTATCAAGAAAGAGTGTTGTATTTTGTCAAATACCTTTTCTGTATCAATTAAGAGGATCATGTGATTTGTTGTCATCAATTTATCAGTGTGGTTCATTGCACTAATTGATTTTCTTGTGTTGAACCACCTTTGCATACCTGGGATAAAACCCACTTGATTGTGTGCATAATTCTTTAATCTGCTTTTGAATTGGGTTTGCAAGTATTTTTTTTTTTTGAGGATTTTTGCATCTATATTTGTTAGAGATATTGGTGTATAAATTTCTTTTTTTTTTGGATCTTTATGTGGTTTGGGTGATGTTGGCTTCATAGAATGAGTGTGATAGCATTCATTCCCATTCAATTTTTTGGAAGAGCTTGAGCAAGATTGTTATTAAATAATCTTTGAATGGTTGGTAGAATTCACCTGTGAAGTCATAATCAATGATAATCATGCACCTATCTTAAAGGAATTCAAAGAATTGAAAGAAAATATAAAAAAAGACTTAAAGGATATTAAGACATTGGGTGAGCATAAAGAACAATTTGAAAGCCTGCAAAAAAACATAACAGAGCTCTTGGGAATGAAAGACACATGGATGAGATTAAAAATACATTACAGGCACACTACAGCAGATTTGAATTGCTCGAAGACAGAACTAGTAATTTTGAAGACAGAACATCTGAACTGGCAAAGACAGGAGACCAGAAAGAGAAGAGAATGGAAAAAATGGAATAGGATTTCAGGGAACCGAATGATAATGCAAATGCACAAATATATGCATTATTGATTTCCCAGAAAGAGAAGAGAATGGAAAGGGGCAGAAAGAATGTTTGAGGAAATAATGACCAAACACTTCCCAATGCTTATGAAAGACATAAATATCAATATCCAAGAAGGACAACACATACCAAATAAAATAAATCCAAATATACCTATCACAAGATACCTACCATTCAGAATGACAAATATCAGAGATAGAGAGGATTCTGAAAGCAGGAAGAGAGATCAAATATCACATACAAGCGAAGTTCAATAAGATTAAGTGTCAACCTCTCATCAGAAACCATGGAGGAGAGAAGAAAGTGTATGATGTATTTAAGTTACTGAAAGAGGAAAACTGCCAGTGAAGAATTCTGTACCCAGCAAAACTACCCTTCAAAAATGAGGGTGAGTTCAAAGTCTTCACAGACAAGCAAAAACTGATAGAACATGTTACCAAAAAAACAGAATTACAAGAGATACTAAAGGGAGCACTGCAGCCTGAAAGGAAAAACAGGGTCAAGAGACTTTTTCTCAAGTCACTTTTCTCAGTGACGAAATGAAGATTATTAGGGAGGGTAATTTAAAGGGTAAAAACAGAGACAATGGTAAAATATGACAACACAAAACCAAAATACAAAATAGATGAAGTCATTAATGCCTATACTTCATGTTAATGGTTATACTTCATGTTAATGTTAATGGTTGAACTTCCCAGTCAAAAGACAAAGACTGATAGAATGGATAAAAAATATGAACCATCTATATGCTGTCTACAAGAGGCTCATCTCAGATGTAAAGACACAACCAGGTTAAAATTGAAAGTTTGGAAAATTTTATTCCATGCAAAAAGTACCCCCAAAAGACTTGAAGTAGTGATAATAATATTGGACAAAATAGATTTTAAATACAAAACTGTTATAATGGATGAATAAGATCATTATATATTAATATAAGGGGCAATTCACTAAGAAGAAATAACTATACTAAATATTTATGCAATGAACCTGATGACCCAAGATACATGAAGCAAACACTGGCAAAGATGAATGGAAAAACAGATGTCTCTACAGGAGTAGCTGGAGACTTCAATGCACCATTTTCAGGACTAGACAGATCATCTCTACAGAGGAAAAGTAAAGAAATAGAGAGTCTGAGTAATATGATAGGTAAATTAAACCTAATACACATCTATAAAGCATTGCACCCCCCAAATAGCAGGATAAACATTCTTTTCAAGCTGTCATGGATCCTTTACCAGGAAAGAACATATGTTGGGTCTCAAGACAAGACTCAATAAATATTTAAAAATTGACATTATGCAAAACGCTTTCTCTGATCATAATGGAGTGAAGCTGGAAATCAATAATGGACAGAAAAAAGGAAAATTCATAAATATATGGAGATTAAGCAACACACTCTTAAATAACCAGTGGGCCAAAGAAAAATTGCAAGCAAATTCAGCAAATATCTTGAGATGAATGAAAAGGAGAACAGAGCATATCAAAACCTGTGTGACACTACAAAGGCAGTGATTAGAGGGAAATTCAAAGCCCCCAATGCTTACATTACAGAGGAAGATGGAGCTAAAATTTAAGATCTAACTGCACACCTGGAGGAACTAGAAAAAGAATGGCAAACTAATCCCAAATCAAGTAGAAGGAAACTAATAGTAAAGATCAGAGCAGAAATAAATGAAATCAAGAATGGAAAAACAACAGCGAGAATCAACAAAACCAAAAGTTGGTTGTTTAAGATCAAGAAAATCAACAAACCCTTAGATAGACTGACAAAGAAAAAAAGAGAGAAGATGCAAATAAATAAAATCAGAAATGAAAGGGGGGAGGCATTATCACTGACTCCGCAGAAGTAAGTGAGATCAGAAGAAGATACTATGAAAAACTGTATGCCAAAAAACTAGACAATGTAGACGAGATGGGCAAATTCCTAAAAACACACGAACCACCTACACTGACCCTAGAAGAAATAAAAGACCTCAACAAACCAATTACAACTGAAGAGATTAAAGCAGTCTTCAAAAATCTCCCAACAATGAAAAGCCCAGGACCATAACGCTTCACAGGTGAATTCTAACAACCATTCAAAGACGATCTAATACCAAGCCAATCTTCAAGCTCTTCCAAAATATTGAACAGGAAAGAATGCTATCAAACTCATTCTATGAAGCCAACATCATCAAATACTTAAATAAATGGAAGGACTTTCCATGTTCATAGAGTGGAAGACTAAATATCATTAAGATGGCAATTCTACTCAAACTGATTCATAAAAACTAATACACAAACCACATAAAGATCCTAGAGGAAAAGGAAATTACAGACCAATACCCTAATGAATATAGAAACAAAATCCTCAAAAAAAATTACTTGCAAACCAAATCCAAAAACAGATGAAAAGAATCAATCAAAACCCACAATCAAATGGGTTTTTTCCTAGATATGCCATGGTGGTTCAACTCAAGAAAGTCAACTAGTGTAATAAGCTATATTGATAAATTGATGAAGAATAATCACATGGTCCTCTCTATTGTTACAGAAAAGGCATTTGACAAAATACAGCACCCTTTCTTGATAAAAACTCTCCAAAAGTTAGGAATAGAAGGAAGCTTTCTCAATATAGTAAAGAGCATATATGAAAAACCTACAGCTAGCATTGTACTCAATGGTGAAAGATTGAAAGCTTTTCTGCTGAGATCAGGAACAAGTCAATGATGACCACTTTTACCACTGTTATTCAGTATTGTGCTACAAGTTCTAGCTAGAGCAATTAGGCTAGATAAATAAATAAAAGGCACCCAAGTAGTAAAGGAAGAAGTAAAATTTTTACTATTCACTGATGATATGATCATACATCTAGAAAATTCTGGAAAATCCACAACAAAGCTACTAGAATTAACAGGAAAGTTCAGCAAAGTGGTAGGATACAGGATTAATATGCAAAAATCAATAGCTTTTCTATACACTACAGATGCTCAATCTGAGGAAGAAATCAGAAAAAAAGCTTCCCTTATAATAGTGACTAAACCAATCAAATATTTATGAATAAACTTAACCAAGGACATAAATTACCTGTATTAAGAATACTTAAAAAAATGGAAGAGCATACCTTGTTCATGGATTGAAAGACTAAATATCATTAAGAAGTCGATTCTACCCAAATTGACTTACAAATTCAATGCCATTTCAGTAAAAATTCCAACAGCCTTTTTTTTTTTTTTTTTTTCTGAAATTGAAGTGAATAATTATATTTATTTGCAAGAGTAAGGCACTGAATAGCCAAAATTGTCTTTCAAAAGAAGAACAAAGTTGGATGATTCTCCCTTCCTTACTCTAAAGCAAAATACTTAGCTACAGTGGTAAAAATACCATGTTACTAGCATAAAGTCAGACAGATTGACCAATGGGACAGAATCAATAACTCACAAACAGACCCTCACATCTACAGTCAAGTAATCTTTGAAAAACTGTTAAGCTCTCCCAGCTGGGCCAGAACAGTCTAGTCAACAAATGGTGCTGGGAGAATTGGATATCTATATTAAAAAGAAAGGAAGAAGACCTCTATATCACACCTTATACAATAATTAACTCAGAATGGATCAAGGTCCTAAATATAAAAGCCACAACTATAAAAGTCCTAGAAGAAAATAAAGGAAAACATTTTCAAGATGTTGTGGTAGGCAGTAGCAACAAAAGAAAAAACAGATAAATGAGACCTCCTCAATATTAAACACTTTAGCACCTCAAAGGACTTTCTCAAAAGGGTGAAAAGGCAGCCGACTGAGTGGATTTTTAAGATAGCTCCTATATCATTTTGACAGATACCTGTCATATATTGGGCAAGTATTTTGTTTAAGACAATCCAAGATATTCCAGGATCAACTTGAAGTTTTCCAAACCTGTCTTAGAATCAATCATTTATTAATGGAGACCTGGTTCCTTTTGTGGGGAAATGGTATTTCGAAACCAGTATCTGTTTGCTAGAAGTGCTCACTGCTATTATGGTCCTCTCAATGTACAGAGTTAGGAAACAGATGAATAAATATAGATGTAGATATGGACATAAATATAGATATATAACTGGATATTGATACACATACCTATGTGCATTATATGTTTTTGTTTATATGTGTATATCTGTTTCTGTATATTAAGAACCATGATGCCTAAAAAAACCAGATGCCTCAAATTTCAATCCAACACAACTGGATTAATTATCTCCTTCCCTAGTCCCATATTTGTAATTTTCTTCTCCAATATTAAGAACCTGACTCTCATTAACACAATGTATTTACTTATTTGTATATTCCTAGAATGTAGTTTCAGAAATGTAACACTATGCCACTGTGGGAAAAAAAAATCTACTGCCTAGTTCTTTATTTTTTTTTTGCTAGCCTGAAAGGGTAGTCTATTAGCTGTGTTTGAAAGTTACTTAGATTGGTCTTCTACTTAAGCATGGTTATGTTATCTGTTTGATAAATAGATCTCTTGATTTGTTTCTATTGTATCCACTTAATTTCTTTTTTACCGTCTTTGTTGATTGTATATATTTTAGGTAACTTTAAGTTTTCTGTCTTCTAATATACATATTTGGATCTGTTTTTCACCCCACAAATATTATTAGATTATCATTTTAAATATAAGTTCACATTACAGTTTTGTTTTTCTTCTTCAGGAATGGATAATTATGAACAATCTTCTATGTCCATCATTATCCCTCTGTTTTTATCTGATTTCTTCCCTGTTTTCAATTCTCTTAATGATATTTTCAGCTGATTCTGTTCTATAATGGGCAACTTTGCAAACTTTTTTTTATTTATAAGATTTTTAAAATTGCTTTTATTACAGTTAAGAAAGAAATTTTCTCAGGATTCAATAAATCTATGTCCAAGTTTATAATTATTATGTACTCTTTTCCATATTCATTACTGAATCATCAAACATAAATGTTTTAAAAATAATTTTAGCAAGGGGGGGATAAATGAATAAATAAAATCTTTAAAAAAATAATAATAATAATTTTAGAAAAACACCAATGGTTAGTTTTTGTCTAAATATCATTATTCAATATACTTTCTCCCTGATGGTTTTCTTTGACCTCTTTCCAACCGCTTTACTTCCCCTCAAAAAAAAAAATTATAATTTACACATTTAATCCTGTTCATTTCTCCCCTATTTCACACCACAAGTTTAATGCCCAGGAATGTTCTAGTAAATTCACTCAAGCTAAGTGAATAACTTTCTGGATATTTATTCATAGAGTTATATGCATAGAAGAAGATGATATTGGAAATACGAGGTTGCTGAACAGTCTGTAATTAGTTGTGAATGCTATATACTGTCATATTTCTGTACTGTCTCTAAGCAAGCAAAAACAGATAGGACAGTGAAATTATCTACAGCCTTAGTAATGAACCATTCACCTCAGTATTTTTCTTGCAATGTTACTTTCATGCCAGCTTCTGATATAGTTATTCCTTTCTCTCTGGCCTTGAAGCACCCTTCATATTGTATTCTGAGTACTAGCTTATTGGTTAAAACCTCTTCAATCTCAGTCATGACTTGTGTTCTCCTCTGGCTAACCTTTCTTAAGATATCTTTGATATATTCTGTGTAAGTTTAGATCTGGGCAAATATACCTCCACTTCTCTGAGATGAACTGCTACTAAGATCATTCTTCATTTACCAGTGGAAACTGAAAAGTAATTGGTGGCTTCAAAATTCATTCAACATTAATGGGTACCTGCCATAGAGTAGGCAATCTATTAGTTGTGGAGATATAATGGTGAACATGAAAGAAATGATCTCTCACTTCATAGAAATTTAAGTTTGGTGAGATAAAGGAGCAAGACAACACAATTTAACAGTAAAATGTGATCATGTTGTGAAACGAAAGCAGAGGTCCTTTCCTGAGGGAAAAAGTAGGGTATATATAGTAAGATGGGAGGGATGTTAACCTGGTTAGAGGGACTCTAATTTGTGACCAAAAGATGGGCTGAAATTGTAAAATTGAAGGGATTGGGCTGTTGGGTATTGAATCATATCTCCCACAAAAGACATGTCCAACTATTAATTCATATTCCTGAGAGTGTGAACCATTTCGTAATTAGGAACCTTTGAAAATGTTATTATTTAAGTTGTGGCCAAAGTGTATCAGGATGGGTCTTACTCTATATGACTGGAGGCCTTATAAAGAGAGGAAATTCGGGTGTAGTCAGTCAGAGAAAGCCACAGGAAAAAGCTAGAAGCCAGAGGTAGAAGCCAGAGAGGAAAGCAACAGAAAGATAATCATGTCACTGAGGACTGCCGTCACCAGGAGAAAACTAGATCTTGCCAACAACTTGATTTTGGACATCTTGCCTCCAAAATTGTGAGACAATAAATTATTGTTTTTAAGCCAACCAATGCATGGTATTTGTCATAGGAGCCCTGGCAAAGTAAGATAGGGCCAGCAGGAGATTGTTCCAGGTAGACAGCAGCTTGAACCAAGACCTAGAGATAAAGACAGTAGAAACATCTTCAGAAACTAAATTATGTACAATATGACTAGACCTTAATTATAATAGAGTAGTTGTGAAAGGTGAGGCTAAATAAGTAAGTAAAAGGCAAAAGTGGCCACATTGTTTATTGTTGAAACTGGAATATTTTTGAGACTAAAAGGGGTGACTTTAATTCTTGCACAAGCACAGCAACCGCATATCTGGGAGTCTCCTGGCAAAATAGTATTTATGACGTCCCTATTTAAAAGATAGGTTAAGGTTGTATAGTTTATATTTAGATCAATAGGGAGCAAAACCTACATGATCAGGGCTTCATTTGTCTGCTAGAAAATAGTGCAGATTCTGGAGTCTGATTACCTAGTTTAGAGATCTGGCTCTACCACTTTCTAGCTCTGTGACTTTAGGCAAAATCTTCATATTTCCTGTGTCTTAGTCACTGGTTTATAATACAGGGGGTAATAATTGAATCTAACTCAGGCACAATAAATGTATTAAAATATATATAAAACATTTTGAATAATGCTTGCCACTCTGTAAGTCCTCATTAAATGTTAGTTATTATTATTATTTCAGGATTGAAGAATAATTTGGTCCTAATGTGGGAAATGGATTGGAGAGTAGGTAGGAATCTTCTGGGGGATTTGTTCTACTTTGTTTTATCTTGTTTTTCCTGTCAAGTGTCCTTGTTGCCTTATTGTAGTAACAGCACATTCAATTTTCCTTACAGAAATTGTTCCTCCCACATTCCATGAAGTCTTGGTAGGTCCACCAGTCATTTATTCAACAAGTATTTTTGTGGGACTAGTATGTTTCAGTAGACATACTAGTCACTAAATACGAAAGTAAAGAAAACAGCTAGTAAAAAAGAAAACTGCCCTCATGGAGTTTTAGAATCTACTGGGAGAGATAGAAAATAACATGATATATAAAATATATAATATATATTATATAAAATACATATAGAAAATAAAATAGAGCTAAGGGCTGAGGAACAAAATTAAAGCAGGGAAGAGAGAAACAGACAAGTAAATGATGTTCTAGCTAATGTGGCCAGAGATATCCAAAAACTCTGCCCCAGAGGGTATAGCCAAGAAAGGGGACTAAAATAGACCAATTAAATTATTTCTTTTTCTATATCACCCTTAGATGGAGAAATAAAATGAATGAATACAGTTGGAGCTCTTTCTAATATCAATATCCCAAATAAGCTGTCTCCTGTTTCCACATCTGCTTTGCCTTCAGTTTTGTGACATCCACTATTACCTTACAATGTTTGCTTCACTGAAATTAATCCAATCAAGTCAAAGAGAACAATAAACCAGAAGCAGGTGATTCGGTAGTTGAAAGGACTGATGACTTTTTGGACTACAAGGGTGGATATGGAGATTGAGATAAATAGGTGTTTTTTTAAAGTATGAATGCAATAGAACTAATATAATTTGGCAATATATTTAACACAGGGAGGGTTTAGAGAGGGCATTCTGTCACAACATCTGGGTTTGGGGTTTACAAAACTGAATGAATGTTTTGAGCTAATCACAGAATTTGGTAGTGCAGGTGAAATTATTTGCTGTGCTTCTGGTGAGATGATAGGATGTTAATTTCATTTAAAATATTTTATATTGAAACACTTTATATTTAATTTATATCTATGTAGAAGATTGTGGTAGATAAAAGATGGCTACAAATCATTTGCTATTCATCTCATTAAGAGCTGGAGTTTAATTTCTTTCCCCTGGAACCTGGGCTGGCCTTAATGATTTGCTTGATTAATAATTGAAGTAACATTTTAGGTCTTCCAAAACTAAGTCATAGGAAACCTTCCAGTTGTCAACTGGTCCTCTTGGAACAATTCCTCTGGGGAAACTGGTTACCATTTTAAAAGTGTCCTACTACTGAGACTACCATGGTATGAGTATATCTAAGCCAATCATGTGGAAAGGCCACATAGAGAAGGAAATATCAAGGCTGCCACAATTGTTTAATGCATCTCAGCCATGGAACAGCCATGTGGTTAAAGAGGCCATCCTGGACAATGCAGCCCCATCAGAAATGATGTGGAGAATAATTGAGGAACCTTTTTTGACAGCCAGAACAAAGGCCCAACACATATGGTTCAATCTTTCTCAACCATCTCCAGCTATTGATGCCACCCAAGCTAAGGGCCCTGATAATTGTGAAGCAGACATCGCCACTGCACTTCCATAATTCCTGAGCATAACAAAATCATGTGCATAACAAAACAGTTGTGCTATGCACTAATTTGGGGTATGTTGTAATGCAGTAATAATTAACCATAATAACATTTGCTGCAATCTCCTTCATTAAGACTTAGGAGTATATTAGATAGTGCCTCACAGAAACTTTCTGGCATAAAAATCCTTCTAAGTGAACATCTTAAGGACATAATCTATAGACCCTCTCTTTCATGAAATAGGGTTTCTAAGAATCTCAAGGTCATTGTCCATAGTAGCTTCACATAGGGCCCAAAATATGGTGCCATCTCAAAATGATGAATGGATGTGGCAGTTAGAGTGAACCCCAAAGACAGTCACAGGACACTCACAAATATTTTAGAGAGCAGACCAGTTTACAAATACAATCCAATATCTATTTTTGGAATTCATGAACAATACCAAACCACTACACTCCACACTTTGAATTCCAAAAAAACATTACAATATTCAAAAAACCTTATTTCAATAGCAATGCTAAGTACAAAATCATACCACAATCCGTTTAAAGAAATACAGCTTGCCTTGGGCAAAGTCCTGCCTGGCTATAGACCTGTGAATCTTACAAAACAATTTATCTCCTTCCAATATATAGAGGAACAGACAAAGGATAAACATTTGCATTACTATAAGGAGAAATTGAGAGAGAACATGAGTCATGGGTCCTCTACAGTTCAGTAAACCTGCAGGGCATACTTCATTAGATTTCAAAGTCTGAGAGTCATTTTCAAGATGATGGTTTCTTCTCCCTGGGGCCTGATGGGGACTCACCCTTTAAACAGGCTAGCCCAACAGCCATTTTCTTGGTTCCATCCTCATCAGTCATCTGGATGGTGACTGAGCACCAGACCTCACCCTCCAAGAGTGTTGGAGTGATGGCCACACTTTACCCAATCTTTGGGCTAGAGTCTTAACTCCCCTAGTACAGTGAGATGAAGGCAACATCCTCCCTAAACTCTGGCATACAGGCCCAACCCTCTCAGAGCAACAAGTTGGCAAGCTGGCCTTCCCTAATCCATGGGGGTAGGCCCACCCCTCTCAGACCTATGGGGTATTGAACCTACTTTTCCTAACCCTTGGGGGATGTGCTCCATCCTCCCTGTACCCTGGGGCATAAAAACTCTCTCTGAACAGTGGGTGGGAACATCCACCCACCCTCTTCAACTGCTGGGGCAAACTCACCCTCTCTGTACACATGGGTGGTGTTCCTTTCCTAGTCCAAGGAGATGTCTTAATTCCAGATCTCAGTTTCCATGGTTTTCCTCTTAAAGCCATTTCCCCTCCCACCTTTCCCCTGCATGTCCCTTTTAGTCCAAGCTGACAATGGTTTTGTTCATACAGCTTTCTCAAAAAGCTTGTTGGTTTAGCATTCAAGAAGCAGAGGTCTAAGCCATGAGACAGTAAGACTTTCCACAAGTTTTTCCAAGATAACTGCATTTTCAGTCCTGATTTCCAGAGGCTTGGAATTTCCAGAATCAGTTTCTGGTTTCTTTGTGCCCAACAATTCAGTCCTCAGCTTATGTCTCTCATCTAGGATTTTACTATAAGCTGCAAGGAGAAGCCAAGCCACATTCTCTGAGTTTACTTTGGAAAGTTCTTCAGCTAAATGTTTAGGCTCACCATTTTCAAATTCTGTCTTCCATAAAACATCATGAGTAAATCTTTATAAGTTCTCTGCAACTTTAAAACATGGATCACCTTTCTTCCAGTTTCCAATAATAGTTATATCATTTACTTCTAAGTCCTCATAAAAAGTCTCTTTAGCATCCATTTCCTACCAACAGTCTCTTCAAAGCACTGTACGCCTTTTCTATCAAGCATCTCACAATTATTTCCTTCTAAGGCCTTATTAAAAATAACTTTAGGCTCCATATTACTACTAACAGGCTCTTCAAAGTAATCTAGGCCTTTTCCATCAAGCATATCACAATTCCTCCAAAAACCCCTTACCCATTTATAAAACCATTCTAGCATTTTGGTAATTGCAAAAGCACAACCCCACTTCAAATTCTGTACTAGTCAGCCAAAGGGGTTCTGATGCAAAGTACAAGAAATCTGTTGGCATTTATAAAGGGTATTTATTTGGAGTAGAAGCTTAAACAGCCACAAGGCCATAAAGCATATGTTACTTCCCTCACCAAAGTCTGTTGCCATATGTTGGAGAAAGATGGCTGCCAGTCTCTGTGACAGTTCAGCCTCCTCTTCCTCTTCAGGCTCCGTGATCCCAGCTCCTTCATTTCTCAGCTGTAGGTTAATAAAAGGCTTGTATCTCTCCCCAGGACTCATCTCTTCCCAGGCTCAGTGGCTCTGTTCTCTCCACAAGGTCAGTTGTCAACTATCAGGCTCTCTCTCTTCCTAGGGACTCTGCCGTGTCCTTGGAGCCATCTCCATTCCTCTGTGTTCTTCTCCTGTGTATTTACTTCATGGGGCTCCAGCATCAAAACTCCAACTTTCTCCTCTGCTTTGTGTTTCTTCTTCAAGTCTCCACCCCATTGGTGGGTGGGAGAACTCAACATCCGACTGACATAGCCCATCAAAGCCTTAATCATTATTTAATCAAGTAAAAGTGAAACCTCTGAATTTAATACAATCTAATATACCCAGAGGAACAGACAAGTTTACAAACACAATCCAGTATCTATTTTTGAAATTCATAAACAGTACCAACCTGCTATACCTTAGTTGAGGACCCCACTCCCTGTGAAGTACAGATGAGCTCCTCTGCTGTGCTCTGCCAAGATTCCTGACCCACAAAATCATAAGATACTAAAAGTTTGCATACTTGAAGTTTTGGGGTGATTTGTAATGCAATAATAAATCATTGTACACTCACTTATTATCTTCAAGTAGGCATTGTTATATGATTCTAAAGATCTGGAGAAGGCTTTATGCTGGAGATATAGATGTGGAAGTCATCAAGACATAAATAATAATTGAAGCAATGGAGATAGATGAGCCAGCTCAAGGAAAGTAGAGAAAGAGAATGGAAATGATACTAGAAATGACAACAAGAGACAGACAATTAAATAGTTATACACAAACATTTTACTACTCTAGAAAGATTTACAAATGCTAGAGCTAGGGGAAGAGACAGTTTCTTATCTTGTCTGGGCAGATCACAAGTTACTGTAAAGGGAAATGATGCTTGAATATAGTTTGAAGGTTGAGTAAGAATTCACCAAAAGAAACGGCATAGAGTAATAATGCAGCACACCCCAAAGGAATGGTGGAGAAAAATGATTAGCTCTGCAAAAGAATTTGTGTTTCCTCTTTTGTAATCTGGAATTGCCATTGGGAGAATTTTACCAAGAGATGAACTATAGTTCCCAGACACATGTCTAGTGACTTAATTCTTACCAACGCAAAATGAGCTTAGAAAGTGATGTATGTCACTTCTGGGCAAGTTTTAAGAAGCAGGATTTTATTGTACATTGTTTCTATCTTGGATAGAAGTGAAACCTGGGGGTCTGGGTATTAAGATTAGCCTGGGGTCCAAATCACCATGTGAAGATAAATCATCTTCTGATCAGAAATATCCTCATTTTACAGTTTCATGAATAATAAATAAAATTATTTTTTGTTAAGACATTGACTTATTTGTAACAGCTCCTAGCATTATCCTCTTCTGCAGCTATTCAAAACTGTATTAAGTTAGGATATCAAAGAAATGTGGGGAAGAGGGATTGAGAGATTGGCAAGGGTCAGAGGAGGTGCATTTGATATGCTCCTGATTGAAATTCCCAACTTTTCTGAAAGACAAGTGGTAGTGAATTGGCATGATTAAAACTCTCTTTTGTGATGCAAACACAGAAAATCATTTGACTCTCTTTGATCCCAACTTACCTCCCCCATTAACAAAGAACATCTCTATAATTTGAGTCTATTTGCATATATTTGCAACGTGTGTCTATGTCATTTTCATCTTATTCTATTATTCTTTTGCTGAGGGAGAGAGACAGAGAAAAGGGGAGAGAAAGAGAGAAAAGGAGAGAAAGTCTTATTTTAAAATGCAAGAAAACCTACAATGAACTTTTAATAACCTTCTGAATTCACAGGCTTATATGCTGCAGAAGTTGGATTTATTGAATGATAAAATAACAGCACTTTTTTTCCCCCACTGAACTTATTAGTGTGTGCCTCACACTGTGAAGAAAAAGTAATGAGTGAAATGTAACATTTGATATCTCTATTGTGTGCCTGTTGGTGTGTGTAAAGGAAAGAGAGAGAAGACTTTCAAGTATCTTAGCTATATTTTCTACAATGACACATATTATACAACTAGTTCTTGTTGAACTGTAATTATAACAGAGACACCTTTATAAACATGAATACAGGAGAAACTAATTAGGCTCCAACAATAAGCAAATATTATTTTCTTAATTAGATCTTCTTCTATTGGAAATCCTGCTTTGTTCCTGCTACTCCAGTGTGAATGATATTTGAATCCTAACAGTGTCTACAAAAGGGTCTTTGAGGGATGAAAAAGATGGGCACAGTGTCACAGTTGATGAATACCTTTTCAAATCTTTGCTAATCTGAAGTCAATGCAATGCAGTCCCCCCAAAACAGCTGCTTTTGCTGATTTGTAAACCATCATAATGAGATCTGAAAGTGTTCGGCTTACCCATTTTTAATATTCTTTTTAAAAAAATTCTTATAGTTCTTTTGTCACATCTTATTTTTACAAGCAGCTTACTATCTTGAAGTTGGAATGTTCAATGTTGGGTTAGGATGAGGGATATGGAAAGCAAATGCAATTTGGTTTATCAGTTCAGCCTGCCCCATCCTCAAAAGTCAGACCCTTGCCCACCCCCTCTCTCTCTTTCTTTCCTCTTTCTAGTCCTCATATATATTTTTAAAGAAATGAGAGAAGAGAAACTTCTGCAGAGGCCATGTTTTGTGTGACATGCAGCAACGGGGAGGAAGAGTCACATATATTTTTACTGAGATAATTCTTCCCCCAGAAATCTTCCTCTAACCCTTCCTAATAGCCTTCTGGGATATGTGGCTAGGCAGTTGCAAAGGATGTGTGAGGGCAGTGGCCATGTCCCTTGCATAACAAACACAATTTTCATTGTGGGACCAGAAGGCAGTATTGTGCTTCCCATTCTGATTGACATTTGATCAAAAAGGATGAACTAAGAAGCAACTGAGATCCTATATGAATAAAATTAACAAAAACGATGTTGAAACATTTCCTATCTAATAGGATAAGCAACAATGGAATTTTTACATGTTACTTCTATATTGGAAACTAAACTTTACATGAATTTATATGTGTACCTCAGAGCTCAGCAAAACCATGTAAAAATGATAGTGTAAAATTCACAAAATAATCCTCACTTTACCTCATTCAATAAGCATATATGTAGCAAATATCAATGGTGGAAATGTAATAGGCTTAGGGGTAAGACAAAAGTTAGTAGGTACCTAATAAATATTTAATAAATATATTCAAAAATTACTTAAATATTGTGAGCTGCAGGGTTCTATCTTTAAAATTGTTATAGTGAAACTTCAGGTAGTTGTTCTGATGTGTAGATGATGTAACATTTATAAATGTCAGGTTAGATTTCCTGGGCCAGGGTGGTAATTGGATAATCAGTTTATTATAAATTTTATTTTTATTATTACTAGGCATCAATCTTGGTCCTATTACAGATATAAAAATGAGTAAAATATAGTATTTAAGTTGAACTATTAAAATTGTTATTTCAGGGAAGCGGATGAGGCTCAAGTGATTGGGCTCCCATCTACCATATAAGGAGGTCCAGGGTTTGATTCCTGGGGCCTCCTGGTGAAGGCAAGCTGGCCCACGTGGTGAGCTGGCCCACGCAGGAGTGCTGGCCTGCATGGAGAGCAGGCACAGCAAGATGATGCAACAAAAAGAGATACAGAGGACAGACAATAAGAGACGTAACAGACCAGGGAGCTGAGGTGGTGCAAAAGATTGAGCGCCTCTCTCCCACTCCAGAAGGTTCCAAGATTGGTTCCCAGTGCTGCCTAAAGCGAAGACAAGCAGACACAGAAGAACACACAGTGAATGGACACAGAGAGCAAACGACAGGGGAGTATAAATAAATAAATCTTTTTTAAAAATTGTTATTTCATTAGTCTTATTTCTAGAACTACCATGTATAAGCCCAACACAACAGGATAAGACAGCACCAAACAACTGGTTTTAAGATTTAAGAGAAACAACCCATGTATGTATTACTTATAGACCTCCTGGAATTTAGAAAAGCAGTTTATAAAAGCAGTGGCTCACTGAATATGTGACATATTTCAGAATAACAAAATCCCTCATTCACAGCAAAGGCTTCTGTTGCTGGAATAGGAGAAATTGTCACAATTTATGTTATTTATAATTGTAATTTTTGTAAATAAACTAATTTTTTATGTAAAAAAATATTTCACCATTTTTTACCTAAAAGTGTCAGACTCATATAGCTCAACCTAAAATCTGCTCATAAAAAGCTGACAATCTGATGGGATTGAGAGTAGCATTTATATAGATTATTAATATCTAGATGGTAGCAAGTGTTACAATAGAGTAAAATGCATCATGGGAATACAGGGATGGGATAGATTAAATCTGCCTGGGATGACTTTGGAATTGGGAAGTTTCATACAAGAGAGCTTTCAATTTTGGAAAGAGTTTGTCAAATGGAGGAGACAGAGAAAGAAAAAAAAAGAGGTTACACTGAGTCTTCAGGAAATGATAAAATGGCAGATGCCTGGTATTCTTTTATCAGAGAATTCCTTAAGCTTTTTTGACTGCCACTAAAATGTTTTCTTAAAAAACATGCAAATCATTGAAGTATTATATGGATGGATAGACCTGGAGCTTTATTGGAACTCAACTTTTGAATGTTTAGTTAGGCTGCATGCTGTATAGTACTAAAAAATGGATTCAAATCCTAGTGATGTCACATCCTCTCAATTTTTAGTCAGAGATATTATTTAACCTACCTGAATCTGTTTCTTAATATGGACAATCAGATCTATTTTACAGAGTCTTTGTAAGGATTAAATATGTAAGCTAATATATCTGAAATGTTTAATTTAATGTCTAGAATAAGTCACCATCAAAAAATAGCAATTCCTCTCTGCCTCTCTGAATTAAGAGGTGGAGAGGCTCTTACCCTGTGGGACTGAGATTTTCAATTTCACAGGTAATATTCAACAAGTAATACTTGTTTTAACATCAGGAAACTTAGCCTTGCCATCTCTTAGGAGTGCTGCAGTTTTCTTTTAGTCTCTTGTTCTTTATTTGGTTTTGAAAAAAGTCAGCATTTTCCTCTAGCTGCCTCATCAATGGCTTTAGGAGCAACAATCCATTTTGAGTTCTTTGTGAAATCTGTGAATGAGTAGGTTAATTATAATGCTTCTCAGCTCTTATCCTTAGTGTGTATGTGTTTCATATGCTTAAAAATCATCTACTCTCTTTAAATGTGTATGGGAAAATATTTTCCAAAAAGGTTAAAGGACAGTAAAAGCTGGGTTACGGTCACATGGCGGAAGCAAGTCTCAGGCTAGGTGTTGTCAGAGGTCCAATCAGGGAACACCTATTCACTGAGCAACTTCTTTGTGCAAGGATCTGTGCTTTATATCACGAGTACTTATTTCTCCTTATAACTGTGCAAGAGTATTGTGATTATATCAGTTTAAGAGATGAGGCAAGTGAAGCTGAGGAAATAGACATTACTTGATTGCAGGTAGAACATGTAGAGGCAGAACTCAGAGACCGGACAGACAGAGCTGCTTTTTTTAAGGAATCATTTTACTGATACTTTATTTTTGTTTGTCTTTATTTTGATTATACCTTTCAGAACTTTTCAATAGATTGTCCTATTTCTAAAAAATTTCATGGTTAAATTTCAGCTTTTATATTTTCATTTTTATGCTAACATATATATATATATAACAAAAAAATTCCCATTTTATCCACCTTCAAGTATTCAATACAGTGGTGTTAATTGCATTCACAATCATTACCAACGCTTATCCATCACTCTAAACAGAAATTCAGTACCCATTAAGCATTAACTCTTCCTTCCTCCCACCCTTAATTATTTTTAAACCCAATGATTTCAGCTCTTCTTTCATTCTACTCTGTTTGGATGATTAAGAATTTCAAAATGCCTATTTTTTAATGGTTTTGTCATTATAAGTAATATTTATAGTAATATAGCACGTTTTCTGACAACAGCTTTAGCTCCTGAGGACTGTACATGTTCATGAAAGAATTCAGTAACCAGAATAATTAAACCATTTTCTATCGCCAACAAATATGTTACCAGTAGGGAGATCTAATTCTTTTCAATGTTAATCTGTTAGAGAGAGTTTGAATTTCCCTCCCATCTAGTTTTTTTTTTTTTAAGCATAAAAGTACATTTTTAAAAACCATGGTTCTGTTAAAAGTCATTTTAGACAGAGCTTCTTATTCACACCAGCACTGTGATCAGAGTTTCTTTACTTCCATTTCTGAAGCTCAGTGGCAGGGGAGAAACTGGGAATTGTAACCTGGGATGTTTTTATTGGAATTTGTAAGCACAGATTATAGAGCTTGTTGTCTATTGAATGAGAAATCTCATGCAATTCTCAATCGAGAATTAAAGAGACTCCAAATATCTTCCAAACCTGAGTTGATTTTAGGAGATATTAATGAAATCCTGAAAATAGACTGTTAATTTAAATTGCATATGCACACACTGTTTTTCTTTAGGTGATAAGTTGTGCCCCAATTTAGTGTAGGTGTTTTGTGGGGCAGGGGAGGCATTAAACAAATGTAATTGATAGCATCTAGTTATCAACAATTGCTATATACATTATTTTGGTTCATACACTTGAAGGAGAAAGAATGGGAATATGCCTTATGTATTATATGGCATACTTTATATATATATTTCCTGTTTGATTTCACAAGGACTATCTAAGATAGTTGTTGATTTTCCTCTCCAGGTGAGGACATGATTTACAGAAATTTCATAAAACCACATAAGGTGCTAATGGAGGATTTGTGACTGTTGTCTGACAATAAAACCCATGTACTTTCTACGGTTATTGTAATAGGTTTATGCAGGGGTTTTTTGGTTTATTTTTAATGTCATGAATAACATTCATTCATTCATTAAACAAATATTTACTCAGCAGCTTTGCTAGAATATGTACCCAAATAAACCCAAACCCTTGTCTTTTAGGCACTTGCAATCAACTAGAAATGAGATATATAAAGACACACATTAAAATTGATGTATAAACAAAATTGAACATGGGGGAAGACTGATTAATGTGGGGATGTCATGTGATTTTTGAGCCAGGTCTTGAAGGATAGTATGAATATTCCAAGTGACAAGGGCATTCCAGCCATGGGGAACACCAGCATGGTAAGGAAGAGCACAGAGCCAAAACTGGCCTGGGAGACATAAGGTTGGGATATAAATGCTGCCTGTCTCCACTCTCAGCAGGTCTTCCCACTGCCTCCTGCTGCTCTCATCTATTTTCTTGATTTGCAATTCCCTTGTACTCCCAAACCTGCTATTACATTCCCAGTCCCTCTCCTCCACCTCCTCACCTCATGTCCAAAACACATGGGTATCTGAGATAAGCGGGTGAGCAACTTGCAAATTGGTAAGGGGAGGGGCGTAATGCTGGAGCGGCAGAAAGGGTGAAGGGCACAATAATGACGAGCATCAGGGCCTGGAAACCCCACGATTGCCTTCCTTCACCTTGAAACCCTTCTTGCTGTTCCATGGCCACACAAACAGCATTTGTGTTTTGCCAAATGATTTTGACCGATAGCATCCTTGGTGCTGATTCAAAGGAAAAACAGAAAGCAGATCGTCAAATTCCACAAATGAGAGAATGCAAAATAAATAAATAAGCCTCAAATTACTTACAAAAGAAAATGTTTGGAAAAAGATCTTGAACAGCCATCCAATCAAGAACTTAATTCATAGGCTCTCCTTAAGCAATCACCACCAGGTGATGCTAATTACCATGAACAGTTCACAGGTGTTACTCTGCAAGGGAAATAAATAAATAAATAATAAAAGAAGCTCCAATATAGCTGCCTGTATCTCATAGAATTGTCACCAAATATTCCACTTTTATTTGTACTTTATTTAGAATCTAATGTGTTTGGTACAAAGAACATTGTGGTTGCCTAGAAATGTTCTTTCTTCCATAAATATAAATATATGAAGAGCCATCCATTCATCCATTCATTTCATTTGTGCATCCATGCATGCATTCACTTTCATCCAATAATCTTCTATTGAGTATCTATCTACAGTGCACAAGACACTGTGCCAGGCACCAGGGATATGGTAGTAGAATGAAAATCATGGTCTTGCTTTAATGGGCTTAAAATCTCCTAGGAGAAAAAGACATTAATTAAAAGTTACAAAAGTAAGTAGGTGTTTGCAGTTTTAATGTGTCCAAAATACAAAACGTATACTGTTAGAGGAATATGCATACATAGAGACCTGACCTGCTCACCAGGTACTGCTTCTTTAAGGTAGTAAAAGCTGAGAATAAGTTGATGGTTAAAATAGGGCAAGGACAGTCGCACGAATTCTGTGAGGAAGAAATAAAAAAGGTCTACAACTACAAAAAAACAGGAAGCCTGTGTGGCTGGAACTCAGAGCCAGCTGATCATAATGCTCATATGAGAGTAGAGATTGACAGTCCCTTAAAAAAAGCCTGTTAAAATAGAGCTGAGATTTGAATTCTTTCCAAATGTCTTAAAATAAACTATTTTAAGCAAAATGACTTTGCCTGATTCAGAGAAGGCTCCTGACTGGACAAGAGAGGATCCTTTTGTTATTTGACATAAAAGGATTTCAGAATTGTCTATCCAAAGTCTGTATTAAAATTTGAGCATTTAGACATTGGTACCGTTCAGCAAATGCTTTCATTTAGAAAAGGCAGCTGTGCCCTAAGCATTTTTAGCAAAGTGACCTTGAATGCAAAATCTCATCTTGGCACACAGTGGGCATTTGTCCATGAAAGCTTTGTAACACATGGTTTATAGGAGGGTAGGGGCAGTTCAATGCAAACTAAAGTCAACAGTATCTTGTACAAACTCCGCATTAGCAAACTATAGGCAGAGACCTTTCTGATTTCATGAACACCATCCTAATTGTGTGTGTGTGTGCACATGCACACACTGACCCGCTCAAGCACATGTGCGCGCACGCGCGAGGAATGAGTTTTAGATTTTCTGTAAAATGTTATTTTCACACTAATTATTTAAGGAAATATTTGCATATTTATCTGAAGATTCAACAAGTTAACTATAGGCTGTAATACAGGCTGTTGCTGCTTTGTGAGTAGGAAATGTGATACTCAAAGGAATCAAAGTTACTCAAGAGATGAAAGGTTTTACCTAGGAAGAACTGAAACATAAGAAATATGAGTAGCTAAAAGTCGATGACATTTTCAACTTCATGAATTGATTGACCTTTTTCAGTGTTCTTCAGTGTACTATATACAGTGTTATCTATTTCATTTGCTATTAGTTTAACTGGATGATATGTCCAGAAATTAGCTGGTAGTACAAAGGCATCAGAATGTACCCATTGAGTGAGAGATTAATTTATTTGCAGCTGCCTCTGGATAGCAGAATTAGCAATTGTTTTCCTGGCCATAGTTTATTCTCCATTTGAACCCGCCAACCACTGGCGCCCTTCATGCCCTTTACCTGAAAAGGTGGATGTTATACTTCAGTGTTTTCCAAAGTATGGGTGGCAGAAGTCATGATTTAGATGAAAGAGCTTTGGGGTTCATAGGCATGACATTAAGTACTAGTGAATCATATAGTCAATTATTTTAGTTATATTTCAATCTTGATTAGATTATGCCAGTTAGATGGTGCCATATCTCTAACACTTAACACTTGCTAACAAACCTTGATATAAACCTGTACCTTAATAGCAGATGTCAAGTTCAAAGCTTTCCCATAAGTAAGGTATCTCAGAATTTAACTGCATTGTTTTGATTTTCTTGTATTAATTTTTTTTGATAACATTCTATTTATGACTAATGGTATTGGTTTTATATCTGCGGTAATGACAAAATATTTAAAATTAAGTTTATTTTATTTTAAAAATTAATCTCTTAAATAATTTACATATATGATGTTAAATATAGTAACTAGATATGGCAAATATAGTGAGGGGGAAAAGAGATGATAAAGGGTAGAAAAATCTGATTTAGGAAAAAATATGATCTTTGGAGTTTTACACCTGGTTTCACCATTTGCTGATTAGCTGACCCTAGGCAATTCGCTTAATCTTTCTGAGTCCCAGTTTCCACATCTGTACTATGGGAATTATAATGATTCTGATCTTGCAAGTTTAGTATAAGGATTAAATAAGTAAACCAATAAAGACTACTCTAGCATATAATAAAAATCTAGTAAAGGTCATTATAGTTGAAAACAAATAGATAACAGAATTATATAAAGGGAACAGAGCCTACACAGTGAAAGATGAAAAGCAGCAATGAGTCCTATGGCCTTATCCAAAGCCCACAATACAAAAGAGAAAAATATTTTCGAAAAAACAAAGCCAGCACCAGATGCAACACAATTAAACTGAACAGTCCCTAGTGTTTACAAGAAAATCCTCACTCACAATTACCCAAACAAATCTATTCACTTTGAAACCCTGAGGGCTTTAAACCAAAGTATACATCTCTTTAGGGCCTCTTAAACTATTTTTATTGCTATTTAAATGTTATACACTCAGCAACACAAGTAATACACATCAGCAAGTCTGCTACCAAAAGTTCAGATTATTCCTATACTCTACGAGCTATTCCTTTCAATTCAGTTTGGTTTGATTCATTCCAGCAACCATTTGGGTGGCCTTTGTGTGCCACATAATGTATGAGACAGTGAAAAAGGACCAAAGCAGTTTGGGCATAGCCGATGTCCTCATAGATAGCTATATTTTCAAGAAGTGTTTATTTGGCTAACTGCTAAGCATTCTGTGTTCAAGAAAATCATACTTAATATTCAAGGCCACATAATTCCTCCATTTGTTCATTGAATAGAGAAGTGAACAAATCACACATTCAATAAAAGGTAGGTGCATAATCTCTGGCAGATAAATTGAGAGACATTGGGATGAAATAACTAAGTGGGTGAGCCCTGGAAGGTAACCTAGATGGTTCCTTTCATAATTACAAATACTGGTCCCTTTTACCATTAAAAATACAATGTTATGGGAACAGAGTTGAAAGGGGAATTAATTCATACCTTTCTAGCTCTATCACTTTCAGATGGCCAAAGCATGCATTTACGTGCCTGGCTTCTCTCTGGGATGGAGAGCTCTTTTTGACAGTGTCTGAGTTAAAGCCTTGGCTCTCAGAGTTGAGCAAGATGCACAACTGATGCCCTCAAAGACAACTCTTAAAGTTTAGGAATGTATTTCCCAAAGAAACTCCTATTCACCCTGTTGAATCTGTACAATAACCGAGGTCAACTAACTATATTCAAGAAATATAGCTATTATATATCCTATTGACAGGAGTCCAGGGTACCCACTAGAGTCATGGCAATTGCAATAAGATGTTTCTTCAGCTCTGGTCACCCTCTTACCCCCAATTGTGGAAACTCTCCCCCTAGTGAAATTTTATCCAGCTAAATCAGAAAGCTCCAGGTCTGTCATTTATAAACTAGCATTACATTCTTCTGGCCATCATTCTAGTCTCTTGAAACAAGGGTGAGACTCTGCTCCCCTCCAGCCTCGGCTATGGTTTACATCCCCACGAGCCATGAGTCATTGCTTTGACCAGTGTTGCTTCAGCTCTTGAAATTTCTGTATTCCTAATAGTTATGATTCTTAGTCTTCCACCCTGACTAATGGAGTCCACTACTATGGGAGTCCTTGACCACCTGAATCTCCAATCCTCAGATTCCTCTCATTTGCAAATGAAAAAAAGAAAAAAATCCTTTATTCCATTCAGATTGTGCTCAGCTGCATGAGCAAAAGAAGAGACATTCTTCATTGCATGTTTTCATTTGGGTTTGACCAAATTAAAAAAAAATACATATCAATGAGCTAAATGGTTTCACTGAATACCTAAAATATCTTTACAGTCCAAGTTCTTTGAGGATGCTAAATACGGCAGTATTTTTGAAAGAGGATCCCCTTCCCTCTTTCATTGACTCATTGAGCTGTGGCTACTCCTGTATAAGTCAAGAATCTGTTACTTTAAAATGAGCCCTTACTCTGCAGTTCACTCCCTGTAAGACCTTCATCATTGGCCATCCTGTGTGCTGGAAATTCTCTGAAATTAATGTTAACACACTGTGAACCTAGGACCTTAGCACCTACTATATTAGCAATCATTATTTTCTTATCATTACTTTGCTGGCAATCATAGTAATTTCATCAAGAGATTGTGGAATTTTGTAATTGAAAACCAACATAGTACATGGAAAGTCATTCTCAAATGAGTGATTTTAGTTATCTAAAGGCAAGTGGGAAATATCTTTTTTTTCATTCCTTTTAAGAATTTGTGGAAGTAAAATTTGAATTTTCTCCCCTTTAAGCTTCCAGGTTCCTGTCACAAAATATTTGCTTAAACAGTCACACATAGTCTGATCTTCTCTTCATAGCACATAATGAGAAGACAACTCAATTTACCATTATGTGAAGCAAGTGACAACCTTTATGTTCAGTCATGGACAAAAGAATGGCGCATTAAGAGCATCATGTAAAAGAGAAATATTTGGGACTAGGATGATTATATTTATTATTTTATATCTTGAATATGATAGCAAAATGCTGTGTTTACTTCCAAACAACAGACATATTTTATTTTCTATATGTATTAATAATCTTTTAAAACCTGATCTTATACTAAAAACCAATTTCCCAGATATATCTCCACTATTTATAGAATTAATTGTTCCAGGACAATTTATTCTAATTTGATAGAGTCTTGAAATCTTCTTCCATTGGCTTAAAGTGATGGTAACCTCTCCATGCCACTGTCACTAATTAAGTCAAAATCTTAAATTACTGGACTGACCTCCAAAATGGTTTCATCATTCCTAGCCTTTCCTTCATTCAACCCATCCTATACGTGGCAATGATGCTTATTTTTCTAGCCGCAACTCTTCTTCTGCCATTTCCTGGCTAAAAACTGCTCAGTATCTCCCTATATTCCTTAGAAAATTGTCAGACACATTCCTAGTGGCATTTAAAGTCCTGTATAATGCAACATCATTTTACTTTTCTGCATTTGTCCCATGTAACAATTATATATATATATATTTACCACTTTCTTCCGTTCTGTGGACTACTTTTGGATAGATAATTTCCATCTAAATTATTTTATTATATGATTTGAAATTAAAATAAAACAATACAGATGTAGATTAGGAGGGTTGACTATAAGCACATGAAATATCTCCATATAAATACTATATTAATATAAAACACTGTATATTCATAAAATGGCTTTATGGTATACAATTTTATCTCCATTTAAGATTTTCAAATAAACACAGAGAGAGTAGAATTCACAATTGCCAGAAGGACAAGTGACAGAATATTGCATTTTTGAATTGGACCCTATATCTTCCTGCAAATTCCTTTTCTAAATTGCTTTTCCTTTCTGCCTAGACAGTCCCCGTATTTATAGGACACTTGTGAAGCACTTAAAAGAGAACAGTATGTAAATTCACACTAAATAATGCATAATGCTTACAGGAATCTGTTTCCCAACTTACTGCAGCCATCATCACATACAAGGAAAAAGAGAAGGACAACTAGAAGTAAAAGCAACTACGTGTTTTTTAAAAGCTAAGATAGAATAATGTGCATTTTTAAGGTTGTGTACTTATATACTATAGCTATAGGCTGTATACATTTCATTTAACTCACATAATTCATTTCCATATGGAGGGCAAAGTAAAGTTTTAGAAGAAAAATAGCCAATTTAATTTGGTTTTGGTTAATATGTTTTTTATGGTAATGCAGAATGGAGCAACTACCTATTTTAATGAAATGAGTTGGTTAGAGAAGGTTCTTGCTATACAATTTGATTAAAACTTATAGATAGTTCTTTGATACCATTGGAACCTGATCACTCACCTCTGGGATGGGGCAGTGAGAATGAGACCTTCTTAAGAAACTAGGGTGCAGTTGTCCATGGCTCACTCATTCATGGAATGGATATTTATTGAACACCTATAATGTTCAAGGCACTGTAGATGGAATTAGGATATAAGATGAGCAAAACCAAAACTAGTCACTAATCTCGTGAAGTTTATAGTCCAGTGTGGGAAAAACATTTTGGCCAAGCAATCCCACATAGTAATGTATAAGGAGGTGTGGGAGGTGGGCAACATGCGAATCCCAGTGGGTTCCATGTAATATTTTGGGTAATCTAAGCACCTCTTAAAATATATGTATATATATATATATATATATAACATTTTTGTAAGCAAATACACATATATGCACATATATTTATATATCATTTTGCAAATGTTTGTATGTATTGTGAGAATTTTGATTTTTACCCATAATAAAAATTTTAAAAAAATTAAAAAAAAAAAAGAGTACTATAAATAAGAGAAAGGTGGTTTATAAGAATATACAGCAATGATCCCTGCCTGACAGGAGGGTCAAGGAAAGCATTGTTAAGGAAGTGAGGATCTTCAACAAGATCTGCAAGAGAAGGGAAGTTGATAAGGATAGTGTGGTAGGCTGAACAAGGGCCCCCCACAAAGAGGTCCAGAGATCCTGATCTCCAGAATCTGTGAATGTACTGCTTTACATGGCAAAAGGAACTTTGCCGATGTGATTAAGTTTAGGATCTTGAGATGGGAAGATTATCTTGGATTACTCTGGTGGGTCCAGTGTAATCACAGGGGACCTTATAAGAGCAAAGCAGGAGGGTCAGAGTCTGAGAAGGCCATCGCTGAAGACTGAGAAGCAGAGAGAGAGAAGGCGATCTGACAATGGAAGCAGAGGGAGAGAAGGCGGTATAATGACGGAAGCATTGCTAGCTTTGAAGATGGAAGAGAATCATGAGCCAAGTAATGCAGGCAACCTCTAGAGGTTGGAATAGGAAAGCAAATGGAGTCTACCCTAGAGCCTCCAGAAGGAATGTGGACTTCTGGCATCCAGAGCTGTAAGATAAAAAAAAATTGTGTTGCTTTAAGCCACCATGCTTAAGGTTATGTATTACAGCAAAAACCGGAAATTAATAGAGATGGGCTTTAAAAAGAGGAAGAACAATCAGGCAAAGGGAACAGTTTGTGATAAGAAAGGGCATTGCATATTTGAAGAATTGAAAGAAAGGCAATATTGTTGAAGCACAGAAATCTAGGACTCCATGGGGAAGAAGTTAGAGATGTTCAATTTCTTAGAAATGGTCTATTTCTAAACCTCGTTTTATGAATGAACATAAAATATGAATACACAATGTGTAAAAAAATCCAAATTTGGTCTGAATGTAATACATTTATCCATTCATTAATTTATAAAATATTTATTGAATGCCTGCTATGTAGCAGGTTTAGGCATAGTCGCTGATGATACACAGAATAAGGAAGGAATAAAACAGCTGCTAACTCGTTGTTTACTTCTTTCTCACCTTCACTACAAATGTGCACCTTAAAGGCAAGCATTGTTATCTCATTCTACACATATCTGGAACTTGCAAAAGTGTCTTAAATAAATGTTTTTACTTAAGTAGAATTTCTGTTTTCTATTTCAGTTTGTTGTGTAAGGCTGCTAGAAGAACATGGGGGAACTTATGAATTTAATATGAGTATGTATGAGACTCTTTGAGGCCAAGAGCTATAGAAACAGAAATATAATATAATGATAACATGCTTAAACATGTATTATATCTACACAACTTCCCCACAAGTCCACATTTCCATGGCATGGTTTTCAATCCTTGCTGCCCATTTCTAGCTCTGTGATCTTCTGTAAATTATATTCTCTTCCTAAGATGCAAACTTAGGACTCTTTGACTCCATTTTTCTCCTAAGTAAAGTCAGAATATTAATAATAATGTCCTAGGTTGTAGTGAGGATTGAATAAATAAATATATGCCAAATATATGTAACTCACCCAGTAAAATTTCTGGCAGAGAGTAGGTATTCAATAATCATTCATGGGGTGAATAAAAATAATGAATGAATGAATGGTTTATGTTTGTGTGTTCTGTATGTAGTCTAGCAGACATAAGGGATTGTACATGTGGGCTGTTGGGGCATAGTAGATGTGAATTGGGGAATAATTTGTGGACAAGTTAGTTCAAAGTCCTGGATTCAATGCCTGGTTCAATCACTACCTATAAGAGATTGCACTATCTCTGGAACCTCAGTTCCTTCCTCTGAGAAATGAAGGGCTCAATCCATGCACTGACCCCTCATTGCAGCATTATAGGGATCAAGTGAAATGATTTCATTTTTTCTAATTTTCATTCCAAAAAAACTTAATGAAATGATTATGAATATTATTATAATTAACCAAATGTTATTATTTGGGAACATTTAATTTGATTGCATTGTTTTTCCAAGGCTTTAGCATTCTAGTTTAGACATTAGTCTCTCATTGTTCATAAACTAATACTAAGAATCTCTGTGCCTATCCTGACTAATGGGCTCATCCATAGGGAAGTGAAATTACATTTGTTTTTCTAAGCAAAAGCATGAGTCAGACACTTTGAGGTTGTGTGTTGTGCAAGGACTATTATTATTTTCAGTTTCTACACTCCAGCCTCTTTTCCTGATTTTTCTAACCACATCTACAGATATCATTACTAAGGTCTTTAGGAATGACACAGAATAGGCTTCTTCCAAGAAAAGACATTTCTAACCTACATTTTCCCTTTTGTTGTCTGTGGGGAACTTCAAGTATTGACATCTGAGAGCTGAAACATATACTTAGAGAGGTTGTGATGATTCTTTTCAATCCTGCTCATGAGACTGCAGAGGCAGATGGCATAAATATCTAGTGTCTAAATTGTATTTCAGAGCAATCCATATTTTGTCAATTGCAAACAGATGAGGTGGAGAAAAAAATAAAGCATTTGAAATAAGAAGACATTTGTTCAAATTCTGCATTCAAAAATTAATAGATTCTGGACATGGGATGATCATTTCTCCCCACCGGGTTTCAATGTTTTCATTTGTACAACATAATACTGGAAGGGCTCATAGAAATGATCAGGTTTATAACCCAAGAATCTGTGCCTATGGTGATAGCCCATTATAGTAGAAAGCATACTGATGTCTGAGTAAAAGCTGAAACACTGTAATCTGGCATATTAGAGCTCCAATCCCAAATTTGTCACTAACTGGTGGTGAGATTTAAGATAACTTGTCAAATTTATTTGCAGAGCAAAAAAAAAAAAAAAAAAAAAATGAATACCAGGAAAACTATCATGCAAGAGTAAGGGTAAGAGGTAGAAGACACCTTTGATTGAAGAGGAGTCTGCGACTATATCCCATTCTTCATCTTCGCTCCACTATCTAGCTTTCAGAATGCCTGCATTTTAATAAAGTGATTAAAATCTGCTAGTGTGTTTAGGAGCAAAGGCAAGGAATTGCATCATAATTGATGAATCAGACCCCAAATCATCCATACAGAATCATTCAAAGATAACTACCAGAACTGGGTTAAAGCCTGCTCTGGGACTCTGTGCTAAACCACCCTTAAATCCTTCCATCTGAGCTCAGAAGCTTCCCATGGAATAACAGAGCAAGGCCTGGTCTCCTCAGGACTTCCAGGAACATGGCATCGGAGTAGGAAGGCAGGTACAATTCTTTACAAAAACAATAGAGGAAGGGCAAAAAGCTGTCCATGGAAGTTCCTTTGGGGATCTGCAGACTAGGAGAATGTGGTGCATCCTTCAGGAGGATGAGGGACAGAGAGACAAAGAAGCCAAAACAAAAACCATGAGTTATTAACCACCATGGCTGGGAATGGCACCCATCCCCCACCCTCAAGGCAAACAGTGTGGATAAAATCTGTGGCTCACTACAGTCAACTGAGAGGGAAAAAGGCATCTTCCTTCCTAGGAAGAGGGAGGGTGTGGGGGAGGGCAGAGAGTGGTTTCTCTTCATTTGCCGTATGATCCAGCAAGCACCTAACTGGGTGCTCCAAGATACATGAGGCCCACACTGGCAAAATTGAAGGGAGAAATAGATGTCTCTACAATAATAGTTGGAGATTCAATACACCATTTTTAGGATTGGATAGAACATCTGGACAGAGAATAAATAAAGAAACAGCTTGAATAATATAATAAATGAACTAGACCTAACAGACATTTATAGAGCATTATACCCCCAAAATAGCAGGATATAAATTCTTTTCCATTGCTCATGGATACTTTTCCAGGATAGACCATATATTGGGTCATAAGACAGGTCTCAATAAACTTAAAAAGATTGAAATTTATACAAAACACTTTCTCTGATCATAATGGAATGAACTGGAAATCAATAACTGATGGGGAAATGGAAAATTCACACATATATGGAGATTAAACAACACACTCTTCAATAATCAGTGGGTCAAAGAAGAAATCGCAAGAGAGATCAGTAAATATCTTAAGACTAATGAAAATAACAATACAACATATCAAAACCAATGGGATACAGCAAAGGCTGAGCTGAAATGAAAATTTATAGCCCTCAATGTTTACATAAAAAAAGAGGTAAGAGGGGTTCTGAGAATATGGCAGGACTCAACAGTCTGACAAAAACACTGGGGAAAGGGCCAAAAGCTGTATCAGGGACCTGCTTTGGGGCTCAGAAGACCAGGACAGTGCTGCATAATTCCCAGGAGAGCCAGGGACAGAGAGGCAAAGAACCTGTAATAACAAATGTGAGTTACCAAACCCCTACAGCAGCTGGGAAGGGCTCCCATTCCTCACTCCAAGACACTAAGCTGGGATAAGACCTGGGCTTATTGCAGCCAACTGAGAGGGGAACAGAAGACTTCCTTTCTGTTGGCTGTTACAAGGGAAAAGGGACAGGCAGTTGAGAGACTTCTCTTCAGAGAATTCAGCCAGCAGACCCGGCTTTGAATCTTGGCTCCAGACAGACCAGCAACACAGAAAGCAGAGATTGAAATAAACATGCCCATGGAACAGCCTGCTGAAGAGCACCATCTGCTGTCCATTCTGAAAACTGCATAGAGAAAAACTGCTTTTAGGTCTCTATTTGCCTCGCCCATGGGAGAAAATCTGTGCTCCAATAGTCAGTCCCTGACACAGTTTTGATAACTTAAGCTGGGCAATTTTAAAGACTTAGAATAAGTTGACATAAATATCAAAGAAGAGTTGTGAAGAAAAAAAAAACAAAAACAATAGGCAAAAGAGAGAAATTGGTTATCAAGTAATTTTACCAAGATATTCAGATGCCTAGACATCAGGAAAAATTACAAGCCATACTAGGAAACAGGAAAAGAAGACCCAGTCAAAGAAACAAAACAAATATTCTGAGGAGATACAAGATTTAAGAGAATTAATAAATAATAATCACAGAAATCACCTAAATCAATCCAAAGAATTGAAAGAAAATATGACTAGGGAGATAAAGGAGATGAAGAACACTGGGTGAGCATAAATAACGATTTGAAAGCCTGCAAAGAAAAGTAACAGAGCTTACGGGAATGAAAGATACAATGGATGAGATTAAAATACATTAGGGGCACATAGGAGCAGAAATGAATTGCTTGAAGACAGAATTAGTGATTTCAAAGACAGAACAGATGAACTGGAAAGGACAGGAGAACAGAAAGAGAAGAGAATGGGAAAAATGGAACATACTCTCAAGGAATTGAATGACAATGCAAAACATACAAACATAGGCATTATCAGTGCCCCAGAAGAAGAGAATGGAAAAGGGGCAGAAAGAATATTTGAGGAAATAATGAGCAGAAACTTACTAACCGATGAGAGGCATAAATATCAATATTCAAGAAGGACAATGCACCCCAAGCAGAATAAATCTGTATAGACTTACCCTAAGATACCTACTATTTAGAATGACAAATATGAGAGATAGAGGACTCTAAAATCAGCAAGAAAAAACCTAAGCATCACATACAAGGGAGCACCAATAATTTAAGTGTCGACCTCTCATCAGAAACCATGGAGGCAAGAAGAAAGTGGTATGATGTATTTAAGTTATTGAAAGAGAAAAACTGCCAGCCAAGAATTCTTTGTCCAGCAAAACTGCCCTTCAGAAATGAGGGTGAGTCTAAAGTATTCAAAGACAAAACAACAACAACAAAAAAAAAAAACCTGATAGAGTATGTTACCAAAAAAACCCAGAATTACAAGATATAATAAAAGGAGTGCTGCAGCCTGAAATGTAAAGAACAAGGGTGAGAGACTTGGAGGAGATTGTGGAAATGAAAATTATTAGGAAGGGTAAATTAAAGGGTGAAAAGACAGACAATAGTAAGATATGACAAAGAAGGCCAAAGGACAAAATAGATGAAGTAATGCAATAATGTAGTAATGCCTTCACAGCAATGACATTGAATGTTAATGGCTTGAACTCCCCAATCAAAAGGTGTAGACTGATAGAATATATAAAACTATTTGAGCCATCTATATGCTGTCTACAAGAGACTCACCTCAGACATAAGGACAAAACCAGATTGAAAGTGAAAGGTTGGAAAAAGATATTACGCACAAAAAGTAACCAAAAATGTTAGAAAACTATAACTGTTGGAGAAGATGTGGAGAGATAGGAACACTTATTCACTGTTGGTAGGAATGATACAGCCACTGTGGAGGATTGTTTGGCAGTTCCTAAGGAAGTTGAATATAGACTTGCCATGTGACCTGGAAATACCATTATTAGGTATATACTCAGAAAAACTGAGAGCAGTGACACAAACAGACATTTTCACACCGATGTTCATACTGGGAATATTCATGATTGCTAAAAGATGGAAACAACCCAGGTATCCATCAACTGACAAATATATAAACAATTTGTAATGTATACACAAGATGGAATATTGTGCAGCAGTAAGAAGAAATGAAGCCGTGAAGCATATGACAACATGGATGAGACTGGAGGACGTTATGTTGAGTTGTTGCAAGTAAGACACAAAATGATTGCACTAATATGAACTAAATATGTTGGGGAATCTCATGGAGTTAATAATTACAATATAGGTCACTTGAAAATAGAATGTGCAGAATTGGTAAAAAAGTGGTTTGTAAATCTTTGGAAATGAATAGAAATGGTGAAAGCACTAGCAGAGATATTATATGAAAGGCTAAGTCTAAGGTCATATATATTACTAGAAGGAAAGCTAAACAATGTAACATGGGACTGTATACCACAGTGAAACTGTAGATGAAATATGAATATGGGCTATATTGCATATATAAGACTGTTTTTACAAAACATATATACAAATAAACTAGAGAGACAGAAACAGAATAGTAGCTATGTAAAGCAGGGGAAGCATAGAGACTGAGAGGTAATGAGTTTTTCTGTCTTGTTTTGTTTTTTGGTTTGTTCATTTGTTTGTTATTTGTTTTGTTAAAGTTTATTTATATTTATTTCTCCTTCCCCTGCTATTGTTTTGTGCTCACTGTCTGCTCTGTGTCTGTTCATTGTGTGCTCGTCCTCTTTTTAGGAGGCACCGGGAACTGAACCTGGGACCTCCCATGTGGGAGGGAGGCGCCCAATGGCTTGAGCCACCTCCGCTCCCTTTTTATTTGTTTTTGTTTGTTATTATTATTATTGGAATAATGAAAATGCTCTTAAATTAATTGAAGTGATGAATGCACAACAATATGATTATACTGAATTCCACTGATCATACACTTTGGATGGATTCTATGCTTTGTTATGTATCATTAAGATTGATTTGCTTGGGGAAAAAAAGTAAGAGCTAAAATCGAAGAACTAATTGCACACCTGGAGGAACTATAAAAAGAACAGCAAACTAATCCCAAACAAAGCTGAAGGAAATAAATAATAAAGATTAGTACAGAAATAGATAGAATTGAGAACAAGAAAACCATGGAGTGAATCAACAAAACCAAATGTTTGTTCTTTGAAGATCAACAAAATTGACAAACCCTGAGCTCAACTGACAAGGAAAAAAGAGAGAAGATGCAAATTTAAAAATTCAGAAATGAGAGAGGGGACATTACCACTGACCCCACAGAAATAAAAGAGATGGTAAAAGGAATAACAGTACACCAACAAACTAGACAACATGGACAAAATGGATTAATTACTAGAAACACGTGAACTACCCATACTGACCCTAGAAGAAATACAAGGCCTCAACAAAGCAATCACAAGTAAAGGTAATGAAACAGTCATTAAAAACCTGCCGCAAGACCAGATGCCTTTACAGGTGAATTCTACCAAATTATTCAAAGAAGATCTAATATCAACCTTGCACAGCTCTTCCAAAAAATTAAATTTGAAGGAATGCTACCAAACCCATTCTATGAAGCCATCATCACCCTAATACAGAAACCAGGTAAAGATACTATGAAAAAGAAAATTAAAGACCAATTTCTCTAAGGAACATAGATGCAAAAATCCTCAACAAAATACTTGCAAACTGAATCCAAAAGCACAGTAAAAGAATTACACACCACAAATAGTGGGTTTTATCCCACGTATGCAAAGGGTGGTTTTATACAAGAAAATCAATTAGTGTAAAAAACCACTTTAATAAATTGAAGAAGAAAAATCACATGATCCTCTTGATTGATGCAGAAAGGGCATTCAGAAAAATACAGCATCCTTTCTTGATAATATAGGAATAGAAGGCTGCTTTCTCAACATGGTAAAGGGCATTTACAAAAAAAAAAAACTACAGCTAGCATTGTACTAAATGTGAAAGACTTAAAGCTTTCCTGTTGATATCAGAACCAAGATAAGTATGTCCCCTGTCACCACTGTTATACAATATTGTGCTAGAAGTTCTAACGAGAGTAATTAGGCAAGGAAAAGAAATAAAATGTACCCAAATAGGAAAGAAAAAATTAAAATTTTTCCTATTCACTGATAATATGAATAGGAAAAAATTCACAACAAAATTACTAGAACCAATAGATGACTTCAACAAAGTGGTGAGATACAAGATCAATATGCAAAAATCACTAGTATTTCTATATATTACTGATGAGCAATCTGGGGAGGAAGTCAGAAAAAATTCAATTTATAATGTCAACTAAAAGAATCAAATATTTAAGAATAAACTTAACCAAGAACAAAAGGACCTGTATTCAGAAAACTATGTAACATTGCTAAAACAAAACAAAACAAAACAAAAACACAACGAAGACACAAATAAATGGAAGGACATTCTGTGTTCATGGATTGGAAGACTAAATATCATTAATATGTCTATTTTACCCAATCTGTTTATAGATTAAAAGCAATCCCAATCAAAATCCCAACAGGCTTTTCTTTAGATAGTGAAAAGATAATTATCAAATTTATTTGGAAGGATAAGGGGCCCCAGATAACCAAAATGTCTTTAAAAAGGAAGAACGAATTTGGAGGACTCTCATTGTATGGCTTTAAAGCAAATTACTTAGCTACAGTGGTAAAAACACCATGGTACTGGCATAAAGATAGACATATTGACAAATGGAACTAGATCTAGAACTCAGAAATAGAGCCTCACATCTATGGTCAAGTGATTATTTATAAGGCTGTCAAGCCCACCTATCTGGGCGAGAAAAGTCTAACAAATGATGCCGAGAAAACTGAATCTCCATATCCAAAGAAAATAAAGAGAATCACTATCTCAAACCTTATACAAAAATTAATTCAAAATGGATTAAAGACCTAAAGGTAAAAGCTACATCCTTGAAACTCCTAGAAGAAAATGTACTGAAACATCTTTAAAATCTTGTGTAGATGGTAGTTTCTTAAACCTTACACCCAAACAAGATCAATAAGAGAAAAAATAGATGAGACCTCTGACCCAAATCAAACTCTTTTATTCTCCAAAGACTTTGTCAAGAAAGTAAAAAGGCAGCCCACTCAAGGAGAAAATATTTGGAAACCACATATCCAATAAAAGTTTGAAATCCATATTTATATAAAGAGATCTTGAAACTAAACAATAAAAAGACAAGCAACACAATTAAATGGACAGAAAACTTGAACAGGCATTTTTCAAAGAGGAAATAGAAATGGCCAAAAAGCATATGAAGAAATGTTCAATGTTCAACTCACAAGTTATTAGGGAAATGCAGATGAAAACTACAATGAGATACCATCACACATTATAAAATGGCCATTATTTAAAAAATAAAAGATAAAAAGTACAAGTGCTGTAGAGGATGTGGAGAAATAGGAACACTCCTTCACTGTTGGCTGCAATGTAGAATGGTGCAGCCTCTGTGGAAGACAGTTTGGCATTACCTAAAGAAGTTGAATATAGAACTGCTGGATGATCCTGCAAGCCCATTTTCGGAACATATTCCAAAGAACTGAATGCACGGATGCGAACTGACATTTGCATACCAATGTTCATAGCATCATTCTTCACAATTGGTAAAATACGGAACCAGCCCAAGTGTCCATCAACTGATAAATGGATAGACAAAATGTGGTATTTATGTACAGTGGAATACTATTCAGCTGTGAGGACAAATGAAATTGGGATGTATTTGACAACATGGATTAACCTTGCAGATATTATGTTGCGTGTAATAAACCAGATGCAAAAGGACAAATATTGTGTGGTCTCACTAATATGAACTAAATACAATGAATAAACTCAGAGAAGTAAACACTACAGTACAGGTTAGTAGGAGATAGAATGTGGGTTGAGAATGGGAGCTGCTGCTTAATGTATGTAGGATTTTGTTTGTTGGTTGGGTTTTTAAAATTTTATTTTTAAAAAAGCTTTAGATTACATAAATGATACATCGAAAATATATAAACCCCACCCCTCCCCCTCCCACATCTTTGATTAGTGTGGTACATTTCTTACAATTGATGAATGTGTATTGAAACTTTGCTACTAACCATGATCAATAGTTTACAGTATAATTTACACTTTGCACCACACAATTTTATAGGTTTTGACAAAATGTATAATGGCCTGTATCCATAATTGCAATGTCATTCAGAACAATTCCAATGTCCCCAAAATGCCCCATGTTACACTTATTCTTCCCTCTCTTTCGCCTCAGAAACTCCAGTGGCCACTGCCTTTATACCTATGCTATAAGTTCTTTCATTGTTAGAATAATAATAAGTCTACTGTAGTCCTTAGTTACATTCCCACCTTGTTTATTTGTCAATCTTGAGGATTTAGGATGGTGATGCCCACTCCATTTCCGATTGAGTTTTTATTAAGGTTTATTGTAAAAGTGTGGAAATGAATAGAGTTGATGTTAACTCATTATAGGGAGTATTTCTGACACTGCTGACTTGTTAATGTGATTGTGGCTGAAAGGAGTAGTCTGTGAACATATATCAATTAAAAAGAAGCTACAGAATAATCTAAGGAATGTATAACATTGTAATTTCAGTGGTGGATGAAGATTGTGGTTAATAGTATAAATATAAGAATGTTTTACTTATACAAAGTGTTAAGAATATGGTGATACACGGAAAAATTACAACTAATGTAACTTATAGATGATAGTTAAGAGTAGCATTGTAATATGTTTGCAGCAATGGCAAAGAAGATATTATATCAGTTCTAAGGGACAATAGTAGTGGGATATAAGGGCCTATGGGGTTTTTCCTTTTGGAAAACATTCTAAAATTGACTGATGTGATGGCAGCACAACTCTGTGATGAAAATGAGACCCACTGATTGTGCACATTGAATGGATGGTACAAAGCATGGAACTGTATAACACAGGGAACCCAGTGGTGGAAATGAACTGGGGTTAACAGGACAAGAATGAGAACTTTCTCTTATGAACTATAAGAAATGAATAATACTAATACAGGGTATTATTAATCAGGTGGATTGGGGGAAAACACACCAAATGTAAGATATGGGCTATAGTTAGAAGTAATATTTTGATGATGCTCTTTCATAGTTTGCAACAAACGTTTCACAAGAATGAAAGTTGTTGTGGGGTGATGTATATGAGCCCTGTATGATGATATTCAAGTTTGTTTTGTATGTTCACAACTTTTAATCTACTCTTATTTTTTATGTATGTTCATGTATGAATGATATACTTCAAAATTTTTATTAAAAAAAGATTAAGGGTAAAAGGGAATATTTTAAAACAACTAATGAAAAATTTTAACATTCGTGTATCCTTGCTGAAATACCTACTAAAGGAATTACTGCAGGAAACTATAAAGTAAACCTAGAAGGAAGAATTGGGGCATGAGAAGCAATAAGATATAATAAAATTATAGCAAAATGTTATCATCTCTCACACTGGTCTATAGGTACATGGCTGTGATATGTTTTTTCCAGAGTTTTAAATTTAAAGCAAATTTTTAATTAAACTTTTTATTTTGAGATAATTATAGATGCACACGCAGTTATATGAAATAACACAGAGAGATCTTGTGCACTTTTTACCCAGTTTCCTCCAATGCTAACACCTAGCAAATTTATAGTATAATACCACAACCAGGCTTTTAATATTGATATAGTTAAGGTATAGTAGAAGAGTTCTATCACAGAAAGGACCCCTCACATTTCCCTATTATAGCCACACCCAACTCCCTCTACCATTCCTCTGTCCCTGACCCTGGCAATCACTCCTCTAGTCTTCATTCCTATAATTTTGCCATTTCAGGAATGGTATATAAATGGAATCATGCAATTTGAAAACCATTTAGGATTTTTTTACTTCACTCAGCATCATTCCCTGCAGATTCATACAAGTTGTTCCATGTACCAATTGTTTGTTTCTTTATTTTCCTCAGCAGAATATTTCGCCTCAGCAGAATTTTTTTAATTGAGGTGAAATTGACTTGACATAAAATTAACCATTATAAAGTGAGCATTTCAGTGGCATTTAGTACAATTTCAGTGACATTTCTTCAGGTATAACAATAAATTATATTTGAGTCTCATATGCATCTGAAAAAATATGAAATCTATCCACAAGTCCTAACTATGTTAAATATTTTTGGACTAGTCATGTGGAGACATGGGTAACAGAACATGCCTGCTGATACTGACAAAAACATACAGCAGAAAACAAAATATATAGAGAAATTTAGAGACAATGTGTTTACAAACACATTCAGTTCAACAAGATTGTGAAGCTTTATGGAACAACCCTTGGAAAAGCTCTGAGAACAAAAATAGCTAACTCAGGGATTTTTTTAAGGTTTATTTTCCTAGCGAAACCACAAAAATTACTTAACAGTGATATTTGTTTTGTTTTCTATATTTTTAAAGGTGCTTTAGATTACATAAATGTTACATCGAAAATATAGGGGATTCTCAAATATCCCCCTCCCCCTCCCACATTTTTCCCCATTGACAACATCTTTCATCAGTGTGGTACATGTGTTACAATTGAAGAGCACATATTGAAACTTTGGTACTAAACATGGTCTATAGTTTACTTTATGGTTTACACTTTGCACTACACAATTTTATAGGTTTCGACAAAATGTGTAACGGTTTGTATCCATCATTGCAATATCATCCAGAACTATCCAATGTCCCCGAAATTCCCCATGTTACACCTATTCTTCCCTCTTTCTCTCTTCAGAACCTCTGGTGACCACTGTCTTTATATCAATGTTACAGGTTCTTCCATTACTAGTTGCATTCCCCTATTATGTTTGTTTGTTCCTCAGTCTTGAGGATTTATGGATGGTGATGCCTTCTCTGCTTCCAAGGGGGCTTAGATCCCATGGGGCAGATGGATTGAACTGTCTTGCTTGCAGTTGTAGATATTCTCTGGTTTGGGGGATGAGCATTGTCCATCATCATCCTTTTGTTAGCTGTCCCAGGTGAATCTGATGAACTAGGGAGTAGGTGTTGGCTTCAACTCAGCTGAGATTCAGGGCTCAACTAGTATATGAACAGCCAGAAGATTTAAGTCTCTGGGACATATATTTAATGGTATAGTGCTAACTAATTATAGGTTCAAATAAATGGGGCAGAAGAACCATGTGTAGGAAAATTATAAATGAGTCTAACTCTGATACATTGGGTAGATAGGTTGTCATATATGCCAGGATAAGACCCACTGACAGGGTGCCAATTTATTGGGGTTGTCTGTCCTGCCTATACTGTTTAGCTATCTGTAGAGCCCTCAGGAACTAATAGTGATATTTGAAGGTAAGACCTAGCTGATTGACCTTAGAGAGCCAAATCTGAAAGCATGACTAAAACAAAGTTTTTATTTCTTGCTGAAGTCTGCAGGGTCTAGGCCATTTGTTACCAAAATATTTGTAACTCAAACTGGTTTAAACAAATGAACAAGCAAATAAATTCATTGACTTATTGTCTTAGTTTGCCAGAGCTGTTATGACCAAAACCACACAGTCATTTGCTTAAAAAAAAAGACCTCAAGAGTTTACCTCACAGTTTCAGAAGCTAGAAGTCCAAAATCAAGGCATTGGCAAGGCCATCCTTTCTCCCCCCAAATTTGTGTTCTACTAGTGGCTTGTCTAATCCTTGGGTTTCTTTGACTTGTGTTTCTGCTTCCCATAACATAGCAATCTCTTTCTCCTTGGGTCTGCTCTTCTGGTTTCCATGTTCATCTGTCTTCTTCTTGTGGCTTTTTCTGTAAACTGCCTCTGAATTTCTTCCCATTATAAGCCTCCAGTAATACAGATTAAGACCGACCCTGATTCAATTCAGCTACATTTTAACTATCAATAACATCTTTACTAGGTTCTATTTACAAAGGGGTTCACACCGTTTGTAAGTCTTTTTGAGTTATGTGATTCAGCCCCCAATACTCATGTAGCTGAGGCTCTTATCCAAAATTTTAGGTCTCCTGATTTCTTTCTTTGCAACTCCTCATTGATTTTATCCATAATGTGACTTCATGATGACATTTTGGTCTTGTGTTCCCACAATCCTCTTTCCAGAGTGAATAACTACATTCTTTCCTGTCTCCAAAAGAGAGGAGTAATTTCTATCTCTAAGGAACCATAGAACATTTCCTTATGTAATATTGTTCCAAACCGGACCATGTACCTAACATGGAATTAATCACTATAAACAGAGAATGGGCTGTGTCAACTGGATTAAACAGAAGGTCATTCTCCTCCTAACTATGCGGCTATGTGTTACAGAGGGGCAACTCTTAATGCAACATGTGGTGCTATTAATGATGAAAGGGTAAATTAACACAACTAAAAAATATAAAATATTCAGTATAATGTTAGCTTAAGAAAAGAGAACTTTAAGTTGTATTTTTTTTCTGCATGAAATTTGCAAGTGAGTAAGATGGCCTTGTTCACCTAAAGTTCATTTAGTTGTCTATCTACCCCATAATATCATGATATGGAACCCAGGGAACCAAGATCAGTTGGAGAGCAAAGTGAGACTGAAAATGGGAATTCTTTATAGAATTAGCTAGAGGACCAAAAACAGTGGATAGAGACAGCTGAAAGCACACTATATGAGGAATCTGGATAATGAACATGTAACCCTATCTCTACTAATGAATACTCTAAGGCACTTATAGCCTTAGAGCCTGTTTCTATAGTCTTGCTCATCTTCTTTGTGTATTATACATCACTGTTCAAGGGAGCAAATTAATTGATGCATGCAGAAATAGAATTTGATGGAAATGGAAGTGAATCAGTTGAGCATGAAGGCTTTCTAAAGCTTCAGGGACAGGAGATGAGAGGAAGGGGAAGTAAGGGTGGGGCCATTAGTATTTATTAGAAATATAAAGAAAAAAAGTGACATGGTACTTATGTTTCTGTTGATGGAATATCCTTTTTTAAATATATATTTTTTCAGGAGCAGGATCAGCCACCACACATTAAACTTATTTTGTTCCTGCTCACTGCAGAGAACTCAGATGAGAGAGACAGAGAGCTACAGCAACTCATAATCATTCAACAATTAACAAGCAAGATAGACAGCAAACACATTTTTAGAAAATATTATGGTGAGAAAACCTCTAGACTAGCAGTCCTGCAGATAGTATTAAGTACCCACAACAGCACCTTCAGTGGTCATGCGTTTGAATTAGCAATCATACTCACAGTGCACAGTAAGAATTAACCTAATACTTGTTTACTTGCTTTATGAGGATGATATAGGAGAGGAAATGCAGTATGTGATGCATTGCAATCCCAATGAGAGCCAGCAACTATCCATGCACACAGCTGTTTTACTCCTTTTCCCACTTAGGGAATATATGACTACTACAGATGCGAGTCAAGGTCAGTTTCTCAACAGTCTTTTATATTGTTCTAGTTATGCAGGCCAACTCATAGCTCCCCCATTATGGTTTCACAATAAAGAAGACAAATGCAGGATTCCACATTTATTTTTACTTTATAGGTTCCAAAGAAACAGTACTGGTAGAATACAGACCTGAAGTCATTTCTCCAACAGGGGCCTGACATTTATTGTTCAATTTTAAAACTCTTCCACACATAAGATGAAATAAAATCAGCCTGGAACCCAGAAGAATATTTCCATAATCAGGTAGACAGACAAGAATAGAAACTATCACTTTGAAGTATTAGCAAAAAGTTTTTGTCAGTTTCTTCAAAAAGATGGCATACAATTTTGCATAATTCTATATTTCATTTGTGATTTATTATGTTTAATTGTGCATACTTATGTGTGCAGAAAAATTGAAAGCTCTGTATAATTTTGCTACCATGGTATGGCTTTAATCATTCTCACCAATCTCTTTCCTGTCTTATGCACTTCTAAGTTCCAAGATTGAAAATCCTGCACAGTCTACAATATGAAATAGGAATGGGTAAGCATTGCTGTAAAGTCAATTAATCTCTATAAGGACAAAACCTCATACCTCTCATTCATACCTTTATTCCTAATGCCCAGTTGAGCTGTTCAATATTTGTTAAATAAATGACATATATATACATATATATGTATGTATGTATGTATAAAACTTTATGCTTCCTGGATATGGGTAAGGATGGGAAGGAGGCAAAAGATCAAATGAGATAATCCTAGTGAAAACATCTAGCTTAAACCTGGCACATAGTAGATGATCAACAATATCAAAAGTAATTTTACTGGATAAAATAAATTTGTCATTAAACAAAACATGATTAGATATTGAATTGATTGTTATCCTGCAACTCTAAAAATCAATCTTAAGTGATGAAATTCAACATCAGTCTTTAGTACTGCTGGATGTATGACCATGATCTCTGGCTTAGTTCAACATTTCCAGCTTTAGGAGTGGATGTAGACTCAGTTTTAGCCACAGACCTTCACTATCAGAAAGAAGCCAGGATCTTCTCTTTTGGTTAAACCTACCAGTCTTGAATAGCCCAGAACTTTGTTTGTGAGAAGATAGGAGGAGGAGAGCAGGTAATTAAATGCACTTCTAGAAAATAAGATTTTTTTTTCCAGTACTAAATGACAATTCCATTATCTTAAATGTTAGAGAAAATTAAAAAACATCATTTCAGTTTCACCCTTTCTCTTTTTCCTTACAACTATTAATCTCCATCTTTATTTCCTTTACTGTTTACTATGCAGACCCTTTCTCCAAATAGTTCCATGTCCTACATCCCTCAATTCACTCAGGTATCTCCACAAACCTACTATGAGATAGGACTCCCCTCTACCTCACTAAAAATTTACATCATCTTGCCATTCTTTATTTTTATTCATATTTCAAAATCTGATGCATAATATGTGTCTGCTCATTTATTATGTATTATTTCTTTTTCACCTCTCTGGCCTACAAGAATGCAAGTATTCAAATCTGCATATACACTTACATGCGAACAAATATTAGGCATTTTATAGGCTTTGACTTGGGAGTACACAAATGAATATACAGACCACATAGCAGCAAATACCATTTTCTAAAATGTTTCTATGAGCGAAATATGGGCTTTATAGTTTGACCACACACAGACACACACACACAAACCACAGAAAATTGCTTACAAATGAATTTGGATAGTGTATTAGCCAGGGTTCTATAGGGAAACAGAATCAACGAGAGGTATCTGTAAATAGTATGAGATTTTATACGAGTCTCTCATGTGACCATGGGAGTACACAAGTTCAGGTTCTGCAGGCAGGCTGCAGCCAGGGGCTCCGATGAAAGTCCAATGAAGGTCCTTGATGAGTTTCCAGGAGACGCTGGCTGTCCAAAGACAAGCTGGGAAATTCTCTCTGAATGCTGAAATCACTTCCCCTTTTAAGGCATTCAACTGATTGGATAAAGTGTCATTCATTGCTGAGGGCAATCTCCCTGATTGATATAGATGTAATAAGCTATCTATGCAGTAAACTCACCCATGCCCATAAATGTCCTTGTATTACAATTAGCTCAGTGCTTGCTTGATCAGACAACTGGGCACAATTACTTGGCCGAGTTGACACATTAGCCTAACCATCACAGATAGTACAGAATTTACAGAGTTATGACAGAGAGTTTCATTAAGCCAAAATAATTTCTTAGAATACAGGCTCAATTATTGCTTTTATTGTGAGCACATAATATTCATAAGGGGGATTTCTTGCAAAATTCACGTAATCTATTTCATAGTAATTGTTTACCATTATTAATTAACTTATTCTGACTCAACTATTGGTCAGAGCAATGTGCAAATTCTTATACTTGAAACAAGTATAACAAATACAGAATATAAAACAGACTGGGTAATAATGATTTTGTGCTGGATTATACATACCTAAATGTATTTCTCTCCCCCTCTGAGACTGAAGTTTTAAGATAACTTAATTCAGGTGTATGAGTTGAAAAAATAATTTCAATCTCTCTCCACCTGTGATTACCTGCCGGGCACTTAAGACGCCAGCGGGCAGGCTCAGCAAGCCTCCAAAGCAAGTGGAAGCAGCTGGGCTGCAGCATTTGTGATATCTGGTGAGGTGATGCTGTGAAAGGAATCAGGCCAGGCCTATGACGCTTAAACATAAGGACTATGCTGGGGATCTGTAAGGAAAATGAGAGCGTGATTTTTTTGCCTTCGGTACATCCCTGGTTACAACTAATGTCATGTTTATATGAAGAAGGCATTTTCCCAGGTGGACAAGGAGTGAGATGGCAAGATTGCAGTGGTTCAGATTTACTCATCTTTTCCTTGGATTTGTTAAGTTTTGACTGGCTCTTCACTTGACCCTGGACAAGTCATTTAACATCACAGAGATGCAGAGCAGTGGCTAGTTACTAAATTTAGAATTGAGTAGATTATGTCTTAACCCAGGGATGCAGTGAGTGTGTATTAATATATAAAAAAGGAAGAGAAGTATTTTTATAAGTGTAATATACCTACTCTATGCAAGCTGTAATTTTCCAGAAAGAATAGAAGAAAAAGAAGAAAATGTCATTTAATTATACAGGCTTTGAATTTAGACAGACCTATGTTTGAAGTCTAGTTTTACCACTTACTACCTCTGACATTGGTTCCTGTTCTTAAACTTCTCTGAAGCTTACTTAATCTTCAAAACAACCCCATGAGGATGATGCAAGGATCATTTCTGGGTTTCAAAAGAATACATTAAGATAATACATTTAGATTACTTAGCACATGGTAAAAAAAAATTCAGCAAATTCTCATTACACACATATTATGGACTATACATAGTTGGGGGGGTGGTTACAAAGATTAGTAAAATACAATTTCTTCACTGGTGAAGCAAACAATCTAGTGCATAAAACAAGTTTATGGGAGATTATTTGCCAGTGGGAACTGCATGAGAGTTGAGAACAGAGAGTAACATCCTAACCCAACCTGTGACCTCATAAAAGTTCCTTGGTGGATGTGACACCTTGAAGAGTATATACAATTTGGTCATATTGGATGGGGTCTTGGGCATTGGCTTATTTCTGAAAGTCTCTGGTTGAAAAAATCTAAATATGAGGTTTTTTAAAAAAAAGCATTAGGAGAAAAATAGTCATAAAATAGAACCAAGGGATGATTTTTTATGTGATTAATACACGCGATGGTGCAAAACGCCAGCGTAGAGCTGTAAGGCACCCTACACCCTTAACAAGAAGCCGCAGTCAAGCTTTCTGTGCAAATCCTTTAATCCTATTGATCCTGCCTGAAAAGCAGCGAGGCTGGTCCGCGACGCAGAAGGGTGGCGATCGGCAGCAAGTGCACACGGCAGGCGCTGCACGCTTCGGAAAACTTAATCATATAACCTTCTTCATTACTCACGGACTCACTAGCTGTCAATACCTCAGCCACGGCCTCCGTGACTACTGCTGTTTAAGATCCTGTCAATCTTTTCCTGCGATTTTGCCAACCAAATTCACTCAGAGCTATTTACGGGCAGTATTATCTCAGCTGATAGCATCACACCGTTCCTATGGCACAAAAATAGGAAAATAAAACTCATTCTAGCCCTTTCGTTCTGGCATTCTCCTTGCAAACCGAAAGTCCCCGACCCGCTCCCCACCCCATCCCCAGTTATAAATAAGGGCTAGAATATAAGCCAATGGGGATTCCACTCCTGAGGTTATATTCCATCAGTTCTCCAGATGCTAATTACTGACATGGAGATGAAATTCCTGCTTAGTTACTGACTTTCAGTATCAGAGATAAATTAGCCTAGCCAGTTCTTTAGAAAATATGAATGTTCTGCCATTATATTTAAAAGATATTTTGAGAGTTAAAGTACCCACAGAAACGATTTCGCTCCTGGATAGGTAAATTGAGTTATCACTTTCATGCCAATTTCTCCAACTTGTCACTAACTCTCAGGAGCACCTGGATGGCTAGCTGTGTGCTAGATAGTATCTTTTTGATATCCTAAAGTGACTACAAAGATGACATGTTCCCAGCAAATTTGTTTCCTTTCCTCAGGCCCAGCCCATTATACTCCATTTATTCCAAAACCTTGATTAATGATTCCACATCCCCACCAACTACACAGATGATATTCAAGGTAGAATTCTGTTTATCATTATTCTCTCTCACTCCCATAACCAAATAGTTACCGTTTGATATCATTTGTACATTCTTAATAACTCTTGAATTCACTCTCTTCTTGCACCCTCCATTCCAGAGGTTTAATTCATTCCATATGCATCACCTGTTTGGACCGTTTAAAGACTTTATCAACTTTCCATCTTCCATATTTACCCACTGCCAACTACCAAATTAATGGTACAATGCAAGTATTGTTTTGTGCTATCATCTTGATTAAAATGTTTCAAAAGCCCCTTGTCCATCTCAGGTTAAAGTCCAAGCTCCTTAGCATGTCAGTGCAGTTGTAATCTTCCCAGTGCCTTCTATTCAGCCTCTTTCCTTTGTCACTTCCAAACATGCAGTCACAATTCCAGACATACTTAACAAATTGTAGTTTCAGAATGTATAATAATTTCCCTCCTTTGTCTATGCCACTAAACAATGTGCTCCTTCAATCTGGAAATAACTCTCCCTTTGCCAAACTCTGGCTTAATGTAACTTCTTGTTCACAACAGATCACTCGATCCTTTTTGCATCTTAAGTAGGGCAAGATGTTCCTTTTCTTTGTCTTAATGATGCCATTCACTCATTCATTGAACAAATATTGAAGGTAACCCATTATATTCAAGTCACTGTTCTAGATATTGGTATTTTAAAGGTCAATAAGATACAAGTCCCTACTCTCAAATAGAGAAACAAATAGCCAAACAAGCAGACAAATAAATGATAGTGCTTTAGAAGCAATAAAGCAAAATGATGATATAGAATAGCTGATGGAAGAGACAGAAGTTTGCTTTGTATTGGGTGGCTAGGAAATGCCTCTCTGAGGAGATAAGTTTTACATTGAGACCTGAGTACTGAGAAAAGAGACTGCCACATAAAAGATGAGAATATTTTCTTGGGTAAAGAGAACATTTAGCACAAAGACCCTGAGGTGAGAATGAGTTTGACGAATTAAAGGAACTGATAGAGGCCAGTATAGATTCATTCTATTGATATGTAATACACCGTCTTGTTTAGAATCTCAAATCCTCAGCAGCCAGTGAACTGCCTTCTTGGAATGTATTAGGCATATAAAAAATATTTGTTGAACTAATGGGAATATTGTTGGCTTACTTGTATCCCTTTCCATGATTTGAACTCCTTAAGGTCAGGAATCATATTCATCTAGGTGTCCTCAATGGCTTTCACCAAACTTGACACAGAAGCAATTACCTAGTAAATTTTTTTAAATTAATGAGTGGATGATTGAATGAGTGGTCTGGACATAATTCAAAAATTAAATCTCATTGGCTGTTATGTTACAATATTAACTATAAACAAATCTCTAAGCAGTACCATGTGCCTGTCCCTGACTTCACATTAAGATAGAGGGGAAATAAATCAGGGAAGAACCTAGGTGCTGTGCTCATTACCCTTTGTCCTGTTCTCACCTCACTGTCCAAAGATATGGTTACCTACTCCAGGGAGTAGGTTGTTTGTGAATATTTGTACCTCCAGGTGGCACTGTAAAAAACCTTGGGGCTCTGCACTATTTACTGCTTAATGGCTAATCTCAGGTTGTTTTTTTTTTTTTTTTTGCTGCCACAGAGATTAATTGTGCAGGCTGAGGACAAGATCAGGAATGAAATAAGTTTTCAGCAGGAGGCAAGAGAAAGTTTGTATCTTATAGCCTTTACTAACTCCCCAGCATGTGTGCGCAGATTTACTCTAAGGGAAAAAAAAAAAAAAAAAAAAAGCAAATTGGAATCTTGTGCTCATAATTCCAATCGTGAAATTATTAATATATAAGAAAAATATATTTGTAATAAGGAGAAAAATACTTATCATAAGTCATACATTTCTCTCCCCTGACATTCTTGGCATTTGTCCCTAGTCCTAGTACACACACACACACACACACACGGTCTTATTTAGTGATAGCTCAAAATGGGTCCCTTGAGAGTTGTGAATTCTATTTGTTCTTGCATTTACCTATGGGAATTATGAAACTCAGAGGAAGGAAATGACAACAAAGGTCACATAGTGACTTCATATACATAGCAGAATCCTTATTCCATGATGTCACCTCTTTCTTATTTTTTTAAATGTATTCCATGAGACTCAGTTTTAGCCATATAATGAGTATACCTTACTTAATTCCCAAAATTATTGTGAAGTCTTAATTAGATATAACTCTTATCTCATTAACTGTAATCCAGAGGAATCACTAGGGTACACTCTTCGTGTAATGACAAGACATCACTGCATATTGCTGGAGCTTCCCCTACTCAGAAATTGTTCTTTTCAGCGCCCTACATGGCAACTAGCCTTGCCATAATGGCTTCTAGGAAACCTAATCCTGGGGAACTGCAATTTAGCAATTTGGTACCAAATTAGCACTGTTGCTGATCTTACTTTTCTGACCCATTTCTCCAATACCACTAACCACAAATGTGAGAGCACTCACTTTATTCCTACCCTCATCTCAGAGCCTGAATGAGGGCATTGTTTCCCTCAAATGTCCAAGGCAGGATTCTATTCCTGTCTAATTCTCTGTAGATCATCTTCCTCAGAGATGGAGCCCTGCTTTTGAATTCCAACATAATCATATGCAAATGTTAAAAGGTTTACCCATTTTCCAGGACATCCACCTGAAATCCCCTGATGCCACCCACCTTCTCGAATATCTAAAATGATGAGTAGAACAGAGAAGGGGATTAGAAAAAATGAGATTCTACTTTCACTATATTATAGCCACTGAACAAGGGAATTTATTTGTGGTCTGTTGGTACATTAAATAAAAAGTATTATCCTTAGTAATAACTGGAAGGCATAAGGATCAGAAAAAACAATGTTCACGTTAAGACATCGTTAAGGTTCAAAGTCATTTAATAGTCTTTGGATCTTTGGAGAGCGCTGATTAAAAAATAACACTGACCAGTCAAAGAAGACAAACAACAATGTCCTTTTCCTGTATATTATTTTTTAAATGCTTTGGTATCTTTGCAACAATTGGCATTCACTGTTGATTAATAAGTAGCAAGTATGCAAAACCCTGATAACACAATACTTTACTTTTTTCATAAATATTTGTCCACCATTCATCTTTTATAATTTTCCTTTCACTTCATTGATTTTAACCTTGAAATGTTCCCTTGACCATTTGTTAGCCTTCTTAGGTTCTCCTGATGTATGACACGATATGTAAACAACAACTGTTAAGTAGGCTTAAATAACATTTTAAAGAATAAAATAATCTTCATGAAAAGTAATTTTGAAAATGTTGAATAGGCTTGTTAGGTAACATAAATGAGAAAACCTGGGAGAGTTTGAAGATTGTTTAGCTGTGGAACTCTACATTTATTCATTTCTTATGTGAATTTATCATGCATTTACCGACCATTTACTATGTTCAAGGATTTAAGTAGTAGAATTTAGAAGAGTATTAAACATGTCTCTTTCCCTCAAGGAGCTCACTACTCATTAGTAGAAAATGAAAGCATTATTCAATAAATATGAAACGTGACCTCACAAAAGCTTTCCTTTTACTTACCATGTTGGATTCTGTAGCTATACTCTCTTTTTCTATCTAATTTTTTTTTTTTTTTTTTTTTTTTTTTTTTTTTTTTAAATATCTGTGTGAACTTCTTCCCATCACCTACTGCTAGAACTACTCTCAAGCATCTGTTCCACTCCCAAGTAGATTTTCAGTCTCTGGTTCTCAACTCTTCCAAATGACCTCTGTGTTGACAGCTTTTCTTTGAGCCAGAACAAAACTTGGGCAGTCTCACATATTGGCTAAGAGCTGGTTCCTGGACTGAATTTCAACTTCAGGATCTTGTTGCTGGGATTCTAGGTGCCCGGAGAGCTTCTGAGTTTATGTCAAATAGAGAGACAGAAGTGAACTAATTTAGTCTCTTGTAATCCAATTGATATGACTATTACAAGGTTGGGTTCTATGTAGTTGTCTTGTAAATTGAATAGTTTGGGGATAGGACTGGGGGCAGAATGAATGGAGAGGGAAGCATAAGAGACAGATGAACACTTCTAGAATTCACCAGCTGCCAAAATCTTTGCATACTTTACTTCATTTCCCCTGCCCTCAAGTCTTAGACTTATCTAGTTTCAGCCTTATGCTAATCCTTCCAGCATAGTCATAAACCTGTGATTTGTTGTTATTATTTAATGGGCATTATAACAGTCAAATCTTCTGATAGTTAAGTTCATAGTTGCTCTACTACATAGTTACCTCAAAGACCCTTAATTTTGGTGTAAATTTAATGCAATTTGATTAATTTTCTATGGAAGTGAAATTATTTTCTTTTCTCACTCTCTGTGTGTGTATGGAATTCACTCCTATAAAAAGGATGCATAGACCTCTGGAGAAAGTAGATAAAAAGATCTAGATTCTAGAGGCAGCAATAATCCACCAATTCTCTTCTATAACCTTGAAATCACAGATGGAATTGATTCATAAGATCTACTATTAATGCCCATGTCTGTACTCTTTTCAGGAAATTTAAGGACATTCACATTCCTAGAGATATTTGTTAAGACTCTGAAGCTATTGTAAGTAGAAAACATGGCTTCAGTTAGTTGGGATAAATATTCAATGACCTCCTCTATCTTTTACATTTTTGTATCACCTTGGGAGAGTCATCTCTCTTCAAGAGGTTGTAGTTTCAAAACATTGACCTATTTCATATTCCACAATTTTTCAAATATAGAAACTGTGTTCACACAAGCCCCAAATTTGGTTGATTTTGACTCAAGAGTTCCAGAGGCCCGTATATGGTGGAAGTTAGTATGAGGTTGGTATGGCTTAAGCAGTTGAGTCCTACTGCCTCTTCAAACACAGCTACTTCCATTTAATCAGTTGTATATATCTGTGAAGCCCATATAATGCCATGATACAGGAGACCCAGTCAGGAATACTGGAGCATTTTCTAAAAGAGGAGCACAAACATTTTTTTTTTTTTTTTCATATTAAGGGCCCCTTCCCTAAATACATATAGTTAAGGCAGGTCTTATTCAAAGTCTCAATCTTCCCCTATTTATTAACAGTCCCAAAATATTGAAGCATTCTCTTAACACTAAATGATACTCTTTTTTCAATGATATCTTCTCCTCACCATCTAAGTTCCTAGATTCTTTCCTTCCCACATTGCATATCACTCTTCACAATCCCAGCCCCTATACATAAACACTGCCCAATATAGCCCTCTGCTTTGACTCCTCTCCTTACAGTTTGTCTGCTTTCTCCCTTGAACAGTGAGAAATTGGTGAGAAGCTAGGCAGTAATTTCAAATGTTCTTTGCCATCAGTGGTATGGAAGAAGATTATGTAACTCTGTACAAGACATATTTTGGCTCATAATTTTGGGCTTCAATGTTACATTTCACTTAAATATGAGCATCTAAAATATGAGCACTCGAATATGAGCATCTAAAAACCGTTTGAAAGTCACTCACTCTACAAGATAATTTATAAGGCATTAACAGTCATAAATATGTGTTTTATTACTGAAATTCAGCTATATATGGGCAAAAAGCTAAGGCTCAAACAGCGGAGGAGAGGAGAGTAAAAATCTTCAATAAATGCATTTTATGAAAATGGGAGTTGTTTGACTTCATGGATTAGTTGGTGTTCTTGACCCTGATTGTTGTGAATTATTTTGGAGAATACATAAGATGATTATTGCATTATTTTGCTTTCCCTGAACATAGAGCTTGAGACAATGGCTTTAGTACAGGAAGTTTAACCGGGGGATGATATCTGGGAGCAGAAGTAAGGGAGTGGGAAAATGAGACAGGAAAGGCAGAAAGGCCAACAAAAGGTGCATTCATGACTGTGGTTCATTCTGTGCTCAGTGTAGGCTTGAGAATGCCAGGACTTCCTGAGAAGCATACAGACACTTCTTGAAATTTTCCACTTGATGTATGGGATGCAGAAGCAACCGCTTTTGTCCCTCATAATTCTTGAGTTGTCCCTAGGGAGTGGAATCCCATAGGAGTCTTCTGCATCAGACAAGACTCAGAGCAGGAAATGAAGACCTGCAGCCATTGCTTCAGGCAAAACACTATTAGCAGGAACAAAATAGTAGAAAACATGAAAGTGTGTACCTTAGTCATGGCTGACATCAGAGGTGAGGCTAGAATATCTGTCGGGGGAGCAGATATGACTGCTCTGCCTGTCTTCATGAAAACCTTTCATTGACAAAATATATGCTTCAAAAAATAAGATAATCAGTGACTTCTCTTCACATATGAACTTAATTGAAGAGTAAATCTAAACATATTCCTATCATGATGAAAATAAGCGATTATACCAATGAAAGTCAAAATTAGATATTTACTAACAGGTGATTCCTTGATGGAAAAGATTATTTTATTTATTTCTGTGTTATTGACCAAGTTAGTTGAATACATAGTAGAAAGTTTAGATCAGTAGAAAATTTAGGGGTCAGACATACTTTGAAACCTAGATTGTGAGACCTGTAATTAATCTTTGACATAGCCAAGTACTGGGAATGGATGTACGTATTATCTAGAATTTCAAGGTCAATGAATTTACTGCCTAAAGATCTGTGTGTAGTTATGCACTACCAAAAGGGAATGAGTGCAGTCTGTGAGTAAAAATTTCTGCTACAGTTTGAAGAAGAGGAAGTAGAAGTAACAGTGTGATAAATTGGTGCTTCTTAGTTCTTATCTTATACCCTCATATTAAAGGAAAGGTAATATAATTATTTTCCTAGGTTCATGTAATTACTAATGGAATGGCTTAGAATAAACATTTTTTAAAATACTCTTCTTTGTAGTTAAACAATGTGGTCACGAGGGAAATAAAATGAGATAATAGTGTCTATTTAGCAGGTTCATGGTAGCACTGGACATAATATATGTAAAGAAACTGGCATAAAGTTAGAATCCAACAACTGCTATTATGAGAAGTGAAGAACAAACTTGCTGCATGGATCTTCTAAGTAGAAAAATATAGCCGACATGAAATCGTGTGAGATGAGCTCTACCAATTTTCTTTCAGGGCTTGTTGAACAAGAACTGCCTGTGTTTCCAGAGTGGAATCTTGGCTAAAATATGCTGGAAAAAGTGCCATCTGCTATTCCATTGTCTACATTTAGAAAAGGGGCTTTAGTTAAAACTCATTTGAAATAGAACAGCTGAGAGGTGCATTGCTGTAGAGCATGGCAAACTTGAAGAGGACAAAAACATTGGGCTGCTTCTCTGAATTTTGCCTGAAGTTGCTTCCTAACTTTAACTGACCAAGTCTGAGTATAAAGAGTACAGCCAGACCACATGGGCAATTTTGAAAAATCTGTTAAATCCGATGAATATTTCTCTTTCTTGTGGTCTCACTGAGAAAGTATTCTAAGTATGCTTACATGATTTAAAATCTGTAACCAAACTCATCAATGCCTACTGCTAAAGGAAAAATAGTCTAGTTGAACTAAGAACTAAACCGAGCATAAAGAAAGAAAATAAGTGCTTTGCTGCTTATGAAGCTAAGCCATGCATGTCAGCAAGTATTCTGAAGATATTAAACTTGCACTGTGTCATAATAGAAGGAGACTAAAAGGACATCTGCTTCCCTTCAAGCTTCCACTCTGGTCATCTGCATGGCTCATCTTATCCACAGGATATCTCCTTTAAAATCCTCAGTCATGGTGATAAGTTAGCCATAAGAGATTGCAAAAATCTATTATCATTGGATGCTATATTTCGGAGGATGCTAATAGCATAGATTTAAACTGTTTGCTGTGCCCAAGTGGTAAGCATAAAAGGAAGATAATGGATGATTTCTTGGGCTTTTCATAAAAGGTATTTCCCTTTTGAGGTCAGAGAAAATTCAATGCCTATATAAAATTTAAGAGGGTTTTCCTCAGTGAAAATACCTACAACCTATGTCCACTCTCTTGATCCACCATCAGTCATTCAGACTTTGATTTGGTTCTAGGTCTACTATGCACTAACTATAGTAGACTTCAGCAAGGCACTTCAACTATTAAAGCCTCAGTTTCCTCATTTGCAAAATGGGGTTAACATGATTTATCCTGACTTATTCACACAACTTTCACAGAGGCATGTGAGATAATACATGTATAAATAATTTGTGGACTATAAAGCCCTACAGAAACAAAACAACTAGATGGTTCTTTTTGATAGGTTGAAACTTAAAATTTTAAAGTCTATATCCATATCTGTATAAACTGTATATTTATCCCATACCAGTCTCCATCACCTCTACACAAAAACATTTGTTTAACTCCCAAATAACCCTCCGAGGTACAACTTTCATTAAAAGTATGATGCTTACTTTTACTTATTTGTCCAAGGTGGTCTGTCTGGGATTTGAACCCATATCTTCCAACACAAAATGAATCACACTTCTTTCCAAGAATCCAGATTCTATTTAGTGTTCTGTGGTAAGTGATATCAAAGATGGAGAGTTGCTTTACAAGTACCACAGGAATTATGCATTTATAACTTTTGATACATGTATATCATCCTAGGATTTTTGACCTATAGGTAAAAAATCTACTCCTTCATCCACCTGAATGATACTCGAACATCATTTCCTATTTCTGAAACGAAACTGAAAGAAAATTGTTCACTGTTAAGCAGACCAGTGACAAGGATGTTTGAGAATGATTTTCTAAGTAGTAACATAGAATGAAGTGAACCCAACAGAGTTTCCTTTTATTATTCCATTTTGGAGCCAGTGTTTACATACAAAAAATCTTGGAAAACTCATGTTTTCACTTCAACTGTTGCAGCTTTTCTAGAACCACTACCTTCTAAAAACAAGTTAAATGCCTAAGATTACATTAATTTGCATTATATAACCTGTTGAGAGGTTAGATATTTGGTGACTAGGCAGTTGTTTTAGTTCTAACATCAGGGATTATGTTTCATGTTTCATCATACATATAATTATCTACATATCAAATCTGAGTGATTTTCAAGGAGTGGATTTTCATGCCTCCAACGCCCCCTCCCCCCGATTTAAGGTAGATCCAGTACCCGTTGGCAACTCCCAATTCCTGAGGCTCCATCTGTAAGCAAGAAGTGCAACACATGATCCACACTTAGCCAATCAGAGCATTGCATGCTCCTGACCACAGTGATTGGTTCAGATATGAGTGTGTAACCCAATAATAGACAATAAGACTCAAAATTTTTCCTGGAAATTGATAGAATGATTCTTATAGTTTCTGCCAAACTTACCTGAAAGCATTTAGTACATTGTGACACACTAAGAAGAGCCAGGAGACAAAACCCAGCCCTGATAAGATTACATTTTATCATGAAATTTTTCATAGATACAAAAAAGAGGAAACTATTTTAGAGTGAACACTCAAATTTCCACCTCCTAGAGTCTACAATCAACATTATACTCAAGTTACTTTTTCATTCTTTTGTCCATCTATTCATCTTTCTCTCCATTCACCACCTCTTTAAATATTTGATGCATTTCAACACCGATAAAATTTTCTGAGCCCTTATTATCTACTGTATTAGTCTGCCAAAGGGGTGCTAATGCAAAATACCAGAAATCTGTTGGATTTTATAAAAGGAAATTTATTTGGGGTAGAAGCTTACAGTTACCAGGCCATAAAACATAAGTTTTTCCCCTCATCAAAGTCTGTTGCCATGTGTTGGAGCAAGATGGCTGCTGATGTCTGCAAGGGTTGAGTCTTTCTCCTCCCCTTAAGGTTCCATGGTTCCAGCTTCTTCCAATATCAGCTGTAGGCTGGGATAAGTCTCTTGTCTCCTGGGGCTCATTTCTCTCCAGGCTGAGCTGCTCTGTTTTCTCCACAAGGCCAACTGTAAACTGTCAAGCGAATAGCTCGTCTCTCTTTCTGGGACGTCTGTTGTGTCTAATGGAGCCTTCTCTTCCCTCATGTATCGCTCCTCTATGTATTTACTTCCCGGGGCTCCAGTATTAAACTCCAACTAACTCCTCTGCCACGTCCTACTGATGTGGCCCAATCAAAGCCTTGATCAGAATTTAATCAAGCAAGAGTGAAACCTCTGAATCCAATACAATCTAATGTACCAAGAGGAACAGACCAATTTACAAACATAATCCAATATCTATTTTTGGAATTCATAAATAATACCAAACTGCTATATCTATCAATGCTGGAAAGCATACTTTCTGCTGGAATTTCAGCTACAATATCAATAAATTATCCTGCTTAAGCCAGTTTGAAGCAAATGATTGAATAAGTTTTTAAAAGCTATAGTGGGTTTTTAAGTGGCATTGTGACTTTTTAAGTTAAAATTGCCCACAATTCTTTGTTATTCAGCTGTTTCCCTCCTTTCCTCACACATTCATAGGCAGTGTGGATAATAAAGACTATCAGCCAAAAATTATCCTAGTATTTCACATTTCATTGCAGTGACCCTCACCACGCATTCCCATGTGCCACTCCTAGAATAAATAAAAGTTATTTTCAAAATCCTTTCCACTTGGTTCAATTTGTTTTCATGAGTCAATATGAAATAGAATAAGGAATATTTGTTATGAATGACTTCAGTGAGTTTTATTGCAGAACATTTTCCAAATTATTGAAAGTATATTTGGGAAATGCAACAGTTACCAGAGTCTACTAATGAGGATAGTGTCTGTGCTGTAAAATTGTCAAAGCCTGCAAATCAAAATGGCATCCTAAAGAGATAATAAAATATCAAATATTAGTTAAGTGATTTCTAACAATAAAATTACTGCCTGGGGATTTTCCTACTATGAAACTTTGAAAACTTTTTCACTAAAATCCTGGCCACAGAGTTTCTCTAAATATATTTTGTTATTTTAAGATAATATTTTAATGTTTTGAATACTTCTATCTTAATAAATATTTTATGAGGTCTCATCACTGATGCTATTTAAGCATGTGATAAACATGCACAATAATTAGAAAACATCATCAATGGAAAAGGGGGAAAGCTTATTTTTTAAAAAGTGCATATGTTACACAAGTTATCAAAGTAAAACTTGAGTAAATGCCTGGAATCCAGTCTTACAACTAGGTTAACTACTGCCTCTTTCAGGGGAAGTCAATGTGAGATGGAATCTAAAAACTGGTTCCTCAGAAGCAGTGCAGCCAAATTCAGTAGTTCCACAATATGTTTAGTCATTGAAATCATCAGAAAGTATTATTATTCAACACATCTTTATTAAACACCTTCTGTATACCAAGAATTGGTTAGTATCTAGGGATGCAATGGGGAGCAAAAAGAGACACATTCCTTACCACTGTGGAATTTAGGGTCTGGAAGAACATTAAAGGGAGTGAAGTCCTGGGATGAGAAATCCATAATTGATGTGACCCCCTTGCTCTACCCATGTGCATGGCAGACATCACTATTTGATCCTTACATTTTTCCTCACGGGGTCTCTGTGTGGACTCAAACTCTGTCACAACAAAGCTCTCCAGGGAGATATTATTAACGGTGAGAAAAGACGGGCAGCATTACCATTTTTTGCCCATACCTGATTCACTACAGTGATCCCATTTGCGAAATGTTCAAACTGACACCTAGGAAGGTTAAATAAGTCACCCCAAGTGAATCAGCTTGGCAGGTACAAAGTTACAACCTGGATCCAGTTTCCTAAATCTCAATTCAATCCCCTTTACTATCCCATTATACATTCTCATCTCATTTCCATAGAGCACCACCAGAAGGGAGTATATCTTATGAAAACTATATGTTTGGGAGAGAGAGAAGGGATTGTATAATTATTGTATCCTGAAGTCAGATCATAGCCGAATAATCTTATTTTTCTATTTTTTTAATTTCTGCTTCATCCAATTACTTTCTGCCTGTATAGTAAGGAGAAGGCCCTGTCTCCATGCCCAGAATAGAATTCCAAGAGAATTTTCTGATTACTATTCAGTGCCAAGTCTTGGAATCATGAGCAATCACATCAAATTCTCAAGCCTATAACAATATGACAGTTTAAGGAGAGTGGATGAATTTGGCTCTTGTATGATGCCAGCACTGTTCGTATTTCTACTTAGGCCTTCAATTTTGAATTTCATATTCTAAGTAGGAGTGAAATTAAGCTCCATATCCCCATTGTTATTATATAATTAAAGAAAATAAAATGTTTGCTTTTATATAGTAGTCCTATTCTTCAAAATTTCCCCCAAAACATAGTCCCAAACCAACACAAATGTTCTAACAGCTACAATTAGAGTGCTCCTTAGGGAGCTGAAGCAATTGTCTACCAGAACTCAAGAAATAATTGTCAAAATAATTTGAGTTAACTCATTTCATCTAAAGCTGCACTCGTACATCCTACCCTCATTCCTGGTGACATCAAATAATTACTACTTAGTGATTAGTATTTGGGGGAATCTCATAATCATATTGTCTGACAATAATACTTAATACATGGTTTCATCATATTTTACCCTATTTGAGTGTCTAGCTTCTTACCTGTATAATAAGTATTTTTTATAAAGCCACCAAAAATGCCACCAAAAATGCTAGAAATGAGATTAAATCCCAGATAGGTTCCAATAATCCAAAATCTGGATTATTCTATCTTTCATATTGGTCCTAGAATAAAGAAAGATGCCTTTTCTTTATCTTCCACAGATCAGGCATACATTTAAGAAGCATGTGCAAGAAATATTAATGAATCTTGGATTTGTTATACACATTAATATTGTCTTCATTGTTTAAACAAGAGAACCACAAAACAAGAGAGTCACATACAACATGTCAGAGTCTGATTAAAAAAAAAAAAAAACTTTTAATAAAGTACACAAATTTCATTTCAATTTCTAATATCCACTTTAGAAAGAAAAAAGTGGCTATTAAAAACTCTTTTCTTCTTGCGTTCTATGACGAAAAGACTCTAAGGTGGTTCCTAAGATGCCAGCCTCCTGAGATGTGCAAGACTTACTTCTAACAAATACAAAATGGCAAAGGTGATGGGCTGTCGCTTGCAAGATAACACTGCATGAGATTGTAACCTGTGTTACTAGCAGACTCATCCACTCTCTCTCTTGCTGGCATTGAGGAAGCCAATGGCCCTGTTGGCAAAGTGTTGAAAACAGCCTCCAGTCAACAGCCTACATGATACTGAGGCCCTTATACAATAGCCCACAAGGAACTGAATGCTGACAACAAAAACATAAACTAGGAAGCAGAGCTTTCCTTAAGCTGGCCTCCGATGAGACGGCAGCCCCATGCAACTCCTTACTTGGAATCTTGTGAGGCCCTAAATAGAGGACCTTGTTCAACTGTGCCTTGACTCCTGACCCAGAAAAACTGTGAGATAACAAATGTGTGCTATGTTAAGTCACTAAGTTTTCGTTGTTTGTGGTAATATTGTTATACAGCAGGAAGATGAGTGTTATACTTTCCAATTCCAATTTTTTGATAGATGAGAAAAGGCAATAAACAAAGTTATGAATATATATATACACACACATGTGTGTGTGTGTGTTTGTAGATAGAGAATTTGGGAGATCTCATTCAAATCTCAGTAGGGATCAACAATTATTACTCAGAATTAATTAAAGAAATGCAAAATTTATAAGTGCTGCCTGAGACTTATCAATAGATAACTTGATTAAATCGATCACATCCAAACTTAACGCTCAGTGTCATGCTTGGGTCACTCTTGGCCTCACCAGAAAATGTGTGACTATTCATCCAGCCTGTAGAGGGTAGGAAGACAGTTTGAAGCTACAGCCAGGTCCATGCCTACACATTCTAGACAGCATGTTCTTCTCTGCCACACCATTGAGGAAGAGGAATTTCTCTGGGACTTTCTATCTTCCAAGGCAAAAAAGGAGGAAGCAGAACATAGGTTTTAAAGTTTGATTCACTGACTAAGTGGCAATAAATAATATATTTAACCACTCCAAGAGACTAGAATGAAATTGGTAGCCTTACATACAATTGGAAAGAGTGCAAATTATTCCAAACTATGGTGAAATATATTAAACAGTGATATTTTTTAAGTATTGTGCTTTCAGGAAACAGTTATTGATTAGATTTTGTGGAATAGGAGAAGTAAAGGGAACAAAGTAGAATGATTCCCTGATATCTTGCTAAAAAGATTAAAGAGATAGCAGAGAAAAATACCAAGGTAATAGAAAAGAAAATTACTTTAATAGTTTAATATCTGGATTCTACATATTTAAAAATTTATTAAATGACATGTTCTTTTCTTTCTTCCCTCCTTCCTTCTTTCCTCCTTAGTAAAAATCCCATGCAAGGAAGGTGGCCTAATGGGAACATTGATGGCCTGGAGGGGGTCAGAGGTTGAGTAAGGAAGGCAGCTAAGCAGGATGGTGGCCTGAGAGGTGAGGAGATAGGTTTTATGCAGAAGGATTTAGCAAATAACTAGATTGAGGATATTGAAGACCATGTTTTCCCTAGCAGAGAAAAGTGTTACAAATTCGCAAAGAAGAAAAAACAGAATCACTCAACTTGTGAATTTCATGTAATATTTGTATTAGAAGTATTGATGTAGCTCATAGTTTCATAGCTAGCTAGCAAGATAGAGAGATTGATATAGATTGATTGTTTGATCATAGTAAGATAAATATAGGTAAATACAATTTTACATAAATATATTACATGTTTTTACATACATATATTTCCTATTTCTTTTGATTGAGATTGTCAGGGAACAGCAATTTCCCAATAGAAATGAAATCCTACACCAAATTCTTGTTTTGTAAATACCATTCTTCACTAAAAGGAGCAAAGACTTCTTAGAGATATGGTTGATTCTAGGGCTGGGCAGAGAAACTGCTTGTAGAGGCTGGAATATCTTGTTCAGAAAGCAGGGAAATGCTTTTAATGAAAAATGGTGAAATATCAAAAAGATACCAAATATCAAAGCCAACTTGAAGGAGTGCAACTGATGACCAAATATGCACCAATGTGTATACCAAGGTAAATACCGTGACATAGCTAATGAAATAATGATATGAATGCATAAATGAATAAATAAATAAGGAAAGAGAAAGCTCTTCTTTACAGAGGAATGACGATTAATAAGATTAGAAGTAGCAGTGTTATTGGAAGGTCTTCAGTTGGCATCCATCAGGGTAATGATTGATTTGGGCAGGTAGCATCAATGGATGATGAAGCTAATGGGTGAAATTTTGATATGGATTAGGATATTATTCTGATTTAAAATGATAACATCAGGACTTTTCCCCAAATTATTGAATGCATTGGAGAAATAATAACTTTAAAGTGAGAAAATCTGGTGAATTCTACCTTAGTCAAGTGATTGAGATTAGCATTATCAGTAATGGGAATTTGGAAATTATATTCTACCCAATAGGATGCAACGGGAAGAACATGGCAACACCCTGTGACGTTCCTGCCAAAGATGCATCACCTGAATCTAATTATGAGAAAAAATCATACAGACCTAGAGAGGGGTTCATTCATAACTGTCCTGGAATAATTGAAAGTGTTAAGAATACAAAGGTCAAGGAAATACTGAGGACATATGCCAAATGGGAGACTTGGGAGGCATGACAGCTAGGTGCAAAATGGTTCTGTATTGGATCCGTTTTTCATGAAGACCATGGTGAGAAAATTGGAGAAACTTTAATGGAGTATGTAGATTAACTGATAATTAATTGCTGATTTTTGCTGTGTGTGCTGTGGTTATGTGTGTGAGAGTCTTTGTTTATGAAGGACAGTCCTTAATTTTTATGGGAGATGAACACTACAGATTTCAGGGTACTGGTGTATCAGGTCTGCTGCTTGTGCTTAGGTGGTCCAAGAAAAAATACTTGTAATATTCCGACAATCATTCTGCACATTTTAAATTATGCCAAAAGAAAAAGTTTATTCATATGACATATGTCTTCTTGTTTCACTGGGTGCTTCCCATATGCCAGTCATTTTTCCAAGCATTTTGCATATGTTTACCCATGTAATCTGCATAACAATCTCATAAAGAGGGTACAACTATTAACCTTGTTTTCCATATGAGGGAACTGAGTCACAGAAGGTTATGGATGTTGCCTATGGTCATTGAACTGTTAAGTGTCAGAGAAAGATTCTAATATAGCCTGAGGGTCTCTAGAGTCAGTGTTTTTAACTTCTGTGGTTGGTCATGGACTGAAGAAAGTCAGTGAACCCTGTGAGTACAATAAAATAGCTATAGCTTAAGGCCTTGGAGAAATCACATTTATACATTAGATTTATCTTGTTCTGGTCAGCTAATGCTATCAAATCCTTACTTCTCAGTAGGCATTGTTTTTAGTGCTAGATGGGATTCAAATTATATTTACATAAATACATAATACCTAAATGCATAAATAATAGAAGAGTATGCAGTAAAGTATTAGGAGTTAGAATTTAATAAAAGAGTGGGTAGGGAAGCGGCTGTGGCTCAATCAGTAGGGCTCCCGTTTGCCATATGGGAGGCCCCGGGTCTGGTTCCCGGGGCCTCCTGGTGAAGGCAGGCCCGCCCGCATGGTGTGGTTAGCTGACCCAGCGAGCACAAGCAGCAAGGGGGGGATAAATGAATAAATAAATAAAATCTAAAAAAAAAAAAAAAAAAAGAGTGGGTAGTAGCCATAGAGTATGGCAATGAATTCATAAAATACATTTGAATCAGTATGATAACACTGGGTAGTAGTTTATGCGTTGGGATTTTGTATTATTTGGTTGTTCTTCAAGTTCTACAATTCACTGGTGTAATCACTGGGAAAGTGGGTTAACTCCACTGAGACTGCATTCCCATTTGAAAAGTGGGGATAATAATGCTAACTCAGTGTTGTGTAAAAAGAATAAGTATAAATTTACGTAGCATAGATTATAACACATCGCGGGTGTATCATAGTACATAGTATTACATGCAAAAATAGTAGTAATTTTGCTTGACTCATTTTCCTAAATTTTTGAAGATATAGTTCCTTCCTTATAGGGAGGAAAACGGAAATTGGCATTCATGTGACTTTCAAAGTTGGCAAGTTGTTATTTCTATAAGGGTTTTCCTCTCCTTCCCCATACACTTCCTTTTCTGAGGTATTTGAATAGAGTCCCGCATGACAACTACACAGAACTTCATTTGCAACAGAAGAGGAACTAGAGAGTGTATGAAACTGTTAATGAATGTTGGACAATAAGTTAAGGGGAATAAGATCACTTTGCACAAGATCACTAACATATCCTATTGCCTGTTTCTCTTCCTGGCTTTAGCATCTGTGTTCTGCCATAAGGGTCTACCTCCTTGGCTGTTAAAATTAGACAAGGGTATTAAGCCATTTTGCAAATTTCAGCTAGCTCTTAATATTGTAAGCCATTATTGTTAGTTGGGTTTTACAAGCTAAGGGCTTTTGAGTTTATTATAGTTCAAGAATGATGAGTAGAGCCACCTTTCTTCTTTGGTTACTTCCATCTATGTGTTTCAACTCATTCCCAGCTCTGAATATTTAAGTTTAAATTCTTACCCAGTGACAAAACTCCAGATTTGTTGGAACAATTCCAGAAATCAAAATTAAATGGGCTCTTTATATTACTGTGAAGCAAGGTATCCAGAAGCATCTATGAATTTCCCATTTCCATATGTACCAGATTTTCACATTCTGAAATGTTTCTTATGGGAAAACAGTTAAATTAAACTTAAGTAGAGAGACTATATTTAACATACACTCTGGGATGTCTTCTGGAAAAGGGGCCTTGAAGGCAACCCTACATGAGAAGGCACCTGAAGTTTCCAGGGTCACAGAGTTTCCCCCTTAACACATATAAGCTTGTTCTTATATTTCTAGTAACTGGAACAACAACAACAAAAAATGCTTATCTTGGGCAAAGACAAAGAAACAAGGACTTTTATTTTACCCCATCTTCAGATTTGACTTTCAAGCAATGCATATATTTTCCTGGCTGAGCAAAAGTAGATTTGTATTCATTTATAAAAATGCCATCTTACTCAGAAATTAAAGCAAGTTTCAATTTGCTAAAAATCATCTGCTACTTGCTTTGTAGCAGAAGACAGAATAGTCATCAGATTCTGAGAAAGAAAAGACATGAATTACCCCATTGTTCACGGCCTTCACTTATCTTCTCATGTATACAGGAAAATATTTTTTGTTAGTCAGTCACCGACGTCTAATGTATTATTTCCAGTTGCTGCTGTAACGAATTACCACAAAATTAGTGGCTTAAAACAACATAAATTTATTATCTTACAGTTATGGAGGTTAAAAGTCCAAAATGGGTCTCACTGGGCTGAAATCAAGGTGTCAGCAGTGCTGCTTTCCTTCTGGGGGCTCTAGGGGAGAATCCATTCTCACCCTTTTCTACATCTTCAAAGCCAGCAGCACAGCATCTCAAATTTTCTCTCTGACTTTGACCTCCCTTTCTGCCTCCCTCTTCCATTTTTATAAAGGGCACTTATGACTATATTGGGCCCACCCAGATAATCCAGGATAATCTCCCCACCTCAAGGTGAGTTTGCTAGCAAGCTAACTTCTATTTGTAACCTAATTTCTCCTTGCAGTGTAATAGAACATATTCTCAGAATCTGGGGATTAGGATGTGATCATCTTTGGGGTAGCAATTATTTAGTCTATAAAACCTATCAACCAAAAATCACTGGATTTCAGTTCAGTCATTTAGAATGACTATAGTTAACTGTATGCCGAGCACTGTACTAGAATGCGAGAGTGATGTAGGAGAAGGGAATGCATTTTCCTGCAGTGATTTTAATTTGAATTGATTGCATTTAATCTATCTTACCATCCACCTGGGAAGACATGAAAACGGGTGAAGTTGGTTTATTTATCAATTTCTCTGGTGGTCATATCTCACAAGGGAAAATGCATTGTAAAATAGAAAGAACAAATGTCACGGGGAGAAAGAGACATGGGTTTTACCTATTTTCACATCATCCGAATGAATGCCCTTGGGCAAACATATATTGCCTTTGACTTCATTCATTCATTTGAAAATGGAGTGAAACATGTTTTGATTGTAAAAGTCTTCCATTGTCCATATAAATTTTGTTTTACATAACAGTTTTTCCCAGTAAGCAGGGAAAGTAACATCCAAATATGAAACTGTGTTTTAGCAGAAGAAACCTTACTTGAAACATAGGGAGCCTGGCTCTACATTAACTATTTCCAGAATTTAGACATCTTAACTCTTAAAGAGCACAATGATCATTTTAAAAAAGCATTTTATCTTTTAATATACAGGATCTAGTAAATATGGAAGAAATGAATGTTCTACATATTTTATTTTTAAGAAATTAAAAAAAAAATATTTACTCATGGCAGTATCACCTGTCCTAATAAAAAGATATGGAAATGAGAATCAGCAATATTCATCAGAGAAAAATGAGTGAGTCTCACAAATATAATGCTTGGTGAAACCAAATATAAGCAATTATACACTAAAAATAAGATTGTATGTTGACATTTTTATAAAATACAAAAGAATTCTGGATATTGGTAACCCTTTGGAGGGTTAAGAGATAGGATTCTCCAGGCAGATTCTGGAGTGCTGTAAGTGTTCTGTTTATTGAGTTCAGTGCTGATTGCATGAGTGTTTAGTAAAAATTCATGTAGCTGTACATATATGATGTGTACTTTTATGTATTTTAAATTTTATAAATTTTGAAAATGAGTTTGCTTGTAGAATAGAAAATATATAATTTTGCCATTATATAAATCACAAATATTAAACATCCACATATTATTTAGTCATCAGTTCTTACACTATAAATTTATAATTCACAACCATCTTCCCATAATATAAAAACTGTACCATGTAGCAACTTTAATGAATTTTTAAAATATTTTGCAGAATATCTGTCACTCTGAACAGAGGCTTATGGGAAAAGTCACCTACCAAGATTTGTAGAAATAATATCTGAGAAGATGAAGGACAGACTTGTTATCCTTATTGGTCATCAATTTCATTTATTTTTCTTCTTATATCATTGCTTTACTAAATTTCTGTCCTGAGATGAACAACTGGGGTAGTACTGAAAGTAAGTTAACTTCTTCTCTTGAATTCAATGAGATTTTTATAACGAGCACTGATTTCTGGAAGAACTCCGTCTTTGTCATGGACACTCTGTTCTATATTGCCCCCATTGTGTGGGACAGGCCATTGTGATACCATAGACTAGCCACTCACATCCCAGCACATCATATGATACAGGCATTCTATGTTGAAAGATAAAAATAATTCCTTTAAAAACTATCCAAGGGGATCCAAAATGGTGGAGTAGGGAATGGCAGGTACACTCCTTCTCCAGAAACTGCAGGAAGCCCTGAATCTCAGCAGAGTTTCAGCCAACACCTACTCTCCAGTTCATCAGACTTGCCCAGTACAACTGAAAAAATAATGATGATAGACAACTTCCATCCCAAGAAACAGAGAGTACTACTGCAAGCAAGACAGTTCCAATCATCTGCCCCATGGGATCTAAGCCCCCTCTCCATCGGAAGCAGAGTGGGCATCACCATCCCCAAATCCTCAAGCTTGAGGAATGAACAAACTTAAAGAGGGGGATGCAACTGTGAACCAAAGTAGGCTTATTATTGTTATAGTAATGGAAGAACTTGCAACATTGATAAAGCAGTGGTCAACAGAGATTTTAAGGGAAGGAAAAGGGAAGAATAGGTATAATATGGAGCATTTTGGGGACACTGGAATTATTCTGCATGTTATTGCAATGATGGATACAAGCCATACATTTTTTCAAAACCTATAAAATTGGGCAGTGCAAAGTGTAAACCATAATGTAAACTCTAGACCATGGTTAGTAGCAATGCTTCAATATGTGTTCGTCAATTGCAACAAATGTACCACACTAATGGGGAGAAGTGTGGGAGGGGGAGGGGTTGTGTATATGGGAATCGCCCTATATTTTCTATGTAGCTTTTATGTAATCTAAAATGTCTTTAAAATTAAAGAAAAAAATTTTTGGTATATATAAAAAAAAAAACTATCCAAGTGTATGGATGATTAAGTAGACACTTTTGTTATGCATGTTCCATAACAGTGTATACATATTTTTACCAAAGGCTTTTGATTAAAATGATACCTATTTTGTGGACAAACCAAATTAAATGACTATGGAAGTATCGGTCTTGTTTCAAGGGGGCAGGTATGCTCATGTGGAGGGCTAGTCCTTTGTATGTGGGGAGATAAAAAGAGACCTAGAAATGAACTGAAACTTAGAGGATCTTAATTCTGAGTCCTAAACTCAGCTATAACATTAAATCACATAATTTGGCAGTCTATGCAGACGTGTGTGTGTGTGTGTGTGTAAATTGGATTTTGCCACACCTTCCACAGAGAAATTTTGGAAGCAAATAACACATTCTTTGATGCATAGAGTTTTCAAAATATGGAAGAATTTTATATAATCTTGGTTGTTCCTTTCTTGTCAGCTCATGCCTTTTTATCAGTGAGGAGTAAGGAGGATCTAGCATATAGTAGATGGCCCATAATTATGTGTTAAATTAATAAGTAAATGAATAAGTGCATGGATGGAGTGATATTGAAAGGCAAACATCTAAGACCTTATGCTGTCTACCATGGGAAGGCCTGAGTTACAGACGTCTGCCTCAAGACCAGTGCTTGGGCTTTAATGGTTTTAGGTCATTTCAGAAAGTTTTTGAACATTAAAAAAGTCAGTTCATTGCAAAAGTATAACTTAGAAGTTTCTAAGGCTTAAAAGAATCAGCAAAAAGATGAGTTTGATGACCTGAACCATATCTGGCAGGAACTGGGAGTCTGAATACTTGGTAAGTACTTGGTTCCTTTGCATATTGCAGTATATCCATTTACATGTGCATTTCTGGAATATATAACTAGTTTAACATAGACAAATATTTGATGATTTCTGGGTCCCAAACCAAGGATTCCTTATTGTTATTAACAGATAAACATAAAAGAGACAATCCCTCATATGTGTCAAATCAAAATGACACAGTTTATGTGGGGATTCCCAAGGAATTACAGCAATTCCCTCTTTTTGAAATATCCATTTATCTCTATTTACAAAGCATTTGTTAAAATTCACCATGTTCTGGGAGGAAATTTCACTGCCTGATCTTGAAACATATTACAAAGCTACATTGGTCAAAACAGCATGGTACTGTATTAAAATGATCTATAAAAAATAACAACCTTTGGATTTTATCTCTCCTCTTTCCAATTTTTTTCAAAGTAGATTTTTCAATGTACCTTTTTATAGGAACAACAATGAGTAGATAGGAATAATGTATACTGACAAGTTTTCTTCGCTAAAATTGATTGCATTTTCTGTGTAACCTGCATTATTTGATTTCTTTTAAAAGGAAGCAGTAATGAAGTTAATCTACGCAGAATGAACTCCTTAACAGACCATGTATCTATTTTCCACATTTGCAACAAATGAGGCCAATGTGTTCTTTGATTTTATTACATATTCCCACAAAAACTGTCATTATGCAAACCCAAATAGACCTTATATTATACTGCATTTGAGTTCATGTCTCATTTAAGAGCTGGTTTCCATGTGAGACAGATCCGGATTTAAATCCACTCTGTGACCTTGCTGTATCACCTCTCTGAGTCTTGGTTTTCTCAAAAGATTAAAGTATGGGTCATTATTTTCTTCGTTTTACAGTTGTTAAAAGGATTAAGTGAGATAATGTCCTGTAATGTGCTAAATATTCTGCTTGATAACAAGGGCACATTTCAATTTGTAAGGAATGCAGTGGGAATTATTTGATTTTGGATCTTCTACAATGTTACTTCATTCATTAATTCATTCATTCTCATTGAGCCTTTTGTACACATGGTAGGCAATTAACAATGTCTTCCCTGTTAGGAGTGCAGGAGTCATGTCTTAGTCACCTTTGGATCCAAAGCATCCTGTATAGTACTTGGTATTTAACTATAACAAGGAACAATTTCGACAGATATTTCAAAAGAGTGCCATGAATTCTCAAAAAGTGGAAACCATTGATTCTACTGGATAGCTTGGCTTGAATTGAGGAGAAGGAAGAATGTCAGAAAAGTATTACAAAGGACAATGGTATTTGAGATGAGTCTAAAGTAGACAATATCTGTGACCCATATTGCTGTGATTCCCAGCTGTGATCAAGTGCCCCCTTCTCTCTGAAGCAGGATTATATATTTTGTAGGAATTGACAAAATCACAGGATAAAAAAGGTTAAAAGTTATCCTTTAGGATTACTGGATTTATGTGAAGGTCTGTGTAATGAGGGGTGATAGTAATTCTAATTTATCTTAATATACCTAGTATATTATCATATATATGTATATATTTGAACAGAAGGAGGCAAACCTAGCCATGCTATAGCAAGGGAGTTTACCCTAAATATTTCTTGACACTATTTGAGTTAACCCAATTAAGTTGGAACCCAAGTACAAGGGCTAATTACCACAATATCTTTGCCCTGGTATATTTGGAAATATATGCTGTTATGATTATTAATACATGAGGTTAGATCACCATTTGAAAATAAAACTAATAAAGTCATTAACACATATGAAAAGAATTGCTAACCAAAGAGCTGTCCAAAGTTTATGATAATTTCTGAACATGAAAATATCCCAGTGTCATTTTGGTAGATGCAATTTTGCTTTAGGAGGGAAGAAAGACTGGTTATTACTGAGAAACATGCTTAAACCTTTCTCATACATACATCCCATGAAATTCCTTACTGCTAGTATATCTTATACCAATTTTTATAATAGTAGTATTTGGAGTCAGGAAGATAGAGGTATTTGGTCAAAGCAAATAAGATTGGGATTTGAAACCAAATCTGTCTTTTTTATCCATATTCAATGGCTATAGCTATAAAGAAACATCCTCTTCTAGTCATATTATTTTAATCTCTCTCCTGATTTCCTCCCTCCTTTTGTTATATGTGTCCTTATCATCAAGAAGAGGACAAAGAAAGGAGATTTTTAAAAATCTCATAGCATAGGTGCTATGCCTCTGTCCCTTATTCCATTGATGCTGATGAAATAGGACAACCAATTATTCCAAAAGCACTAGGATTGCATGAAATACAAAATCTTGGCTCCCTAGCATGTCAAGCAGCACTATTAACCCCTGAGTGCCCAGTCCATCTTTACGGTGACAGCCTCAAGTAGAACAACTCTTTTCCATCAAAACCCTAAGCACAAAAGATAATTTATTTTATTTAATGGTTAAAGTTTTAAAAAGATGAAAATATAAGTACAAGAAGAAATGGAGCAAATGGACAGTCAAAAAAATCCTTAAATAAGAAATCTGAAAACCTGTAAAGATTGTGAAGTCATTGGAATACATACAGACGAGGAGCCACAAAAAGATGTAGTTTCCCCAGTTAGTTTTTCTCAAAGTATAGTTAAAGGCCAATCTATTTCAGAATTATTCAGAGTGCTCTCTAAAAATGCAGATTTCCTGGTGTCACAACAAAATACTCTGCTTCAAATAGTATGTAATAGCTTCTGGGAATGCACATTTTCCAAGTACCTAGGATGATTATTAAGCACACAAAAGCACAAGAACCACAGCTATGGGTAGAAGATATTTGGAAATCAGACCTAGAGCAAGATCCTCTAGCAAAGTGATAACTTGGCCAAAATGCTGTGTGTTATAGTCCATTATTATTGGGGTAAACCTGGATTGAATGAACATATAATTCTGTGGTGGTTCATAAAATATATTTCACTTTTGAACTTGCTCATAATGTCCACAGCCAAGCTGCTATCTGACCATGCCACAGGCCACAGGCAGGTGTCCGCAGTCTGAGTCATGCTTCCATAAAACATCATGCAAAATATTTGATAAAATTTTATTAAAGTAGACCTGAGATTAGTGCCTTCTTTGCACACAGAGATGCAGAAGAGAAGTTATTCAAGTTTTGGCTAAATTCTAAAGGTCAAAAAGCACTTCACTGTTTAAATGAATGCAGTGCTCTTCAGCAATTCTCCATCTTTCAGACTGTGCCTTTGTTCCGCATTATCATTCCACTCAGAAATCATTCTGTTCACTTAAGAATTTGGAAACAACGCCCTTGTGAGAATGTGCCAGATGTAGCTTTTATCCCATTCCTACGATTAATTTTGCTGTTGTTTTTTATGTTACTTGACACAAAAGTTTGAGTTTCTAGGATATAGTAGTTTCTTTTTAATGTATAGGGAAACCAGAAAACCCCAAGCTCTTTTTTCAGCCTTAGAAAAAATAGCTCAGAATAATGCATTCATTGTTTTACAAAGGAAAAGTGTTTGATGGTGTCTTAGGAATACAGAATATTGGAATGGAAATGAGGTTTCAAGGGAAATGGAATGAGAAATAGCTTTGTTTTGGTCACCTAGAAGCAAAACCTATCATACACAGTCACACAAACACACCTAAAACCTAGCAGCCACTTCATACCGATTCCTGACACTAAAATAAAATAAAGATGGAACTTCAGAGGAATAAGACAAAGAAAAGGGATGGAAATGAAGCTGCCAAGGAAAACAGTACTGATTTTGCAAAGGTCAGTGCAATATAGGATTAGTTTGGACTAAGCTCATACTCCAGTGTAATTTGCAATATATTTCAACACTTCAGAACGAGAATTTCTAGCTACTTTTAATACCAGCTCTGAGCCATGACTATCTAAATAGACAGTGGGCATTAAAGTTCACAGGGCTTGATATTGCCTGTAAAAATGGAGCCCAGAAGAATTTGATTTTATTAACCCCCTTTTATTAGGCCCATAGCCCATGGCGATTAATGTTTTGTGCCATATCTGTCAGCATGCATGGATGCATGGGGATTATTTGTAACAGAATTTAACTCTAGGAGCCAAATTCCTCAGCCATAAGTCTAGAATACTAATTCTTTCTTTTTCATCCTCTCTAGCAGACCTATGACACCCACAGTATTATCAGAGGAACTGAGCCAAATCTGCAACAACAGGCATTAGGAACAATTAAGGAGTCAAACCTGCAGAGGCAGGGCCACAGGAGTACTTGGACATTTGTTATTTTATTGGTCCTTTTGGATTCAATTTTTCCTTCCTAATAGTACTCCATGCTCCCATCTGAAAAGCAGCTCTTTTACATCTTATCTTTGTGGGAGACATTTTCAGTGTCCCATTTCAATATCCCAAGATGCCATCCTCTCCCTAAAATTACAAGTCCATGCTGAGAACATTAGATGGCTTCTTTTAGGACTTTCAGTGTTGAGCAAGAAATATAGGATAGTTTGAAGTTTGAAGGTCTTTTTCTTTCCAGTGCTGCAGAGGTTTAGAAGATACAGTCTGCTACCTGAGTTTTCAGGTCGTTACAGCTGCCTTCTAACCTAAAGCTGCATTGTTATTGGTATATTTTGTTGGCCTGCTCCTTCAACCTTGTTTTGTTTTGTTTCTTCATCAATTGCTCAGCTTGAAGCTGGAAACTCCCCCTTTAAATTATGGTTCTCATACTTGTCCTATTCTTATATGGTGCACCACTACTTGACCAAGTCCTTTACTGAAACAGCCATGCATAATTTACTCAAAACAGAATTCAGCTCATTCACTCCTTTTGTCATCAATACTGACTCTACCTTCTCTAGACAATTTGAATACCTTCCAAATTTTAACCTCTCTGCTTTGATTGATTTGAATTTGTAACAATTGAGAGTCCATCTGGCTGCCCATAAGAAAAAGAAACTCCTTATAGCAATGAAACGAAACAAGAATTCATTTATTCCATGCAAAAATAAATCCTAGGGTAATCAGTCCAGATCAGGTTTGGTGATCTAATGATGTAGGCAAGAGCTAGCTTCCATCTATTTTCTCTGCATCCTTAGTCCATCCCTTTCTTTCCAATGTTTACTGGTTGACTGACATAGCTCTAGTCATCCTGTTCAGTTCCAAGGTGGGAAGAAGGAAAAGCCTGATGCCCAGCTACATTTGAGTGAGAACATAGTTTAACCTGGGAACATTATTGTCTTGAAAAAAATTAAAGTTCAGGTAAGTTAAAAGAAGGTAATTATGAATCTGTTCCCTACAGATTCTGACCGGTAGTTCTGTTCCACCCCATTCAGTCTATTCACAAAGTGACAATCTTGTAATTAATCTTTCCCTGGCACAGCCTTGGCACTCCATTCCTCATATGTATACACACATGCCCAGAAACATACACACAAACTTCCTGTCAGCATCTCTTCTGATTTCCATTCTTATGATAAGAATTCAGTGGATTCAAGCAATAGTGCTGACTTACTAAGAGCTAAAGAGCCTCTAACTTGTGCTACATACAGAATATTCTAAAAGTCTTCTAATATTTCTTTACTGAGTTAGTATAACTACACACATGTCATATATATTTTATGTGGTTCAGACAGTTTCCTGAAATGTTACATGTGTGGGCTTCAAAAGTTGACAACTCTGGGTTTGAGCTCAAGACAGAATTAAGTGAAGTTGGGTAAATTATTGAATCTCTTTGAGATACCATTTCCTCATCTATAAAGTGAGACAAATAAATCCTACTATCTAGGGAGTTATGAGATATAAATATACTATGGAATGTGAAGAATTTGGCATAATACTCAACACAGATTGGGTTGTAAATACATTCTTTTAAAGAAAGAATGGACAATATTCTCAGACTCATACAGCGAGTCATATATGCAATGACTTTTATCAACTGAAGTAAATTTTTTCTGGCTAAATTCTACTAATGTATCAAGAATTAGAGCTTCCACCATATTCCACAGAAAGCATTTCTTGACCTCTTATGGAGTCATTTGTGTCTGCAGTTGAAAATAACTTTTTGTATTTCTACCTCCGCCGCAAGGTTTTGAGCCTTGTATGAACTCTTTATTTATGCATATCATTTAAAATAATATCTGGCATGTTGTGGTTATTCCACGAATGTCTGCTTGAATGAACATATAAATATCCTTTTGACAAATATTTTGCTAACAATAATACATTAAGCCTCAGTTCAGTCAATTATTTATAAGTAAGATAAGAAAAAAAAGTCTCACATGGTTGTAAGGACCTACTGAAAAAGTAAGGCATGTAAAACTCATAGCATGGTGTGGCAGTTTGATATTATTTATGAATCCCCCAAACTCCCAAAAAAGAGAAAGATTATGTTTGTAAATTGGTCTGTTCCCGTTGGTATGCTACTCTTTGATTGTACTAAATTCAAAGGTTTTAAATTTAATTGATTAAATCAATTTAGGGCGTTTGATTCAACCACATTAGTAAGGCATGACTCTGGTTGAGTCCCTGCTCCCTTGGTGGGCCTATATATATGGACACTAGCAGAAGAAGATACACGGAAGTAGAGAGAACTTGGTTATTTTAGTCCTGCTATGTGACAGAAAGGAGAAATCTCAAACACCTAAGGTCTCAGGAAGAGAGATGAGCCATTTGCCTGATAGTTTGCAGCCGAAGAGAACAGAGCAGCTGAGCAGCTGAAAAGGCCGGGAAAGAAATGAGTCCTATGCCAACCTGCAGCTGAAATCGGAAGAAGCTGGGACCACAGAGCCTTAAGAGGAAGAAGAAAGGAGAGACTAGGCAAAGATTGCCCACTATCTTGCTTCAACACGTAGCAACCGACTTTGGTGAGAAAGTAGCCTTGAGTTGGACTCATTAGGGCCTTATAACCGTAAGGTTTTACCCCAAATAAATACCCTTTACAAAAGCCAACAGATTTCTGGTGCTTTGCATCAGCACCCCTTTGGCTAACTAATACGCATGGTGTCTGAAACATAATTAATTGCTGCTTTCTCTTAGCTTTAATTTTTCAGGTAATACTCCAAATATATTAAATTTATAAAGATATTCTAACCATTGAACCCTATTATTTAAATGTAAAAGCCTATCACTTGTACAATAAACTCAATGACCAATGTGTAGAGTTCTAAAACACTCAGCATTAATAACACTGATACTTTTAGAGGATCCAGTGAGGAAAGCATCACAAGTCCATCTTTCCTTCAAATGATCACAAGATCTAAAATAAATATATATAGGAAAGTGAACTCTGCTAAATTCTAGTTCCATTTTAAGAAGTTTAGAAAATTTAGGTAAAAGAATTAAAAATACACATGTAAATATACATGAGATATTTTAAATAATGTTTTGCTTTATGACTCTTCTAAACTTTCAAGAAGCAAGCTAGAAGCTATTAAATCCTTGGAACCCCTTCTGAATACAAGTCTAAGTATTTCCTTCAAGGTTATTTAGTATCTTCTTTTTTATCTTTCAAATTTTTTTAAAAAGTTTATCTCTTTGATTTATAACATAAAATTCAGTAGGTCATATGATTTGTTTAGGAAAATTCTGGTTATTTTCCATTAAGATATATTTATAATCTTTTACTTAATCCAAGAATGCCACATCTAAGAATTGATCCCAAGAAAAATATCAGAAATGCATACATAAATTTGTACTTGAAAATACCGTTCATAAATATGTTTGGGTTATACCCATTCTTTCAACTACAACATATACACAATATTTGAGAAATTGTTAAGTAGTTTATGGTGAGTCCATAAGGTTAACTATGATGTAGGCATTTTAATTTACATTTATAAATATTACTTTAACGATTTAGGGAAATCTCTGTGATATACTAAAGTATATATATTCAGCTATACAGCATATGTCATTCTGATTACATAGAAAAATTACTTTACAGACATATACTATAATGTTAACAGGCATTTTAATTGTTTGATAAGATTATGGTTGATATTAATCTTACTTCCATTTTTTGTATTTTCTACCATGGACATGCATTACTTTTATAATAAGAAAAATAAATATTTTCAATGACACTGACTGGTTGACTTGATAATGAATATATGGAAATAAATTTCATTTTTCTCTATGAAGGCCTATTAAGGAATAGAGAGTGAAAAAAGTAGAGAGAAGCCTCTCCATTACAAACTAATGAAAGTTCACATGACAGTTCAAACTCTATCTAGATTGAAACTGACTTAGCCAAAAATTCCATGATTATTTTTCAAAAATTACATTTCTAAAAACAGTTTTGTAATCTCTTCTCCTTGCCATGATCATGTTTAAGATAAGCAATATTTTGTATTTGTTGTTTTTACCACATTCAATATTATTTATGTATAGATTTTGCACCTAACAGTGCCTGAGATTGCTGTCAGTTTTTTAAAAAATCAATTGATATTTTTATATCAATACTGAAGTAGTGCCTAACCCTCAGGGGTCTTTAATTGCTCTTGAGTTATTTACAGCCTTTCCTCTAAGATGAAGTCTGGATTTCATTTTCACGTTGGAGTTTTGTTGTGCAGTCTCGGGTGGCCTTTTGCCATGGCCATTACTTTCCACTTTTACTCATCTCTCTCTTTCTGATTTTATTCCTTCTGGACTTGATTTCTTGCCGCTCCTGACACCTGCTCCAGCCTGATAAACTGACAGCTCCAATTGTAAATCTTGCCCCAATGTTTTCCTTTCCTCGGGATGGAAAATAGCATGTTCCAATGGGTTATAACACTTTAGCAAACATCAGGAATCCTGTCCCTTTCACTTTGGAACTCTATTGCTTAGAAATAGACATGTTACTCCCTCATGTCTGATATGCCTTGCCCCGTGTGCCCCTCTCCCCTTTCAGCTGGCTCATTTTTACCCCTCCAACAAGCTCAGTTCAGGTCACATCTCATCAAAAAAGTTGCCTTAACACCCTCCTCAATAACTTCCCCAGCCCTCCCCAAAGGTGGGATTATGAAGTCTCTCTCTTCTTATAACTCTGTGCTTCATTCCATCAGGTGGCTACTCTTTCTCTAATTATACTGCTCTGCTTATTTGTCTGTGTCACAGTGTTTCTCATGATTAGCAATTTTTTTTCTCTTTCAGTCCACTGGATACCAAGCAGATGCTTAATAAGTGTTTATTGAGTAGATGATCAATGAATAAAATAAGCATAATAGACAAAGGAAAAAAGGGAAACTGACCCCAAGAGATTTACTCTAAAAAATTACAGGCCTCGGGGGAGTGGGTGTGGCTCAGGCAGTTGGGCACCCGCCTCCCACATGGGAGGTCCCGGTTTGGTTCCCCTGTGCCTCCTAGAGAATATGAGCAGACAGAGAAGGGAGCAATGGGTGGCGGGGGGTGGGGGAAATAAATAAATAACTCTTTTTTTAAAATTACAGGACTCAAATTTGACAAAACAAACTGTAATTCTGAATACTAAAAAAGCAACCATGCAAATGAAATGTCTAAAAGTGTGTCTGTGGTATGCAGATCTCCATACATTTCCTGTACAAAGCAACATCCTCCTTGGCAGAGGCACCTGCATTGGACTCTGACATTGCCCATGAATATTCTGATTATAAAATTCCGGCTTTTAGGAACCAGATGTCCTTAGCAGATTTTACTCAATTTAAGTTTTCAATTTAGTTCTCCTTTGAAAGTTTCAGTGCTGAATTATCATGGATATTTCTAGCTGAGGGGATTCGAGGTCTATAATTTAGTTGGAGATGAGGGACACCATTTGGTATAGAGTCAATTCTTGGTCCTAGGTTTTATAAAACTCTGTGATCTGTTTCTTTGCTTCCCTCTTTTTCCCTAATGATCAAGATGATATTATACATATGACTCTGACAATGTTTTTTTTTTTTTTCCCACTTTTCTGCTTGTTGCAAAATTCTTTTTTCACTGAAAATTGACCAGCTTTCTCTTCAATAATGTGCTTGTGGCAACCCCACGTTTTTACATATTGTCTACAGTAAACAGCCCCAGGATGTAACTCCGTTTCCTAGGTCGTGCTGCAAAGAGATTTTCACTTTGCATATGCATGATTAAAAAGGAAATGTGTTTTCTTTTCATAATAAAACTAACACAGGCTTATTAAATAAAAGTGACAATATAGAGAAAATTAGGAATAAGGATATTTCAATATAAGAAAATTAGAAGTTTTCATAGCAAAATTTGTGATAAGGATAATAATAAAAACTTAGAATTTTTAAAATACCTTCCAGCTACCAGGCACTGCAGTAAAGATTTCCTTCTTACCAGATGGAAAATAGTATAGTGTTATGGAAAGATTCCTGATGTCCAGGAAAGTAAAGTCTGGCTTTGGGATTTTTATGTTGAGCTCTCTAACTTAGATAGATTCACTTCACTAATTTTAACATCGTTTTCCAAAACTTTTTAATAAGAGTTTAAGAAGGATAATGGCTAGTGGTCTTCTTTGCTTTTTAACTTTATCATAACTCTCTATACCCAAACAAATATGCCAACTCTGGATCACGTGGCCCAAAGGAGAAGGAGAGAAGAGGAGAGAAAATGTTTCGGCAAGGTATAAATCAGTGTTGGAAAAGGGATTTATCTGTTTTATCAGCAGTTGCTTAAGGTTACCTGCTCCATTGTGGATTTAACCCCAGATCATCACCATGCTTTAACAGTATCTTAAACAAAATAATTGTCTTAAATGTTTGTTTACCACCCCAATTGTCCCACTTAGGCTAGTATATTATTGCTCTTCTTCACTTAGAAAATCTAATACCATATGCTTTATGTTTTATTAAAAGGAATCTGTTGCCATTTATTAGATCTATTTACTGTATAGGGAAGAAGAGGCATCATGTTTAAATAGTGGAGAAAGGAATTAAATTAGTGGGAAAAACTAGAGAAATACAGATTTAGGGGAAAGAGAGAGAAATAAAATAATAGGAAAAACAGGCAAAAGCCTTACCATATTTATATTTATATTGCCATACAAGGAAAAGGAGCCACGAACTCAGAGAATGGTACATGGAACGGTACGTAGGTTTTGATACAGGAACAAAGGTAGCTTCTCAAGCAACTAGCAGTCACACAACATAAAAGATTCCATTATGATGAGAAAAATGAATGCAAAGGAAGTAAACCTCATCAGAGCAGGGCCAGTGCATGCTAGTTTTGTCCGTGGTGGGTGGAGATTTTAGATGGAGCTTGGGAATACTTCAGCAGCCAGGGGTTGAGGCCACAAGGAAAAGAGTTTGTGTTCAGTGTAAGAGGGTTAATCTGAGCTTCTGTGCAACATAAGTCTTTCGCTTCTCTTGATGACTCTTGTCAAGTTATTTTAGCAAATTTCTTCCATCTGCTCTTATCATTGGCATGATTACCTGGGAACAAACTCAGGAATCTAGTGATTGGGAAAAGAGACATCTCCCACTCCTAGTTCCTTGGGTTAGTTATCCTAAGTGCTAAGCAACTTAGATTATGCTGCTGAACCTTACTATTGCTGCCAAGTTTATTCTCTGAACTTGTGCCTACCATGTTGAGTACTATAAATAGAATAAGAAATCAACTGTTTTGGGACTCATCACTCTTATGTGTCTAACATTTTATTGAAACATATAAAACATATAGAAAGGAGCACAAGTAAAAAGTATACCACTTGAAATACTTTGGCAAAATAAATACACTAATGTAAACAACTAAATCAAGAAATGGAACATTGCTAAAACTGCAGAATCCCTTCCATTCAAATATCTACCTTTACAGTGACGAGCCACCAAAGAGAAACTACCATTGCAACTAAAACACATTATTTCTGCTTGTTTTTAAAAGTTTATATAAATAAAACCACACAGTATGTGTATACATGTGGCTTAATTGGCTTAACATTATGTTTGTGATATTTATCTTTGTTATTGTATACAGTTGAAGTTCGTTCCTTCTCATTAATAATGTAGGCATATACCTTAATTGATTTATCTATCCTACTATTGATGAATAGTTAGGTCATTACCAGACTGGGCTTTTCTGAGTCTTGCTTACATATGCTCTCTTTTAATATATAAAATTCTTATATAGTCCTTTTAGAAAACATATATATGCATTTTTGTTGGGAATACAGCTAAGAGTGCAATTATTTGGTTATAGAGTATATTCATGTCCCTTTAGTAGATACTACCATTTTTCCAATATAAATCTATATGTTGTTCTTCTTCTCTTAAAAATATAATGGTGAATGCTTTATGTTTTATTAAAAAGACTGTTGCAATGCCTATCATTTTACAGTGCTTTGACTTTTTCAACATTCTTGACAACATTTGGTATTATCACTTTTTTTTTCATTTTTATCTATTTGAATGATGGTAACATTAAAGGAATTAAGTAAATGGAAATAGCATAATATAAACTTTCATTATTTTCAGATAAGAACATGGTTGTGCACATTAAAAAAATCAAAAGAGCCCACAGTTAACTTATTAGAATCAATAAGTGAATTTAACAAGGTTACTAGAAAAAAGGTCAACATTAAAAAAAGTTAAATATATACATGAAAAAACAATTAGAAAATAAAATTTTCAAATAGAATTTACAGTAGCATTAAAAAAATCAACTACCTAAGAATATATCTAACAAAAGAATCAAAGCCTCTATGTAGAAAATAACACACTGTTACTGAGAAAAATCAGTTTTAAAAAAATTAAATAAATGGTGCAATATCACTTGTCCTTCATTGTGAGTCTCAGTCTTGTAATCTCAAACTTGCAGCTGCTACCTTAAATTAACTTTTTTTATTCTATATTTCTTTTAATTGAGTAACATTTTATCTGCAAAATGTACCTGGTAAGCTCAGAAAAATTCTGCTGAGAGAATATTCTTAATGCTAATCATTAAAATGTATAAATATTTCATGCCCGTTAGTCTCATAGTATATTTTTGCATCCACTATTGTATCTTCTTTAGTAATTTCCCAAGACAAAACTTTTCAAATATGTTGACTCAACTCATAAATTCTTTGAAAATAACATACATATATTTGCTAAATTTAGTGCTTCAATATCATAGATATCTTAATTGCATTCAAATTTGGTAAAAATTATAAATTTATCCAATTAAAAATAGGAGTTCCATCAAAATATTTGTGTCACAAATATTGAGATTCTCTAAAGCAAACTGGTATTAATTAAACTATGTTTTCATGATCTCCACTTACTAAATTATATAAAAGCTGAAGCTTGTTGACATTCTACTTAATTCTTTATTTAAAGATCTCCAACTTATTTTGAACATATACAACCAAGATTTCAAAGACTTATTTAAAAAATTAATACCATTGTAAGTCACATAGGTTGATTTCCAAGATAGTTCTTAAAAGCCCAATCATTCCTCAAATCTGATTGATGACAGGCAGAAAAGAGACAAGGCATACTACTACCCTGAAATAATTTTTTATTCAACATCACTTTCACACATACACACCTGTATTAGTCAGCCAAAGGGGTGCTAATGTGAAATACCAAAAATGGGTTGGTCTTTACAAAGGGTATTTATTTGGGGTAGAAGTCCACAGATACCAGGCCATAAAGCATTAAGTTTCTTCTCTCACCACAGTCCATTGACACATGTTAGAGCAAGACAGCTGCTGGCGTTTGCCAGGGTTTAGGCTTCTGGGGTTCCTCTCTTCCCTGGGCTGCGTTTCTCTCCGGGCTTAGCTCCTGGTTCCTCCACAAGGTCAGCTGTAGACGATCAGGCGAATGGCTTGCTTCTCTTCTCCTGGGGCCTTCTTTCCAACATCAAAACTGCTTCTCAAAAGACTGCTTCTACTCTGTTCTTTCCTTGCCTTTTATATTTGATTCCCCACCCACCAAGGAGTAGGGCTCAATGCCCTAATCATAACCTAATCATGCCCAGATTAACAGATCAGTTTACAAGCATGATCCAATTATATTTTTGGAATTCATAATTACATCAAATTGGCCAACGGTTACAGCACCAAACGTAGTTCAGTTGCTCCTGCTACGTATTTGTAGTTTCTGTTTCAGTTGGGAAAAGCTTATTTGAACTTTATGTATTATGTGTACGTCAAAACCAATGCCAAGTACACTTCTTCTCTGAAGCTCACCTAATTCAGTGAAAATATTGTTTTGCTTATTACTATGATTAAAAAGAAAAGTAACTTTAACAGATCATTTTAGCAAATTTATAATACCTTCAGATTAATGTTATTTATATTTACTAGTTAGAATGTACATCCAAATATTTTATTCTGATTTCATCAGTTAGATAAAAATTGAACCAATATTATAACTACTGAGTTTTTTAATTGGAGCAGCATTAGTATAAGATAGAGATCATTTATTTACCTCTTTTCAAGTTCATTGAAACTTTCTTCTGTCAATTCATATCTGATTTTTTGATACTCTAGTGAACTTTCTTCATTTCTTTCGTTGTATTTTTCAGCATCAGAATTTCTATTTGGTTCTGTTATTGTTGTTATTATTATTATCATTAAATTTATTGATATTTTCTATTTAGTGAGACTTGGTTGTCAAACTTTTCTTTAGTTCTTTGAACATAGTTTACTTTCACTCTTTTTTCCTTGTGTATGCTCCATATTTAACAGTTTCTTACATGTTTCATTTTTTTTTATTGTTGTTGAAAACTGGACATTTTATGTAATAGAGTCTAGAAGTTCTGGAAACGACCACCTTCCTACCGGGTTTACTGTTAATAGGTTTTTGTTTGCTTGTCTCTGTGTTTGTTTGTTTTCTCATTGCTGTTTATTTGTTCAGTGACTTTCCTGGGACTTATTCTGTAGAATCTGTATTCCTGACATTATGAAGCCTTTGAATTCTTTGTTTGCATCGTCTTTACTTTTTCAAAATTTTTTATTATATTTTTAAGCCTAGCTACCTAGGGGCCACCCTGAGTCATCATAGTCCAGTGATATTTCAAAAGTTTTGTTAGCTTGTATGGAATCAATAAGTCAGTGTGTAAAGGCACACTTTCAAATTTCAGGGAGTTCACAATTCAGTCCCTCTTTTCACTTCCTGCTTCACTTCACTTAACAGTCAGTCAGGATTGAATTACTGGAGCCCTTGCTTTTCCCAGGTCTTTCATGTGCATGTGAACAGTTCAATGCATGTGCACAGACATCTAGATCTCTAAAAATATGTCAGAGATTTTCGAAGTCTCCTATAGTCATTTTCTTCCCCAGGTCCCCAGGTCATCCTTTTAAATTTTTGATAGGCTCTTGTTTACCACAAGTAAAATCACTGCCTTAGGCTGCCGGCACCTTAAAAATTCCAGTCTATTGCTATTTTCTTGATAAATCCCTGGGAATAATGGTTTTTCCCAAAACTTTTTATTGTAGTAACATATATATAACTCAAAATTTCTCATTTTAACCACTTTCATGTGTATGATTCAGTGACATTAATTACATTCACAATATTCTGCTACTATCACCTAACATTCATTTACCCAAACTTTTTCATCACCCCAAACAGAAACTCTGCACTCGTTAAGCACTAACTACCTATTCCTCTCACTGCCAGCCCCTGGTAACCTGTAATCTACTATCCAACTCTATGAATTTGCATATTCTAGGGAATAGGGATTTTTCACACAAATCAGATCAGCTGCTGACCATACCACAGGAATGGGGTTGTTCCAAGGAGTTGTGAATCTGGTCCAAATATGGACTGTGTTCCCAAAGATGGGACTTTTAACAGAGCTTCACTAGGAGATCAGGCCCTCTGTGGCTATTGGATTATTACTGCGCTGAGCTGGAAATTAAATTTAAAAATTTAAATTTAAAATTAAAACACCACAGACTCCAATGTTTATACAGAGATTCAGTAGTTGTTCTGGAAGACATTCAGTTTATTCCTTGCCTTTGATTCATGCTCAGAGTTCTAAAATGGTTGATTTTGATGGTTTCTAGTACTTTCATTGCTTTTGTTGGGGGCACAGATTCATTGAGCACTTCATCCAATTATTCTGGAAATCCTGCCTGACCAGTACCACTTAAATGTTTGTAAAATTCTTCTGATGAAGCCAACATATTAGCAGCTACTACTTCAAAGTAAAAGGTAGGCTTTATGTCAGGCCTGTTTAACTTCTGTTTCCCAAATAGATTTTATATATGATATCATTTAGAGGGAGGTGTTAATTGTGTATGTGTACAGCAAAATTTAGAATTGGAAATGAGCAAAATTGATGTAAAAATAGTCATTTGATCTAAATGGAAAGTCATGATTCAGAGAGGAAGATATAAAGACAACATTTGCAGGTACACGTGCTTAATTGTTATTTTGGGGCTCAGACTTCTAAAGGGAGTCCAAACTTTTAAGGTAGATGCTGGAGATATTGGGCCATTTCCATATGCTCATGACTGTAGCTTCCTTTTGAAAAGCAAATATTGACAAACTTTTTGAGTGTCATAAATATGCATCATCTTTCATTTGAAATATACTACCTTTTCTAGGTCATCATTTCCAAGGAGGCTCCTTTAAAACATTTCCAAAAGTGTCGTTAATTACTATTATAAACTTGTATTTGTATTTGGGTTAAAAGTTCTCTGGGGTACATATCTCCAAACCATCACACTTCATTTTCTTCATATACTGGTCTCTATCTCTATAATTCCTCAATATTCTCTATAGTTTACTTAATGGTTCATTGTTTCATCCTTCTTGCTATAAGATAAGCTCCATTATGTGACCACTTTCTGTATTTTGTAATCTTTGCTGTATTCTTAGAGGATAGAACAGTGCCTGACACATAGTAGATCCTCAGTTAATATTTATTAAATGATGGGGTGAATAAATGAATATCAAGCAATATAAACACGTTAATCTGTCACAGTTGTTCAAAATTTCAAAGTCCATTTTCTTTTATAGTTACATCTAAAGCAAATTTATTAGTTACAATTGACATTCTGAAGGGCATAGAAGGATGATTTTATGTAAAAATCAAGGTACATACAATTGAATATCCAGCTGAACTACTTTGGACTCACTGAAACACCTTCTTCTCTTTGGAAATATCCAAATGTAGTTAGTATTGACAATAACTCCTTGTAAACATGACTCTTTTAGCTTAGTTCATTTATAGTAATGTCAGTTTAGTAAATACTTAGCAACCAGAAAAATGTGGTGACTCATGGCAAAATGATTAGAGAAAAGGCACTTATAAAGATTTTAGAAGACTAGAGAAGGGCTTTTTAAAGTAGAAAAATCCATTGGACTGGAAATCAGTATGACCGACTTGTCCTACTTTGAACAATGGATCTGCTATTGGGTGAAAGACCTAATTTCTCAGAATTCTGTAAAATGATTACTTATGTTAAGTCGTGGATATTGACCAGATTATCTTTAAGGTCTCCACCACCTTAAAGGAACCTGCAGTTTTAATGAATCCCTTGGCAGTTGAAGTTAAAGCATTCAAAGAATTTGGCCTCGTGAAAGTTGTATGTGCATAAAAACTTGTATAGGTTGTTGCCAGTGAATTACATTGAATAAAAAAAAGAGTTGAAGGGGATCTTAAATGTCAATAAGCAAGCTCAACTATGAACTGATTATGGATGGAAATTCCACAAGTTGTATTGCCATAACCAAGCAAGATGCCTGCCATAAAGAGGCACTTAGTTACTATTTACAAGTAAATGAATGAATTAATCCTAGTGTAACCACCCAGAATAGAAACCTTAGCTATAGAATTTATGATACATAGTTTTCCTTTTCAATAACTAAGATCAAGGAGGAATTTGAGAACAAATATATGGAAATGCATCCATGATCTTAAAAGCATCATATAATTCATGAACATCCAGTTAATTAGTATGATGTATATCAGTACTCATATTAAATATGCATGTCAGATTAAAGTTTATAAAGTTGACCCTCTTCAAGAAAACTTGGACAGTTTTAATTTGGAATTGCTCAACAGATACATGAATGAACACATTGCATTGGACTCATATTTCCAACATACATAAAAATTCACCTGTGTCCAAATTATTTTTATTTGATATTTAGCTGCTCAAAATTCTTTAATTATTGGGCAGACACTCCTGTTCTGTCAATATGAACATAACTCCTAAGGTTGTTATATTGCAGGGATTGTATTTTAAAAGCCTGGCTATATTGGTTACATGAGATGGGTCCATGAAACACTATGCATGAGTCTCCCTCCATCACTGTGGAGAAAGGTAAATAAGTCTACCTTGAAGAAATGTCAGAGAGAAATACAGAAATTTTTGTTGTTGTTTTCCAGCACATGCTGAAAATAAGCTTAAAAGTTGCATCTGTGGATGACCTTGCCTTGATCAAGTGGGCAAAAAGAGTCACTTCAGGGCTCTTTACCCGCACAGAAGCTTTGAACAACCAGCAAGAACTGGCAGAAACATCTTTTTCAAAGTTCCAGGAAACAGTTAAAGGACGGCAGTAACTGGAAGAGCACCCAGTTAAGAAGAAAACTACTTAAAAGTGGTAGGGTCTCATGACACCCGGGCTGGCTCCTCCCTCACCCCTCACTGTCTCAGCAAGCAGCTGGCTCACACTCTCAGTATGAGTACGTGGTCCCAATTCTGGAAGGAGCAGAGTAACTCTCATGCAGATACTGGGAGCTTGCACTTCTGCTCCATTCTTTCTAGTGGTAGCCTGAGTGACCCAAAGTCCAGAACTTGCCCTGCACGTAGAAGATTGCTTACTGAGCTCTCCTAAAGAACAATGTGGGAGTGCAGTAAAGTCATGCTGCCTGGGGCAAGGGATTGCTGGCTATAGGACAAAGAATGCAGTGATGAAACTCTTTTCTTGAGAATAGGGGATATTTGGAACCATGTAAATAGGGGAATTCCCAGGGCTACATTTGCATGCTCAAGATCAGGGAGTCCTAGATGCTTTGGCTTGGAATTATTCTACAAACTCATTGTATGGAAAATGGATAAGCTTTGAAGGAGAACACTCAGACAGGTAAATCTGCAAGGACTGAAGAAGGTGTTTTCTCTTTCTCTCTCTCTCTCTCTTTTTTTTTTTTTTTTGTTCATTCCTGGCATTCAATTAAGGTTGATCATAACACTAGCTGGATACAAGCTTAAGGAACAGATGCATCAGAGTCTAAATTTCAGCGTTAACACATTAAAATATCAGTATGTCCAAGTTTCAACAAAAGGTAACCAAACATAAAAAGAAACAGGAAGTGATGAGCCAGGCAAAGGAGAAGATTAAAGCTTTAGAAACTATAAATTAGGAGGACATACCTGGGGCATATCAGCCAAAGACTTTTTAAAAAAATGGTCCTAAATATACTAAAGGAGCTAATGGAAAATATGTAAAAAGAACTAAAGGAAATCAGGAAAACAATAGATGAAAACAAACCGAATAGCAATGGAGAGATAGAAATAATGACAGGGAACCAAACAGGGCTGAAGAACACAGTAGCAGAAATTTAAAATTTCCTAGAGGAGTTCAGCAGCAGATTGGAGCTGGCAAAAGGAAGAAACAGTGAACTTAAAGCTAAGACAATTGGAATCATCCAGTCTGAAGAGCAGAAAGAAGAAATAATGAAGAAAAGTGAACAGAGCATGAGGAAACTGTGGTGCATCATTAAGTATACCAATACATTTAAGGAGTCCCAGAAGGAGAAGAAAGAGAGAAAGGGGCAGAGAGAATATTCAAAAAAAATAATGGATGAAACTTCCTCAAACTTAATGAAAGGCATGAATATATACATCCAAGATGACCAACAAACTCCAAACAGGACAAATCTAAATAGACCCACAAAATGACATATTAGAGTCAAACTGTCAAATGCCAAAGATAAAGAGAGAATTATGAAAGTTGTAAGAGAAAAGCAACACGCTACTTATGAGGAAGCCTCAATAAAATTAAATGCTGAAATAAAAAAATTAAAAAAAATTAAAAACCCTGCCAACCAAGAATTCTATATCCAGCAAAAGGGACTTTCAAAAATGAGGGAGAGATTAAGAGAGATAAACAAAACCTGAGGGAGACTGCCATCACTAGACCGACACTACAAGAGATGCTAAAGAGAGTACTTCAGGTTGAAAGGAAAGTACAATAGAGAATAGATTGAAGCTTCATGAAGAAATAAATATCTCCAGTGAAAGTAATGATGAAAGTAAATATGAATGCTGTACTATTGTATTTTTGGTTTATAACCCCATTTTTTTTATTTCCTACAGGACCTAAAAGGCAAATGCATAAAATGCAACGGTAAATCAGTGGTTTTGGATTCCTAATACATAATAAGCATATAATTTGTCACAAGAACAACATAATGATGTGGGGTGAGTATAGAAATATAGTTTGTACATACTATTGAAGTTGGTATCAAAGCAAAAAAAAAAAAAAAAAAACTGCTATAGATTTAAGATATTAAACTTAAGCCCATGGTAAGTACAAAGAATGTATTGTAAAATATGCAAGCTCATAGAGACAGAAACTGGAAAACAATTTACTATGGGAGAGAGACAGGGGGAATGGGGAGTTATTACAAAATAGGTACAAGATTTCTGGTTGGAGAGATGAGACTGTTTTAGCAGTGGAAGGTGTAAGGGTACAGCAATACTGTGAATGTGATTAATCCCATTGAATGGTATGCTTGGGAATGGTCGATATAGAAACGTTTATGTTGTATGTAAGTTCCCACAATTTTAGAAAGAGAAGAACAACTAAAGAGAAAATGACAATTAAATGCAATACATTATCCTGGATGGAATCTAACAAGAAAGGAGAAAAAGCTCAAAGGGACATATGAAAAAAATTGGATTGTAAACAGTAAGCTTTATATTAATGCTAAATTTCTTGAAATTGATAACTACACTTAGGTGGTTACATAAGTGAATATCCTTGTTGTTAGGATATGTGCTTGGCAGTATTAAGTATTCAAGGAACATGATGCATAAAACCTACAATCAAGTGTTCAGAAAATGGATTGATAGAATGATAGGGCAGATGTGGCAAAATGCTAAAAATTGATGTATTTGGGTATCTGGAGGTGTATCTTGAAGTTCTCTGTTTGGGATTTGTATTGTTTCTATAATTTTGAATGTATTTCAAAATAAGAAGTTAAGAATGAAAAAAATGCATCTTTGTTCATTTAAATATACCTCAAAAGATTACTGATCCCAAAAGAACATAAAGATTATGTTTAAAAAAAGTTAGAAAAGACAAAAAGAAATTCAGAAAGTGATATGAATAATATAACTACATCTGTGTTTTATCAATAAAACTTGATGAGGCAGAAATTGTATTTTCTCCTGGAGGCACAGAAACTAGTGTACTCATGCTATGATTGTATTCCTGGTGTCATGAACGAGGTTAAAAACTATGTCTAAAGCATTATTCCCAGCATCCAGAATACTAATGCACTAGTAGGGGGTTATCTCTTCTGGGCTGGAAGGATTGAATTTGGGAAAATGAGAAGAATGTGGGATAATTAGTCTAACTCAGATACCTGAAAACTTAAAAAATAAAAATAAACACTACCTAAGCAAGTAAACTTTGCATTCTCTGTCTGATCTGCAAATATACATCAGCAGCTTTCAAATTGTGATTCTGGGATAACCCACATCAGAATCATCTGGAAAATTAATTAAAATGTAGATTCCCTAGCCACACCCTGAAGGTGAAATGAATCAGAATCCCTGGAGAAGCCTCCAGAGATTGGCAGCTTTATCTAGTTTTACTGGTGATTCTGATACATAAACGAAAGAATATGAAATACTCCTCTACCCCAGCAGTTCTTAAGCCCACATGTACCAGAATTAGCCTTGAGCACTTGTTAAAACACAGATTGCTGGACCCATGCTAGAGTTTCTGACTCAGTACATTTGTTTCAGTATTCAGTAGTCAGTATTCTAATTCAATATCCCAGTGAGTTGTCATTTCTAACAAGCTACCAGGTGAGGCTGATGCTACTAGCCATGGAACAACAGTTTGAATACCACTGCTCTATAGCTTCTCAAACTTCAGCAACTACAAGAATTCACCTGGAGATCTTGTTAAAGAAAAGATTTTATGATCTAACCTTTAGAAATTTTGAATCATTTGGCCTGATAATTTACATTTCTAACAAACTGCCAGGTGCTAGCTTATGCTGCTGGGCTGAGGAACCCACTTTGAGTAACAGTGGTCTAAAGGATCTTGAACCATAAACATTTGGACTATATAATTGCATCCATTAATTTTTCCCTATTGTTTGTCCATAAGTTTCCAGTTCACTAAATAAGATTAAAAAAAAAAAAAAAAAAAAAAAAAAAACCCTAAGAGAAAATCAGCTTTGGGGTTTGTTTTCAATTATTTTAGAAGAAGATCAATTATAAACAAGGTTTGTTTGGAGGACACTGAGGCTTACCATGCTGCTCTGTTTAACTTCAGTAACCCTCTCCTCCTATACCAGAGAGAAACGTAAGCTCTTTCTCTTCCTCCTTCCTATCTGTGCATCAGTCCTAGAGCTTTATTTCCAATTGTATGATTTGGCATTCCACTAGTTGGGACTGGAAAAGTTAGATATATCATGTGCTGCCTATTACTTTAGTGTGATCACAAAATAAGTTCTATCTGGATGGGTTTGGGAGTTTCTGACCAGCAGGGTACATGGTATAAGTTGGAAATTTTAAAACAACACAAAATAACTAAAATGAATCCCAATGATGACTGCTGCTAGTACAAGAAAAATATCTGACAAAAAATTGTATAATTCAAAGTAAATGGCTGAGAAATATTTCATCTTGTTTTAAATAATCTTTTCTATTGCTTTTAAAAATAATGGACTTTGCATATCACATAATACACAATTAAGAAACACTTTGAAGGGAAAAACATATATCACAAATTAAGTAGCTTACCAAGTGAATCATGGAAAGATAATTAAAAAAATTTTTTTTTCTCAAATGTTTCTTGATCAAACATGAAGCTAGTCAACAGTGCAAAGTGACGAGCAAATAATTGAGTACATAATGAATGTAGTTTCTGAAATTTTAGCAAATAAAAGAACCATTAGTTATAATTAAATATTAAAGGAAGTTTAAGTCTGATGAGGTATTATCTATGTAGAAATAGAACGTGCTTGCAAACATATATTTGTGTATCACATATGTCTTCCTCAACAGTATCTGTTTTTCCTCAGTCATTCTCCAGCATTCTAACAGCATACAGTTAGAGAATTCCTTGCTGTCAGTAAATTAAACATTGTTTCTAACGCTATGTCCAGATGTTGCATGAGGAATAAGTCCAGAGTTGGCAGAAGATCTTTCAAACATAGAGGTCAGCCATGGTCCAGAATAAAATTTCAGTTCTTTGGTTATGTCACAGCTCAAGAGTAAGCAGATATGACTCTAGTCACTAATAAATATTATTAGTTTTATCTTTTTCTAGACTTGTTCAACTTAAAGGGAATATCTCACCACCAATCCTCCTCCACCCACCCATCCATGCTCTTACCCACCCCACACACACACTGAGAGCTAGTGTAATTACATTGTTATGGTTTCATAATAGCACTCATTGAGAAAAATAGATCAATAAAAATACATTTATTCACAGTGAAACTGATTGTACAAAGAAAAACAAACATATTTTTGCAATAGATTAACCCAGTTTTAGCATAAACAAAGAGAAGACAAAAAATAATTTCTATGAGTTACAATTCAAACTCTCATATAATGGTCAGAAAAATTGGCAAGAAACTGATTTTATAAATGTAAATTCTGTACAAGAAGTCAAGCTAATATTTTGGTCTTTTGGTAGCTTTTAGGAATTATGGCTGTTTCTTTATATATGGTATCTAATTTCATTTTTAGAATGATAACCTGAAGAATGGACCTCTAGGAAGCTGAGATCTACTCTATTTCCCAATTTGGGAAAATCTCCACTTCAAAGTTTCTGGAGGGAATTAAAGAGCTAGCACTTGGGATGTGATTGACACTTCCCCTGGCATATATAATATTCAATATATTCATATTGTTGTTATTATTTGTAAGGCTGTGGCTTTTTTCCTTGACTTTTCCTAGATATATACAAACTTTACATATTTATATGCAGAAGTTAATGTTACTGTATATAACAAAATTTCATTTCTGTCCTTTTTAGTAAGAGTCGTTCAATGTAGAGGCTGGTGATTAAAGACATTTTTCTAATCTGTAGGTTTTAAAAAGCTATTTCGCAAATGATACAGGTATGTAAATAAACTCTCTTTGAATATAATGTTGCATTTATTGTATTAGAAGCAATTCTTTTCCATCTCTAAAATGTTCTCTAATTATCCTTTTCCTATCATAAGTGATATAAATTTGTTTCTATAGGATAAGTGGGATAGATTTTAAGCTCTCCTCAAATTTATTCAGGCAATTCTATTTTCACGGGCATAAAGTGTATGTTAAAACAATGTTAATGATGGCATTGATTATCTGAATTCAAGTAAGCATGGGGATACTGAGAAATAGATACTAGAATATTTCAATTTTATTGCCAATTTTATAAATTTACCGAAATGACATTGGTTTTCAGAGAACAGTTATATTTATGAGATCTTTTCCTGAAATGTATCATAAATCTTCTGAGGGCTGCATAAAATGAAAAAAAAAAAGCAATTATGAAACCTGGTGACCAAAGATGTGTTTTCAGATGCCAATAGTCAGAGATTAAATTTTAGGAGATTATGATAATATTGATCAGTTGTTTTGAGATAATGTTCTCTTACATCAATAGCAATAAAAGATGGGCAAGGAATGATTAGATACTCCATGACAGGGAACCATCTTGGGAAATATGTGTACAGATCCATTTTTAATTTTGGAGATTCTGTAATCCATTTTCATTTCAGCTCACAATATGTTGATAGTGGGTTTCAGGAAAAATGCTATTAAGATTACTTGTTTATACAATTTTCTGCTGTAAATGAATTGATCTTCCCACTTATTTGATTTGTGATGATGGCATTTGTCATGTTTCCTTAGGACTGTAATCCAAATTTTAAGGAAACTGGCATGAGAAGTGACAGGAAAAATAATGAAAGCTTGTTTCTGGGTACTTCTTGATGGATGCTATCATTATTTCATGTTTATTCACTTCAGGGTTTTATTTTGGCACACATTTTTTAACAGTCTTCCATTTAAGAGGAAATGTTTTTAAACAACTCAGGTATTAATTTGTCCTTATTGAGGCAGATACCTAGTAGTAGTACCCCTGATTTTTATTTTCCCCCACTGTTAAAAACTTCCAGAAGATACAATGTAGCTTCCTCATATCAAGAAGGAGATTGCTTTATTTTAGAACTGGGAAAATCCAAATGGCCTAAAGTTGTGATGGGGCTCAGGCATGGATGCATCCTGTCAAATGCTTTTGGAAAAACAAAACAAAACAAAACAAAAAGGCAAAGAAGGACTTAAAGTCTGGCTACAGAAGAAACAGTATGATTTTTTTTTCCCGAGGCAGAATTCTTAGGTACAATTCCAAGCTGTTCACTCTCCTAGTTTCATGACCCTGGGCAAGGGATTTAATCTCTCTGTACTTCAGAATTAGCAGTCGCTAAAATGAGGATAATAACTTTCCTGAACACATGTTTGCTGTGATGATTAGTGATGATGAAGATGATGATGATGATGCCAGCAGCTATTGGCCATTGTGAACCTTCTTTGTAGGAAGTAGAATGTGCCACTTAGTGAGAAAGAGAAAATAAGAATCAATTACCATCATCCTGTTATGTGGGGCAGTATGCTCTGGCAAATGCTTTTTTTTATTGCTTACCCCAAATATCTCACTGAAGCCCTCTCCAGCTCATGACTCTCCATGAACTGCTTCCTATTTTATGTGACAGGAAGTGGTATGCTAGTGAACTTTAAACACCTAGACTTAGGAAAAGAGCCTTGCTTTATAACATTCGCCAATATTTTTGGTATAAATAGTCCCACTATGGCCAATAGCAGGTTGCCATTTTTTTAACAATTATCTTGCAAAGTACTTGAAAATATAACAATGGGGTTCCATAAGCCAGTGTGAATTAGCTTCCCCACATCACTCTCAAGTCTTTAACCTGATGTTCTTTAATCTGATGTTCTTTCAGACCCCATCCCACTTTCTATAGCGGTGCTTGTGTGATGGCTCTTTTTGGTGATTAATCTTTGCTCCTTGACAAGAATATATTTTTTTCCTCCTTCACTTTTTAATGGTAGTACACAATGTTTATTCATATAATAGGTTGGTTGCTTAGAAAATAAAATATCAGGAAAGAGGGAGAGATGTGGCTCGGATGGTTGGATGTCCTTCTCCCACATGGAGGGACTTGGGTTCGATCCCCGGGACCTCCTGGTAAAAATAAAGAAAAGTATAGAAGGTGCGTAGGCCGCCAGCCCTGCAGGTGGGTGCACCGCCAGGTCCCACAGAGCCACTCAGCAGGATGATGATGTAACAGGAGAGTGACACAAGGGAAAGCCAAGACAAGACCTGCCAAAAAAACAGGAACTAAGGTGGCACATGTGGTAGGATGCCTCTCTCCCACATCAGAGGTTCCCAGGATCGAGTCCCGGTGAGGACAGGAGGCGAAGGATTAGAAGAGAGGGCAGGAAACAGACAAAGAGAATTGCCCATAGAATGGACATTAAAAAAACAGCAAAAAAAAAAAAAAAAAAAAAGAGGGAGAGGGGAGTAAAAACATGGATAAAAGTAAATAAATAAATAAATTGTGTTCAAAATTTTTTAAAAAGCATCAGGAAAATCAAAGCTTCATGAATACATCCATCTATCCAATATTATGCACTAATCCCTAACTGTATGAACCTGGTCCCCCACTGTATGAACCAATGGTAAGCAAAAACAGATAAAGTCCCCAACTTCATATCTTTTATATTCTATTAGAGAAAAACCTGAGGAAAAAAAAAAAAAAGCATACGGAGAAAATATAAAAAATTAACTGATAGGTGCTGTGGTACCATAGTTGGGGAGAGAAAGGCGTTTTGGAAGTGAGGCTTGAGTTGAAATCAGAGGAAAACATAGGAAGTAATAAGGGGGGAAAGGAGCAGATAGAGTGGTTCAGGAATAGGGGAAAATGTAAACAAAGAGCACAGATATATAAATACCCCACATGTGGCAGGGATCAGGCGATTTTAAAGTGCGTGACAGATTATCACTATTTAATCTGGTGTTACAAGGCTTCTTTATTAGCCACTTTGTAGAACACATTGCACTTTGGTCATTCGAGTCATTGCTCAAGTATGCACAGTTAGTCCTAGAACTGGGCCTAGAATTCATGTTTTCCAATTATTTTTAGTATAATAGTATTTTAAAAGTAAAACACAACCAAAATAGCCCAACAAAAAAACATCAAATATGAATGGACAGAAAATTAAAATGTTTGAAGGTGATTGTTGGTTAAGAATAAATGGTAATATTTTCCATGAAAAATTGAAATAAGTACTTGATAAAAATGAATTTGTGAAATATCTAAAGGATTTTAAAACACACATCAATGCCCTATATGAGTATGATTACTTCCACCTTACAACCTGCTTCAGCTTTCTCCAAAAAGGCAATTGCTGAAAGAAAGCATTCTTCCCCCCACCCATTCCTGGTTATAGATAATTTATGTTAAACTGTATAATTTATTAGCTAATGTAAGAAAACCAATAAGATCTACTTCACTTTCCTATAGATAATATGATTAATTATTAAAAAGGGAAATGAAGTCATGTAGCTAAATATAGACCTATCCACGGGAAGCCAGGTTTTTTCCAAATATGTACTGCTACTTAGGTTTCCCTTGTGAATCTCTACTCGTTCATATGCAAACCCGCCCAGAGACACAAATACACTTACACACATAATGATAAGAGAAAATATTAATGGAGACCTGACCACATGGCTGGTAAAGCTCTAAGCATTTGACATGCAATATCATCGGTTCCATAAGGCATACAGAATCATTATCCCCATTTTACAGGTGAAATATCCAAAGATGAAAGAAGGCAAGAGAAATATTTGAGAAATTAGGAAGGTGGAAGAGGAAGTTTCCCAATTAGAAGAGGGTCTGGAGCAAGTCTCAACATTTCATATCTATGACAGGCAAAGCTAGACATCAATTTCAGCCTGCTTGGAAGCTAAACAACAGATTTTGAGTTTTTACTCAACAGACTAGTCTTCAAGCAGAATTGACATTAGATAGGGGCGTTGTTTTGTTTTGCTCTGCTTTTTTCCATTTTCCAGATGAGCAGGATGATAAAGATGTCTGGCCAAGGAGAATTTGTTATTTAAATATTCAATAGAAGGTAAAGTTTTAGGAACAAGTTTGTAAACTGAAGATCAAGCAAAAACTTGCAAACAGCACCGGTGGTAAATAGATCCTACTTTGACAGGTCTCAGTAGATATCTTCTCTGAGGACATGTTATAATAAAAAATTACATGCAGTTTCCCTTGCTTGGGTTTTCTTATTTACATTAACTACTGAGACTCTTTACAGCTTAAATACTTCGAGGATCCCAGAGTCTTGCTGACTATACTGACATAGTGTATGCACAGCAACTTTTTTAAGAAGCATAATAGTTTTAGTAAAGGTGCCTTGGGCATATTATCAAGATGCTGTTAGAAGCCATGCTGCTTCCACAGCTATTGATTCTCCTATGTACCTAGTAAGAGCTGAACATTCATACATATTTGTTTAATGGTGTTATGTCATAAATATCTTTGAATTATCCACAGGCCAGCCATGAAAAAAAAAGAGGGGCAATTCCCCCAAAATGTGACTATCCCTGGTTCTGTGGAAAATGACTATAAGATAAGATAATGAGACTAAATGCTTAGCAAATATTTGAGAATTGTGTCATTATCTTCAGAGTTACATCTTTGGAAGAATCCTAAACTTATGTCATTAAGGCTATTGTGCAAAGTAATTTTTAGAATCAATGTTATAGACTAATATCATATAATTATTATACATAAAAATTCACTTTTTCATTAAAAATAATTTCTTCATCTCTCTTTGCACTACCATTAGCTTTGGAGGTGGTGATTATCTCTTATCTGAAAATATGGGTAGGTTTAAACACTTTTTGAAATCTAAGATCATGTAAGTACAGGAATTACATCTGATATCACTCAAACTGATATGTCAAAATTACACACTGATAATAGGACGGGGGGTGGGCGGCAAGAACCAGATTTGGTGTCCAGTGTTGGTTACAAGAGCAAAAGATGATGAAAAACATGTGTCCAGCAGCTTCAGGCAGTTGTTCGTACCAGCAAGGGATAACAAGAAATGTGGCTGACACAAAACTTTTCTTACTTTGTTGAAATTGCTCATACTATTCCTCTAACACAATAAAATCATTTTGAAAAAAGCAGCTAAACTACCAACAGTAATACAAATTCCTAATGCTAGTATACTAAGAGAAGAAATGAAAATTATCAGCTCTGTTTCCAAAGAATCTAAGATAACTCTTAGATCGTATAGACAGATTTTTAAAAAAAAATAATGACAAGTAAAGCATAACTCTTGTGATTACTGCCTGGGAACTATACTGAATGAAGTAAAATATTTGCTCCTTGGAAGTAAACTAGATCTTGGAAACCATTGAAAGAAATTTAGAATTAGAATTATGAAAGTCAGTGCATTGGGCAATACTCTTCTCTTAGCGTCTTAGAACTACTTTCTGTCAAACTAGATTTGCTTATATGGCTTATAAACTGGTTTGATATTCAATGGCAATAGGAAAAAAAAATTATTCAATGGCTAATGAAGAATATTAGGCTTAGGCAGAGATAAAGTTACACATAAGGCATGGCTTGTATTTTATGGGGCTTCATTATGGTGAAGGAGGGAAAAAATGTCTAAGCCTGTAATTATACAACATAAGGTAAGCACTAGTATATAGTTTAAAACAGTTTTATAATAACTGTAGTTGCTTTTGATTCATGATGACATTGGGAATTAGTGCATACTTAAAAGAATGAATATTTGAGGACACATTAAAGGATGAGTAAGACACATCAACATGGAGCATGAGGAAATAGATACTCTTGGAATACATGAAGTAATGGCGTGATCAGATGTCTAGACATATGAAAATACATGCTATGCTCATGGTGACAAAATAATTAAATTAACAAGGGATACCTCAATTTCTTTTTGGGATAATTAGGCATAACTTGCCATACCAGAGATTATGAATTTCCTACCCTTTCTTCTTTGCATGAATACTCAAAAATCCTTATATTACTATGAATGGCCATATGTCAGAATAAAACAATCTCAATTTTGAGCTTTCCTTCATGTTTGGCATGGCTAATGACATGTAAAATGATGTCAGTGACTAGGACTCCCACAAAATCTCTTGAACGGGAACATCTCTGACAGCAGGCCTCTTTTGCCCTTCCTTCTTTCTGCCATAAATATTAATGTGATAGCTGGTGTTCCAGCAGCCATATTTCATTCAGCATGTGGATAAGGATCACATCTTAGGCATAGTAGAGTTAAAGGCTGGTTCCAGTGAGATTGAAGACCCACTGCATCAGGTTTAGATGGTCTTCCTCTGTGCTTTTAGTTATGTGAGAGAAAAAAATAAATCCAACTATTAACTCAATTTTTTAGGTTGCTGACAAGTTTTAAAAGTTACCTTGACATATCTTGAGGCTCAGGAATTAGATGCACACAGTGATATTTTATTCCTCATATACAGTAGGCACTTAATATTTGTAACTATTACTACTACTTCTAATAAAAACAGATGACTCATGTAAATTCCAGTTTTTGCGTGATCTGAGAAATTTCCCAAAAGGTATTCCCAAGAATGGAATGTATGGAGAACATCGTTTGAAGACATGGAGGGCCTCATTTAGACCAAATGTTCTTTTGGAAAAGCAGGACTAGTAAATTTTTGCAACCATGTTTGTGGAAACCTATGGAAAACTTTGTTTTGGAATAATTCTAAATTTTTTAATATGGAAGAACTTTTAGAAGAACTTCATATTTAGGAAATGCAAGTACTACTTAAGTTACCATCAACTATGAAATTTCCAAACATCTTTCTTGATATAGGACCAAAAATCACAAAGCCTACGGACTACGAAAAATCCCTAAGCATCTGCCAGAACCTCCCACTTGTCCAAATATGGTCCAACAACCTGGGCTCAAGGCAGCATTTTGACCAATATGCCTGTCCTCTGCCTATTTTCAGCTTTTCCTTTCTGTTGTTTGAGATTTGCCAACTGAGGTCTGGGCTTGCAATACAAAGGTTTTCCAAATGAATTGCTAAAATTATTAAAAAATCTGTGTGAACATTTGTTGGGATTTGTTACAAGCTACCTATTCAAAGGGGAGACAAAGGGGAGCCCATACTGAGGGAAATGGAACAGATGGTTAAAAACAAGCAATGTGATATTCCTGGACAATTACAATGTTAGAATGAAAGAGAGGATAAGGTACTTTTTCTCTCCTTGCAAAACATTACATTATAGTTATCAAAATATGTTTTATGCAACTTCAACTAATTTTATCCCAACATTATCTTATAAAAAGACAAACCCATAGGTAATTGTGAACTATTATTTTTGTAACAAATATGAAAATTAAAACTCAAAGGAATTAAATAATTTAAGAATGCAGGTAGCATATGCTTTATTTTCTTCATAGAATTTATTACTAACAGGAAATTATTTATCAAATAAATATTATTTCCAGTAAAATGTGAGCTCCATAAAGTCAGGTGTTTGGTATTTACTTTATCTCTGTTCCACCTGTGATTGAACCAATACTTGTCTCTTAGTGGGTTATAAAAATAAATAAATAATATATCTGTGAATTTTTAAGTGAATACAACATTAAAAGAAAAAGCTGAACCTAGATCTGGGTGACTTTAAAACTACTTTATCTACTTTACAATGCCACAGCTTCTGAGTTGTTTCTGTTATTGTGCAGTTACCATCTCAATAATTTGAACTTGTGAATCTGCATCTTGAAATTCCATTCTCTTTCACGCAAGAAGCAAGACACGCAGGGAACAAGAAAAGAATGGGAATCACCGTTCCACTTTATTGACAGCACGCTAATATCCTAATTCAGATCCCCATTTAAAGGCTGAGTGGAAACCTCGGTTAGAAACGAAGCTAATTAGAATCTTTTTCCTCCCCTCAGTCTAAATAATTGTGAGCAATTTGCTTAGATATACACGGAGGATAAGACACAGAAGCTAGAAGAGGAGAGAGAGACTTCCTACAATAAGCCTGAGCTCTAATACACACTTAGCTATTTAGACTCTGGAAAAGATAAGTTGTCCAGTATGCTTTATTGGTTCAAACCTTAAAGTAATTGCTCATCAAATGGATGAGAAAGGAAGTACATGAAAGGATGAAAGGGTAATCTGGGTCTTTGCCTTTTGAGACACAAGAACTCTACTATTAAAATTGTGGCCTCATCAGTATTATGGGCTCTGACCAATCTCATTGACAATATCTTTCTTAGAGGATAAAAGCAGAAGGGGAGGTTCATAAAGGACTTGAGTGGAGGCAGAGACATGTCTGTCATGTGCAAAGGAGGGGACATTTTGATCACCTCTCTGTATTACTTTCCTTCATTAATCCTATATCCAAAAAAACTATAGGTCAGGAATGTCCTCTCGTTTACTGGTCTTAGGTGTAATAAGGATAGAAGCTGGAAACCAAAATAAAAGAACTCAATATCCAAAATTTGCTTCCAACAATATTCTTTCAATGCTCCCATATACAACATTGTGTTTCAGTATGCTGCATACGAAGTTAACTTGACAGTGTCTCTCCCATTTGGAAACTTAAAATCAAACAGTGATATTGAAAAAAAAATTCAAACTGCAATATGAAATGAAATTGTAGAATTGAACAAGTAATTAAGACCTCCATTCAGTCTGATAGTTTAGGCAATAAACATGCCTTTTTCCACAATAAAAGTGATGTACACTTAACGTGTCTGGATGATTGCCTCCATTCTTCATTTTGGTTTATGGAATTGAGAGACTGGTTAAATGTTGGCAAGGACCTTGGAGGTTTTCATAAAACTGTAGAGTTGGTAAGACAGTATCAAGCACCAATTTATCAAGTCATCCTTTTATAGGTACAAAATATGAGGCCAAGGGAGATAGTATGAGTTATCCATTGACACATACCTTAGAGAATAGCAAAGATGAACTAGAACCTGGATGAGCTGAATCCTAGATTTCTCATATTACATGTTCATCTAGTTTGGGTACATCCTGCTCAACATTTTTGATTAATTGTTTCTCATCCATGTGTTACACATGTACACTGCTTTATCTCCATAACTGTCTCTTAATGCTCACTTAAAATGTGGAGAAAGAGAGAATGAGACTAATAATTATGATTTGCTCCTTTAAGGATTATAGCTGAATGTCTCTTTGGGCTGTGCCTGATCCAATATATGATTCAAACATCTCTCAAATATGACAAGACAGTTATAATTCAAAATAGTTTATATCCTTTTCTTTGCCCCTAGTATAGGAGTTTCCCTTTTTTCTGTCCTCTTTCAAGTACTTTGTTGGCCCTACTATTGTAATGAGTTAAAATATGAAAAGGGAAGAAAGCAGAATATAATTTTTTAATGTAAATTTCTGGATTTTGTATTTCAAAAGCCATGGCTTTCAGAAAAAAGATGAGCACTGGAGCATGGACAAATGATTGGAAGAAAATAAATAAATGAACAAACAAAAAATAGACAATAAGCAAGTCTCCTCATCCTGTTTCCACAATCCAGACAACGCAATATGGAGAAACAGATCAGAGCAGAGTCATCAATAAGACCTGCATGGAGATGTGTAAATACCTCATTCCTGCTTCCAGGACAGTTTATTGAGAAGACTGTAAGATATCAGAGAGGGAATGCTTGCTTGATGAGGCTCAGGAAATTGGAACAAAGTTACCCAGATGGAAATGTCCCTGTCCCAACAGAACACAGAAGCAATACAGTATTCTAGTGCCTCCAAGTGGGAAGCTGATGTAGTGAATAAAGTGTTCAGAATGGAAAAGTGAGGCATTAAAGATTCTGGCACTTTTGAATGAGGATCTATTTGCACAAACTGGAGAATAAAATCCATCTGTGCTCCTAATCCTGAACACTTAGAACTACGTCGAGCCCCTCTGAACTGAGATGCAAACATCTAGCATTCCTGCCAAGAAAAACAGAAGGCATCCATATAGACCTAGGTTGTATTAGCACCATGGTGGAATAATGAAAAATAAGCTTGACTTAATAGATAAAGAAACAAACAAACACAAATAAGTGAATTTGTGAACTGGGTTCCATACTCGCCTCAGAAGCAACACTCTTCTCTCAATATCCTAATGTCTTTGACAATTTTTTTTGTCATTTTTCTCAATTAATTCTGCAACAAAAAAAATTTCAATCACCCAGATTCCTCTAAATATTTGCTGTATGACCTAGAAGCAATTTGTTTTACAATCAGACAGATTGACGATGATGATGATGATGATGATGTTCTCTGAATTTACTCATGAACATTATGGTCTGTTACAAAAGAAGGGGAGAAAAGTTTATATAACAATATATTGTGTAATTTTCATACCCCGCCTTTGTTAATTGTTTACATTGCTGCTATTCCACCTTTTAATGAACTGAATGGACTTGCTTCTATTTAGCACATAAAGTGTTCTAACCCTCTCAAGCTCCTATGTGACCCCAGATACCCCACATCTGTCAGCACTGCTTCTTGTTGAAGTGAATGACAGAAAGAGCTCTATGAATCTGAACATTCCTTGTATCAGTAAACAGTACATGCTCAGTCATGCATTTATCATAGAAATTGACAGATATAAACCCAAAATAGGAAATGCAGAGAAAGAAAGGGTAAGAAGCCATCATTGAACTTCTTGGTGGAGTCAACATGTTGGAGTCATAAAATATGTTGGGTGTAGAGATGGCTGCATCCCTGATTCCCCATTCTAAACCAGATTGCACCCCATTAAATAATCTCATGATACCCTGAATAATTCCCAGGGAATGTACTGCATTTTGAAATTACATTATGTATTTTTATGGATTTTTTTTAAATGTCTGGCATACCCATTAAACAGTAAGCTCCATGAAGACAATAATTTTGACTATTTTATCTGCCTTATAATCTCAGAAATTATATTCCATGATATCTAGTAGAAGCTAAATAAACAATTTTTGAAAGGATTTTTTTAAATCATGTTTTCTAAATCATAATTGCATGCTGATTACAAGGATATGTCCAATTTGTGAAAATTCATCAAGTTGAATACTTTTGATTTATGCATTTTCCCCCATAAATAACATAGCTCAATAAAAAGATAAAATACTTATCACAGTATCTGGCACATAGTAAGTTGTCAATGAATGTTATGTATCATTACTGTTATTATAGTTAATTGTGTCTTTATCATGAACAATGGCCCACTAAATATTTAGTAGTTTCTATTTGTGCTACATTATAATCCATGCTTTCATAAGCACATATTTTTTAAAAATTGTTTAGTGTTTCTCCCCTCTTTTTGCATGTGAGTTCTTTAAGGCTTATTTGTTTTTTTTGTTTTTTTTTTTTAATTTATCCACAACACACCCCAAAACATTCTTGAAAGAAAACATGGACATTGCAAGCACACACACATACACACACATACATGCCACTCATGTAAAAAAAGACCCTCCCCTTTCCCTTAGATTCTGAATGCAGGTAAGGAATTTTACAAAGATGCATGGCAAGAATGATTTTTTTTCTCTTCTACAGTGCTTTGACATTTATTTGCCACTGAAACAATCTTAAAAAAAATAACACAACCATTATTGAATCATTATAGGTTTATTCATTTTATGTTCATTGGTTGAGAGTTATAAGAAGTTCATGTAAGTGTTCAGTTAAGAGATTTAGGTGCACAACATTTTATTCCCAGAAGTAAAGCTGTGCTCCTAGAGAAGCTAGAATAATTATTGAATATTTTAAAAGTGCATGTGTGCAAGCACTTATGTTCCCCCAATTCTCTTATTACATGATTTAGCCTTGTTTCTTTTTATTTTATTTTATTTTATTTTTAATTTCCAGATGAGCTAAGGAGTACTTCTGTGCTGAAAGTATAAGGTAGAGCATAACAAGAGAGAATTCCAAGCACTGCGAAAAGTATTTGTACCCTTATTTATTAAATAATAGTAATGATAAAAATAACTACAACATTTTAAGCACCAAACCTTTGCCTACCCTTGTGGTAAGAGCTTTATATTATAGTACATCCAGAATGATACAAAACTTACTCAAGTTCACATAGAAGAACTGAGATTTAAATGCTGATGCTATTTACCTGCTCTTCATTTTGAAATACAGATTCCAATTTCAGAATATCTTACTATTAACTTCATTTCTTCCTTCCTTTGTTCCTTCATACCTAATTATATCCCTCTCTTTCTCTTTTTTTTCTTTCTTCCCTTCTTTTCTTTTTCATCTAAGACATTGTTCTATGTTGGTGGGATCACAGAAAGAGTTCATATTGTGGATTTAATTAAGGTTCTGTAAGGTGCCCTGGCTTTCTGTGGCCTGTCTAGAGGGAAGAGTTTAAATTGAGGAAAAGTGGAGAGCAGAGGCACAGAGATGAACACATAGGGTGTGTAGGAAGAGAGAACAATCCAATTTCACCTGAGTGTAAAATTGATTTGGGCTTTTGGGGGAGAATAGGGGACATTCTGAAAGCATTCTCATCACTTACGTTGACCTGGAGGCTAGATGCATCCAAACATCATGGTTATTATCCTTACTTCTATTCTTCTTGGAAGTAAGAGCAATGAAGTGGAGATGGGCGTCCATTTGAAAGCTGCCATCCTGCTGAGGAAAACAAACCAAGAAAAGAGCTGTGCTTCACAGCAGGTTCTACACACTTCTCTCCAAGTAAATTAAAAAGCCATAGTCTTCTACTCCCAACTACCTGATAGTGTAAGATGACTAAATGAACTGGGCTTTCCAAGTTGCCATTTCCAATTAGGTTGTGGTTCTCAGGGGTATGAAAATGAAGGTGAAGATGGAGAGTATTGTAGCAGTGACAGAAATGTGTTTCATAAAAAGAGTGGGCTTAATTTTGTAATTTTTACCAGCTGCTGTGTGTGTGGAATTTTTTTTTAGAATAGGAACAATTACTAGTGAAGTTTTCCAGAGATCTTTTGAGCTATGTTCATAAAATTCTCAGGAACTTCTTTTGAAAGAAAAATGGCCTACAATTAATATTTACACTGATCTTTAGTGCTTTTGAAGTCCCCTATCTGATTCCTTTAAATATGAATTTGTTAAAGTCTTCAGTCCTGTGTAGCCAGAGAATTATCAAGGTTGCATAATGTCTTTGCCATTGTTTCTCCTCCCTCCCTCCCTTCCTTCCATCCTTCTTTCCTTCCTTCCTTCTCTCCTTTCTTTTTTCCTTTGTAAGAATATAATCTTGAGACTAACTCTAGGAAGGAAAATAAGAAGAGAAGATGGCAAACTACTCAAAGGTAGATATCAGCAAATCTGGTTTTAAGTTTCAAGTGTGCTGCTCATTTTATAAGCCTCGGATAATATTTTGAAATTCAGTATGTCTCAGTCTCCTTTCTCTGAAGGAATATTGCCTGCTACATATTGCCTACTACACAGGGGAAGGAGAGAAGATGAGTAGAACAGCTATTCAGAAATACATAAACTCTGCAATAAAGAATGTATAATCACTTATAGTGTTAGAGTAATACACTCTGTATACTTTTTTATTTATCTGTTGCAGCTATACTTTGTTGCAATTACCTCTGATTTTTTCTTAGAGAAAATAATTTTTTAAAAAAATATGCATAAATCTCATTTTATCTAGAATATAAGATAACAATATTAATGAAGACTGACGAATTTCTGCCATCTTCCTATCACTGTACATTACCTCATTAATCCTAACCAAAATTCTCTAAGATAAGTACTATTATTTTTCTTACCTTACAGAAGAGGAAACTTAACCTTTGTGAGGTCACACTCTCCATAATTCAAAAATTCAGGCTATTAAACAAGGTCACTGCCTTAAACTTCCCACTCCAATAAAAAGGTCAGAGTAATTTAATGACAAATGGTCTTGGTTTTGGCATCATACAGTTCTTGGCACTACCAAATCCCCATTGCCAAATTTAGTCAATTTTCTGAAATATACCACACTAATTATCTCCTACCCATCAAATAATATGTCTAAGAAAAAAAGATATCCTATTATTTTTCTGTCACTGTGATAAAGAGAAATACTAAATGTCAGTTGTTCTCCAAATCCTTCAAAATTTTCAGTAGCAGATCTGATTTAAATAGAGAAAAAATAAACAAATTAGATGATCATTCCCCTATTTTATTAACCCTGATCAGACACAAACGATCACTTTCCATTCAACCAACTGATTTTGCACTTGCAAAGCTTTGTCTTCATGGGCACAGTAGGCAGAAAGCTTCATTTCCTAGCTGTCTTCTCTGCTTATCAATGTTTAGAGCACTAGCCATTTCAAAAGAAAGCTGCATAGTGGCTAAGAAGATGCCTGTTGGGAAGCCAGAGGCAAAAATCACTTCACCTTAAATGGGAAAATATGTGACCAATACACTACTAAAAATTATTAATTAAAATGCCTTTGGCAGGTCTGGAATAAAGTAGCAAAGCTACTGACACAGTAACTTCTGACACTGAGTGCCTAAGATGTATAATGAAAATGTATTAAGAACAAACTATGCAGGAGATGATCAAATTAGCTAAACTTTATTTTTATATACTGGGTCCTATTTTAAGAATTATTTATATATTCTCTAATATTATCTTCATAGCATCCTTATGAGAAAGATGCCTATATTATGCCCATATGCACATGGAGAAACTAAAGACTATAAAGAATCAGTAATTTTCTCAATGCACATAACCAGGAATTGAGAATCACAAGATTCAAACCCAGGTGGTCTCGCACAAGAGTTGTACAATTATGTGCTAGACCACAGGCTCTCAGATAAGGGCTTCAGAGTCCTTATTTTACTTAATGTTCATATAATCTTATGAAATGTGTTTTATCAATCTTACTATGTAGAAAGTTATAATCATCTCCATTTAACTTGTAAGGAAGCAACATTTTAGAGAGACTGACTTTCAAAAAATGTCAGAGCTAATTCTCATACATCAGAAACAAAATTCTGACATAGGAGGTAGCTTTTTGTTTGTTTTTGTTTTTTAACAGATTATGATTATTCTATAACACTGCTTTTTGGATTATGGTTAGGAAATAATTATTCTTCTTGAAACTATTTACATTTTTAAACTGTTTTTTTAGTTTCAGATTGCAGAAAAGTTACATAAAAAATATAGAGGATTCCATATACACCATCCCCTCCCCCTCTCACATTTTCCTCTATTAATAACATCTTTCATTAATATTGTACATTTGTTACATTGATGAAGATATTGAAGCATTGCTACTAACCATGATCTATAGTTTACATATTGCTTAACACTTTGCACTGTACAATTTTACAGGTTTTGACAAAATGTATAATGGCCTTTAACATTCATTGCAATAATACCATGTAGAACAATTCCAATGCCCTAAAAATGCCCGACGTTCTACCTATTCTTCCCTCCCCCTCCCCTCATAACCTCTGATGACCACTATCTTTATATCAATGTTACAAGTTCTTCTGTTACTACAATAATAAGTCTACTTTGGTCCATAGCTGCATCACCCCCCCCTTCTTATGTTTTTTCATTCCTCAATATTGAGGATTTTTCCTGGAGATGCCTGCTTTGCTTCAAAATTAAGAAAACGCTTAGATCTTATGGGACAAATGGAAGGAACTGTTTTGCTTGCAGTTGTAGATACTTTGATTTGGGGGATGGGGGTTGTATATGATCATTATTTAGTTAGTTGTCCTGGGCAAGTCAAAGGAACTGGAAGAGAAGTTGTTGGCTGCAACTCTGCTGAGATTCAGAGCTCAACCGGCATATGAACAGACTGAAGATTTAAGTCTCTTGGACATATATACTATAGGTATAGAGTTAATTATGGGTTCAAATTTAGTTTTAAAAACCTATCCCTAGTCAGTCCTGAAGGGGTGGTAAGTAATATTTAGCCAAACAGGAAGTTTAATTCCATATACTTTCCTAAAACCTGAACAATTTCCAAGCTTTACTTAAAGAACTTTCTCCCACGTTTGCATTATTTTTCAAAGAAACCTTTCATTTGATTTGTGCTTTGTCCCCAAATGACAACTTGCAAATGAGGCATTTTCCTTTAAAATGTTTTCAACTTGGGGAAATAATTCATCCAAGCAGGGGACCCTCCTCACTGACCCCAACATCTGGGAACCAGGGAGCTTGATCAGTAAACTATACTTTCTTGAATTTCAAAGAAAAATCACAAAGAAAATTATCATTACAAGATTTCTACATGCAGTACAGAGGAAGAAATGTTACTATTCTATAGCATTAGTATCTAGCTAGAGTAAGTGATGGCAGGTGATACAATGCTTCTGGCATTTACATCTCCTGGACTTGTATGCTGATGTTGAATCAAATATTGTATCCTTTTTAATTATTGAATCTTAACCTTAATGAACACATTTGACAGTAAAATCATGGGCACTGGCAATGAAACTGAAGAATTCTTGCTACATGCCTAAGCATCACATTTGAAATTAATTTGTGATCTATACAACCCTTTTCATGGTGATGGTTATAAGTATGCACCTCACCTCTAAATATGGTGATAAGCATCAAGAAGAGAAATTTTACTTTCAAGAAGCTCAGCTGTGTATGTATCCTCTCTCCCAAAAAGCGTACAAGCCAGTATATAAGTACCGATTCAATGTTATAAGTCTCTGGGCTTTTTCTTTCTTTGTTTTGTTTTGCTTATTAAAATTTACATTTCCATTTGGTATCCTTATGTTATTGCTGAAGACTCTCTCTAGCTGTCTATTGAAACTAGTGCTAGTTGATCTTGGACTGTGAACAAGATGGACACGATCCTTGGCATTAGTGGTTCTAGCCTTTCTGCCTTTCAATGTAAGTGGGTAAAGTGATTCTCATGGCCACCGCTTTTACTCTCAAACTAAGAGTGGTGATTCTCCCCCAAAGCCACTTCCACAAAAGAGGCGTCAGTCCTTGTTCTTTTTTCCATATAAGCCTTCTTATTTCAATTTTAGGTTATAACATTCCTTTTCTTAGGGTGACTTCCAAATCAATCCTATCTCACCGGATGTAACTTGACCCCAAAAGCCAGGACTCTCTAGGTCCACAAATCATCTTGCTTTACTGGATTCTGGGCATGTCTACTCACTCATCCCTAGGTACTATGATAAGCAAGGGAGACATAAAATCTTTGTCTCTAATAATTTTTCAGATATAAATGTCAGATAATTATGATTTTCTAAAACATGATCTTGATTCTTAATGATTATATTTTGAAAAATGCTCCGTTAAGATTCTTTTCTATCATATAAATTTAAAGTTGCTGTTGGCCTTAATTTTTTAAAATTTCATTAGTGTACTGTTGTTTATATTTTGAAAACATATATTCTCCGATTTATAACCATAGATAAAAACTTGAAAATATCAGTGTAAACCAGAGGGTGACTTGGCTTTCTCTTATTCTTCAAGGAAGGCTGAGCTTCTAGCCCACCTAGTCCAAATGTGTCCCTCCCAGTCTTGCTCCACAGGGCTGATGTGGCAGCCTTGCTCTTCCAAATAACCGAAATTGCTGGGCATGCCCAATGCAGTAATTTATTTCATTCATAATTTTAATAAATGAACTCAATTCCTTTTATAATGCTGCTAAGAATGGACATGACATAGCTTGACAGCCTCCTAAAGTAGCAGATTGAAGGTTCTAAGTCATTAGTAGCATACTATCATTCCATCTGAAAGCATGTCTTTGATAAGAAAAATAACCCAGAAGTATTTCTAACTGATCAAAGTATCTCCACTTTAGCAATGTACAGAATTTGTTAAAAAAGAGGCTGTACCAGGTGCTAAGATCCTTGAATTTTAAACTATCAAATGACCACTTATGTAGGTATTTTAATTTGTATTATCGATTTGTGATCTTCTGAATTCTTGAAAGTGATAAGTGAGCATTATCTATCACTTAGCCATAGAAGAGAATCAGAACAATGTGGAAAAAAAAAAGAAAAGAAAAAGGTAAGAAAGAAACAAAAATAAGGAGTAAGAGAAAATTCTACAGAATTAAAAGGGAAATATCTATTTTCAATATGCAAAAACTGGTGCCTTCCTTAAAATATGAGACTCTTAATCTAGACATGATTTTCTAGAGAAGGCAAAATTGTTGAACAAAAACAAGTATAAGTACTCTATATTTCTCTGTGTGCATGTGCTACATATTTTAAAGATGCAGGACATAAACACGAATAGACAAAAATTTAAAATTTTTTTTTCAGTATTCCTGAGGAAAACACATATATACCTGCAACTGACACACACACACACACACACACACACAGAGTGGGTCATACAGTTTGTATGGCAAAACTTTTCTGGAAAATTTGATTTTATTTTATCACCATTTCATAAATAAGTATGTTGAAAATATAGAAAAGTGGACATGGGCTAACTCGTTACTAATTTGCGATTTTATAAGCATATGCTGAGTGCAGAGAGCTAAACAACAGAACATCTACTTTTGTTAGAATCAAAAAGAGATTACAGAGCTGAAATCTATGCTCAAGTCAAAGTGTGTTCAAAAGTTCTCCCACAGCATCCATGCAGGCCTTAGACATAAATGCTGACTGCATCTCCATGTGCTGTAGATTTTTACCTTAAAAATAGATTTGAATTCATTTACCACAGGGCACAGAGAAAAGGAGAATGAATCAGGAGGATATCAACGTGAAGATGCTTAGACACCAGAGACAGAAGACATGCAGGAGGTAAAATGCAATTTTGAGGGAAAAAAAAATCATCAGATTGGATTTTTCAGTATAATTTTTCTGAAAAATCCAATTTGTAACAAGGTATATTGTCTGTAAAAGAATCCCTACTGCACTTCTAATGGGCTTTTTTAGTAGCTAAAACATAAAAGCACATCAGAATACATCATGTGCAAACCATGGCATTAAACAGATTAGAAAAACTAAATGTCATACAGTAACATGGTCGGTTCTTGTGCAGTTAATTTAGTAGAAAGGAGAGAGAATCGCTGCAGGAGACATTTCCTTTCGTTATGCACCCTGCAGCTAAAATACATTGTATACCTCTTTTTGAACGAACAATAACTTTGCTGAAGTGATAAATGTAAACCTTATGTGATTTTAGGATGGTACCTCAACTAAATTGATCCTGAATTGGGATAAATATTGAAAGACAGAGTTCTTCGAATAGACATGGCAAGTCTGCATATTTCTCCATGTCCCAGAGTCTTCATGCCCTCAGACTTTCCTCGTTAGGCCTACTGGGTGTGATCTTCTATTCCAATGAAATCAATACCTTTCATATAACTACCTTCTTGTCATTGACCTCCCTCTCTGTGTAGTATATCTTTTTAAGGTTCTTGGTTTTCACACAACCTTCTGGTTAATGCACCACAAAAAGGGCATTTTTCTACCTTCACTTAAAAAATAATACATTGAGTCTTGACATAATCTGGCCACCAGGTCAGGAAAGTTAAATTGAGCATCATGTATTCTCCAGCGGTCTTAAAGTAAAGTCCATCACTCCTCTTAATTAGAGCTTTTCAAGTGGGCTCTGACTGCAATCACCTCAGCTACCTTCTCCAGCTCTCACCTGATTCTAATTAGTCCCCTTGGACCATTAACCAAGCTCCCTCCTCGCATCCCCATCTCTACCTCATGATTCATCTCATTAGAAAAACTGATAAGTGGGCTACTAATATCTGCTAGGTAAGACGTACAAGCATGAGCTCCACCGCTAAGCAGTTTGCTAATGATAAAGGATGGCTTTCCTATGGCAAACATTACAAAGTATCATTGCCTAATGCCCTTTAACTTGGGTAATTAAGCATGTCACCAGTAGAGATAATTTTTTCACAGTGGGGGATAAGAAGAAACTGGAACAAAAATATATCCCTTGCCCTGGCAGAGCCAACATGTCTATAAAGCATTTAGGCAGACTTAATGACGGTGCTTTACATATTGGTGACTGAGCAGTAAGTACTCTGCTGCCCTCCCGAACTCAGAACAAAATGCACTTGTGAAACTCAAGCAACGGCAGTGTGAGAGGTGAGAGAATGACTCCAGTACTGCCACCATCAAGCTGTCTTTATCCTAACCCCTGGGACATGTTGCCTTATATAGACGGAGTGACTTTGGAGATGTGATTAAGGTTTTGAATCTTGAAATGGTGAGGTTGTCTTGGAATGTCGGGGTGAGCCAGATATAATCACGAGGGACCTGAAAACCTTTAGTCAGAGGGCATGCTAAAACAGAAGGATGATCAGAGAAATGTAATGTTGCTTGCTCTGAAGATGATGGAAGGGGACCATGAGCCAAGAAACGCAGCTGGAAAAGGTGAGGAAATGAATTCTTCCCTAGAGAACCTTGTTTTAGCTCACTGAGACCCATTTCAGACTTCCAACATACAGAACTGTAGTATAATTCATTTTGTGTTGATTTGAGCAATAGGAAATTAATATAGATAGGAAATTACAAGAAAGGCTCCTTCGCTTGAAAGACCATGAGAAGCTCGTTCAAGGGTTATATTTGTGGAGCCCAGCAGTCTCTGTTGCATAATAGAAACTCAACAATTATTTTTTAAAACAATAAATATTTATTGATGACTTCCACTTTTGCCTACTTTGATAAGAGTTTTGTTTATATTTTAGAAAACTGAGGCTTCTTTAAGTAAGTTACTGGTCACATAGCTACCTGAAACAGATGGAAATTTCAAATCATATACTACCAAAATATTACTAATATTTCCCTCTAAATTGGACATTTACATTTTTTGTTCTAGATACTTGATCACCCTCCAAATTCTTGAAAGTGATAGCTGAACCTTCCCTATTTCCCTATCTGTTAGAAATAGGAGAAAAGAATGTGAAATATACATATATATGTATATATATGGCTTGAAGTTCTTTGAAGGGGATACTAGATAAAAATATGATGTTTGTTAAAATAAGGAGAGTTAACATCTACATGACACTTATTATGTACCAGGCATTGCTCTAACAGCTTTGCCCAGTTTACCACATTCATTTTTTTTTAAATGCACTGATTGGAAGGTACTATTTTTAGTCTCACCTTGGATAGGTAGTGAGAGGTGAAAAACAACTAAATAACTTGCCCAAGGTCACATTTTATAAATAACAAAAGTGGGGTATGAACCTGTGAAGCCTGACAGCAAAGATCACACTCTTTGCTCCCTTAAACAGCCTTTGCTCCAAATAGTCTTGATATATCTCCTCTTGCAGGGATTCTTAGCCTTCTTTACAAAGGATCCTTCTGAAAATCTGATGAAAGCTGTGCATCATCTTCCTGGAAGGAGATTATCAAAGACATGTAATATACATCATGTGTATACTGGGAATCAAAGGCATAAGATTAGGGATGACCACACTGGAAACCTACATGGTAGAAAAAACAATGGGTATCTCAATGCAGGACCAAAGTCAGATTACTTCTCTTCTTGAGATTTGGTTCAATATAGGGAGAATGGTGATATCCCATAACCAATTCATTTCTTGACCATTACCACAAAGTCACATGAATGATTTGGTCTCCATTTAAATCCCAAATATTGAAAAGACACTGTATATCTTAAAAGATTTTATTTGAAAAACAACAAATGTATAAAATGTACATTAAGTCTCTGGATTTTTTTTTTTTTTTTAGTTCAATTCAGTAGACATACTGGAAAGAGCTGTTTATGCTATTGTCATGTTAAAGAATTTTGAAAAAATTATGAACTCCTGTGAACAAGCAAACCATCAGACAGGGTCTGCAGATATTTAGAAAGAATGAGATATTGTTGCAAAGGCACAGATTTTAACAGCATTTAACCTACAGCATGATAATATATTTAAATACAAATGCCATTGTGTGGCTGTTGGCAGGGGCCTCACCATTCTTCTATATTGTTTATCCGCTCATCCAATAGCCACCTATAAAAAGCCCTTCTTTCTCTCAGTGTGTGAATGAATGCTTCGTTTCCAGATGGTTTCTAGGTTATGAAAAATGAAAATCCAGATTTGCAAGGAAAGACATTTTGAATATATAACATTGTACATGAAATGTCCTCTGTCTTCTTCCTTCTTTTTCACTTTAATTAAATAATTTAATTTTCACTTTAATTAAATAACAACATAGCATATAAATGCAACACTTTAACTCTTGTTTATAACAATATTTGATGAAAGATAAAGTTGGCAGAGTGCTAATCCTATGAGGAAAAATACCACTAAATGTTCAATAACTGGTCATCTGCTTCTTTATAGTTTTAAAGCAAAAAAAAAAAATCCTTAATTGTGTATCTTTAATAACTAATTGGAGGAAAGAGATAACCACAGATATACTTGCAGAAAGAGGCATTTTTGCATATATAAGGAAGGAATACATGCAGTTTAAGAATGAAAAGCAAAAAATAGAATTTAAACATTCCTAAAGATTGTTGGCTATCGCAAGATGAACTTACTGAGTGCTCAGCCATCAATATTTGCTAGTGATCGCTCTGGGCTGAACACTGGCATGAAGTATAAAACACATTATTGTCAGGACCTTTATTATTGAAGAGTTTGCATTATCACAAAGTCTAGATTACTGGCTGGGAACATTTCATTTGTTAAAAAGAAGAAAAGAAACAGAAAGTAACTCTTCATAGGCCATGATGGTGGGGACTGTGTATCACAGTCAAAAGACTGTGTATCATAAATCCAAAATTCTAGAATTCAATAAGAAATTCCAAAAGATAATGAAAAATATTATGTGTGTTATCTGCAAGGGAAACTATGAAAAGCAACAGGATTGTGGAGACCTCTCCATTTCTTGGTGTCCTTCTTCATTTACTTATGAATAGGCACAATTGATAGATCCCTAAAGGAAATCTGCTTTTTCTGTTCTCTTAGCATTTGAGAATAAACACTGTACAGAACTAGACTCTTTCCCAAACCGGGAATTAGCTAATATATCCCTGAATTTGGCTTCAAGTTATTTTCTTTTCTAAAAACCTCTTAGCAAAATCCATAGGCATTTGCTACAGGCAGGGATGGGAAAGTAACTGTGTGCAGAACTTGACTTAATATATGCAGAAGAGATAGAGGGATTAATGCTGACTTGGGAGAGTTGATCACTGGTATTCATGACTGAGCACTCAGCAATGAGCTTTTATACTTCTAACCTAAGGCATGAAATACAAAGATAAATAATGTCCTCTCAGGCAAAGAAGAGTTTCATCCTCCTGCTTCTTTTCATATTTTTGAACAAATAAAGTTTTGCCAGTTTATTTTTGTTTTACTATATGTTCTTCTCTCCTTAGAATGTATAATGAGTTTGGAGGAGATTCTTGCTGGGCCTCTTGGTGGAAGATGTGCTCAGAAGGTCTGTTTATGGTACTGTTTGATATGGCAACAGGGACTTCCTGAAGAAATACACTGGGAGGAAGAAGCTTATCTAAGCTTATCCTGAGAGATTACAAGAAATTCAGAAACACAGTGTTCCTTGTGGCTCAAAGGAAACTGATCATCTTTGTGCAAAGAAGGGTTTGCTTTGACCTTGTGTGTGTGAGACAGGAGAAACATAGCAGTGATGGCAAATACTTTCTTGAGAGTGAACTGGGTTTATTTAAATTGAAAAAAGAAGATGATTTGTCTTGGGGCGAGGAAGGAAAGGGTATAATACTCTCCTGAAAACTTGGTAAGTGGTGATTTATTTCCTGACTCCTTCAATGCAATTTCCCATCATGTTTGGAACACAAGAAAAAGTCTTGTTCAAGGAGGTCGACCAGGATCCACTTCCCAGTACCTTCCTTACTTTGAAGTTTCCTGTTCTTGCATCCCAGCTATTAAGATTTCTAGGTCTATTCTAGGACTTCTCAATTATTTTAATATTTGTATATTATCTTGACATTCCTTGTTACAGAAAAAAACACAAAAAACCTTATTCCATTATCTGGCCCGGTGAGTTCAGCTTCCAAGTTGATTTTCAGCCATACAGGGCCCCCCAATCACCTGGGGTCCACATCCATCATGCTAGCAACTTTACCACTGCTAGTCACAAATCCTTCAGTAAAGAAGAGGAATTCAAAGGTTTCCCTGATAATGGAGAAAAGTTGGTCTCCAGGTTACAACTAGGGCATATGGGTGACATTACAGATGAGAGAGGAGTTTTCATGACAGTCAAGACCATTACCTGGAGTCAGATGTGAGGATTTGAATCACTTACTATCCACATGACTTTTAGACAAGCCCTAATTTTGGTGACCCCCAGTTTTCTGTTCTGAATTATTAAGGTAATAATAATGTCTACCTCATGCACTATTGTAAGAATCACATCAGATAATTCATATTAATGTCTTAGCCTTATGCCACAATAACGACTGATATTGTTTTGGTTATCTTTTGTTCTAAGAAACAATCCCAAAACTTAGTGACTTAATATAACTATTTACCACCATTTCTAAGCGCTCTGAGGAGTCTTTGTGCTCAGCTAAGTATGCTGGTTTAGGGTCTCTCTTACAATTGCAGTTGGATGGTAGTTGTAATGGAAACTTCTAACAGCTTGGTTGGGTTGTACATCCAAGAGGCTCCTTCCTCTACTTGCTGGATAGCTTATGCTGGCCATCAGCTTGGAGGTCAGCTCAGGTCAACCAGAATGCCTATCCGTGGCCAATCCATGTGGCTTTATAACAGCATGGCAGCTGGATTCCAGGAGGGAGTATCCCGAGATTGACCCAGACAGAAGGAACACACTATTTTTTATGACCTAGCCTCACAATTCCCAAAATATCATGTTTACTGCATTCTATCAGGCAAGTGAGTTATTAAAGCCAACTCATATTCAAAGGGAAGGGAATTATACTTTATATCGTTATATAAGAAACAAATGAACATATAGAGAGGGAAGCAATTGATAGTTGCCATCATTTCAGAATATCTACCACAATTAATAATCTATTAATAATAATAACAATAATGAACAAAATTGATACTAATAATTAATAACCACTTTAATAATCACTTTTAGCATAAGAGTTTAATGAGATATTGTACATAAAGTGTTTGGGATATTCCTTAGAATATAATGTAAAAGTACTCTGTAAATGGTATCTGTTATTTTAAAGAATATTTTTACAAGGATAACTTTTTTAACTTTTTAAAAGTCTCCAAACATATACAACTAAGATGTGATGGTTCCATGAATAAATTGATATTTTTTTACTGGAAATTGAGCTTCCTATTTCCTTATTGCACATTAATTAATGGATTTATAAAATCAATTGATTTAACAAATTAATCTCAACTTTTTGGATATGAAAAAACGCATTTTACATTTTAAATATTGAATAAGCTGGCCTCTATATTTATTCACAAAATATTTTCTGAAACACTGAAAAGTATTATTTGATAATATCAAATAAATAAAGACATCTCAGTTTTCCACACATCTGATGCTGTATCAGGCAATAATAAAAGATAAACAAAATGACGAAATCGTGCATACATAACTTTGACATTTCTCAGTAATTTCATTTAGTTATTACATCAGCCATTTACAAGAATTTCAAGACATTTTCGTTTACATTTTTAACTTCCTTAAAAATGAACCATGAGTTGGCCAGAGCTGATAGTTTTCAATTCCCTCTAAGGTTTTGTGTTTTGATCAAAAACCCCTTCAACTTTCATTGTATATTACTTCTCATCTTACTACATTTTGATGAAATGTCCTTGAACCTCCCACCAGCAAAGGAAGAGGAATGGAAAATGGGTTGGCTGAGCTGACAGAGGACTCACAGACCTTCTCTGAGGAATTGTGCAGAGGACGTCAATAAATAGAAGAGAGAGGCAGCCCTATTAACTTTGGCCATTCAGAGCAGAGTCAACCTTTAACCAGCTAGCAGGCTTTTAGTTTGATTAATACTTAATTTCACAGCCAAGAAATTACAAATTGAAAATATCTATTAGGTCATCTGACCTGGCACTTCCACAATTACAATATGCATTATGACATATAATTATCATCTGTGAGAGGAAAGGTGGAAAAGTTGACCTCTGCCATCCACCATGACATGTCCCAATTTTCCTGGGTCGGTAAAGCCATCACTAGGGATCATTTAGATTTCTTACTCAGTTTTTCCCGGTGTTCTATGCTGTTTCCCCATAAGCCTTGACTGATAAACCTGAACAGGGAATGGGTGTCAACATGGATGCATTAGTCTGGCATTGGCGTCCTTCTGTGACTCAGTTCCACCCTTACTAACCAGAGTGATTGTGATTTCTCTACAGACCCTCTGTTTCTCCCAACCCAGCTTTCTTATGACAGTTCTTTTCTGTTCACTCAAACACCTGGTCTTATTCCAGGTTCATATCTCTCCCCAGGGCTATAGCAACAGCCCTTAACCAATCTCCCTTATTAAGAACAGTCAAGAGCCAAGAATCTAAAATGCAAGCATAGTGATAAATTACCTAAAGAGACCTGCCAAGAACCATCTTCAACTCATCTTCCTTCCTCTTTGCACATATTCAGCCTCTGGCTTTTACACTTGGTTTTAAAAGCATTTCCCCTTTCATGGCTGACTCGTTTTCTTCATTCTGATCAATTTAAATACCATTTCCTTGATCACTATCTATATCAGTGATCGGTCATTGTCTATTACATCTCGTGGATTTATTCTTCATAGTAAAGTGACATTTTTGAGACATTGTTTATTTGATTATTGCTTTTTGTATGACTCCCCAACTAGAATGTACACTCCAAAGGAATTATATATTTTCTGAGTATTTTTTTAGTACCAGTGCTTAGGACTGTAGTAAACAAAATTCAATATGGATGTTATGCATTTATAAGTAAATGATGAAATATGTAACTTGAGGGAGCAATACTTGGAAGATTGAACAGTATTTAGAACAGTGTTGAAGTGGACCCTGTGGCTCTCACCTTGGCTTGTACAGGCACTGGGGTCATGATGAACCCCCCGTATGCCATGGGCCACTTGAATGCCACCAAACTTCACAACAAAGCCTGCAATCCATTCCTAAAGAAAATGGTAAAACACGCTACATATTACAACTTCTCATACATGCTGTGAAATGGCCAATAACAAATAAAAAAAGTATTCAGATTAACTTTTACCGACAAAATAGGTAATCTGGTTGGAAGAACGCATGGTAGTCTATTAGATTCAAGAAAATCACCATGACATACAGACCATGAAAAAATACCAAGAAGACCGTCAAGCCAATGGTGCGAATTCCAGTTCTCCTACTTCCTACTGTGGCTGACATTGGCTTAGTCACTACAAACTCTAGTTTTCCCATCTGTATAGTCTCTTGGGAATTTTTGTGAGTATGGTACATCTGTTTTGTGATCCTAACTAGGTACTCAATAAATGTCAGCTCCCTTCCTCTTTTCTTCAGTATGCAAGAAGACAGCTACTAGAAGAATATATTGCCAAGTAAAAGCATTTCTAATTTCTCAGTTTCATCTCACTACTCTTCATAATATCCTTTTCATCTTCTCAAAATTCCTTTTCTTTCTTAATATTTGTAACCTTCATATAGAAGCAGTTATGCCCTCTTAGACTTTTCTCTTAACTAATATTTAATTGCTGTAATATCTCCATGTAAATCTATATCTTAAATCCCTAAAATATTCCTAATGCCAAGCATGCAATGGTTTCCTACTGCAGGGAAGTGATAATGAATTACCTCTAACTAAAAAATGTTACCTGACTCAAGTCTCTGAGTTATTAAGACAGACACAACTGCCCCTGCTATAGATCATAAGGCATGCCTGAAGAAGATATACGTTGCATTGCTCCTATTTTTATTTTTTCCTTACTACTTTGAACACATTAGCCATGTTTCTCATAGGCTAGAATCTCGTATATAGTCTTTGTGATTTGCAATGTATTTCTCTTTCTGGGGGCACAAGTTTTTCTTCCAAAAGTGTTGCACATTGATTTGTTATTTTTAATTCTCTGGGGCTGTTCAAGAAGGCAGCAGAGGATCTTTTTTTTTCACAGTTTCTGTGCAATCCCTCATTTGACTTTCTTTTGCAGTCATTTGGTGTCACTTAGAAATTTCCATACAGTGATGCTTTATTGCTCTTCCACTCAAGGAGTCAGCTAGATCCATATTTTAGACTGATTTATCCTGGACTCCAGGCCAGCATTGCCTGAAAGGGAGTTATCATTCCCTACTGACAATGTGGCATGCCTACCAAATGGTCTCTGAGGGTACCCAGTCAACAACAAATGACTGGTGTGCTAGGCACTGTGGTAGGGAGCAGAGCCTTTACAAAGACAGACGTGAACCTTCCCTGATAGAGTTTCACTGTCTAATAGGAAAAGAGACAACACAGCCATAATTCCTAGCATGTGGAATTTTATAATAAAGATATTTATGGAGAACACTCTAACCAAGCTTTTCCTGGTCAAAGATTTCTTTGAGTAAATGAAAGTTAAGCTGAGCATCCAGAGTAAATACATATTAATCAGCTAATAGAATTCCCATCACAATTTGTGCAGTCTATACTTTCATTTATTTTTAGTTTTTATTTCTATTTTCAGGTGATAAAACATGGAGAAATTACATAAATTTTCTAAGATAGTGGCAGAACTGGGGCTCCCATGAGATCTTTGTCTCCAAAGCTGTGCTCTTAACTGCTATGCCATAACCACGTTATTCCTGCTAACTGCAAAGCCTTTTTCTTCATTTTCACTAAAGGCTTATTTCAAATGACTTAACTGGCAAAGCCTTTCCTGATCATGAAGTCCCCCAAATTAGATGCTCTGACCCTTACTGTAAAGTTCCTAGCTCTAGTTCGTGGTATATATCTCTTTTGTAATATATGTTTTACAGCATATTTGTCTTGAGTCTTTCTCATTCATTGAACAATATCCATTTTTTCCACTATTAAAGAGGCAGAAATATAGGCAGGCTGGTAGGCAAATAGGAAGGCAGGAAGGAAGAAAGGGAAGAAATAAAGAAGGGAGAAAGAGTAGGGGTGGCAAATTCAGAAAGGATAGAAACAGACTCATGCTTGTATCAACTAACCGGCCTAACCTGGAGGTAAGAATGTTGACTCTCCTGCACACAGCACTTACGGAGTATTAAGTTTAGAACTAAGTATCAAATATGGGGATATCCCAAAAAAGGTGGGGTAGCATCTGACATGGCAAATTTTGTCTCTTTATTCCAGACTTTCTTTTGAAAATATGAAAAAAGAAATAAACAATTTCTATTTATAGTTTGTGGCAAAGAGATGCTTACCAACGAAAAGGAAACAAAGCAAAGCAAATCTTCTCTCTAGCTTTAGTAGGATTTCCCAGGGAAATCCCTTCATCTTATCATCAAGCCCTGAATACTCTTCCATATTAATAATTCGAATTATGAAGATCCCACCTAAAAAACTTCTCATTTCAAATACAAAGGGTAAGGAACGGTTTTAAAGACTAATGCACACATATGTTAAGAGAAAAAAAAAATCAGGAGCCTGGAGGCAGCAATAACTGAACCAACTTTTTTTTTTAAAAAAGACAAAATATCACTTCCATATCCCAATAATAAAACACTTGCTAGAAGCATAAGTCAACCCTTGTATTCCATGAAAAATTGTATTTACAATAGGAATCCCTGCAAGACATGGTGCATATTGTGCTTCAGAGATAGGAAGAGAAAAATAGGGTGAGTGCTCTTGAAACAAACAGCAATTTATTTTTTTGTGAAGCTTTTTCCCACATTGAAGACTGGGATTTGGCATCTCTCAAGAGTCTTCCCCAATAACCCTGACATCAAGTAGAAAGAGAACAAATGATTCCCTAGGGTACCTTTGCAAATGCAAATGATTTCTTGATTTTATGAAGTGTTTTTATTCTATTGTATTACATGAAGAGATTTGGCCATAATATATTCCACAGTAACAAGGACCTACATAGTCTATTTCCTACCATCTCCCAGACTTCGTTGTGTACTTCTCTTCACTTCCTCACTTGCTCCATGCCAGGCATCCCCCATTCTGGACCTAGAATATGTCAAACGTTGTCATTCCATAGACCTTTCATCTGGCCTGGCATATAGCTCTTTATATTTTGTACCACTAACCCTATTTGTGTTGTCCATAGTATTATAAATACCTGAGTCTTTTTTGTGGTTTTCCTTTAACAACAATATCTCTACATGAGGATAGAGGTGATATCTTGCCCTGTGCCATGATCTAACAGGGTTTTTGACCATATTGTGAGCTCTCAATGCTTATGCTTTGAGTGAATAAAGACAACTATATAATTCATTTGTGACTCCTCAAATCAATATCTCCCTAAGGTCCTTTAGGATCTCATCACTGTCTCTTTCTTTCTCCCTAGGGGTATTTTTCAAAAAGCCCCAATTCCCACCCTGTGCTCCTATTGGTTGATGCTCTCTGACTCCTACATGCCAAGTTATATTTTTGTTTCTATGCCTCTAAAAAAAATTCTTCCAGGAGAGTGCATGTAGCTCAAGTGGTTGAGCACCTGCTTCCCATGTACAAGATACCAGTTTCAATCCCCAGCACCTCTTTGAAAAAAAAAAGTTCTTCCATTGTCCAGGAAGTCTCTTGACATTTATCTAACAATCTAACTGCTACTCATCCACCAAGTGTCAACTCAGGTGTGATCTTTTCTTCCTCCTCACTGTTCCTTTAGCTTCTTTGCTATCTGGACCCTTGTGGCAGTTTGAGATTATTTATGAATTCTAAAAAGAGAGATTGAGTTTGTAAACACATTCCTCTGGGCATGATAACTCTTTGATTGTATTAGATTCAGCTGAGGCATCTGATTAATTATGTTAAGATTAGGGCTTTGATTCAACCATGTCATTAGAGTACATCTCAGCGTTGAGTCCCACCCCCTCTCAGTGGGCTGATAAAACAGACTCTCACACAGAGAGGTAGATACACAGAAAAAGACATGACAGAGGAGAAAACATGGTTTTGACATTGGAGCCCAGAGAAGAAATGAGCCATTAGCCTGATAGTTTACAGTTGACCTTGTGAAGAAACCAGAACAGCTGAGAAGTGCTGAGAGATGAGCCTTGTGCCATGCTACACCTGAGATCGGAAGAAGTGGAACCCATGGACCTTAAGAGGAAAGAGGAAGTCTGAGTCCTCACAGACATCACCTGCCATCTTGCTTCAACAAGTGGCAACAGACTTTGGGTGAGAAAGTACCTCTTATGGTAACTTGAGTTGGACTCTTTAGGGCCTTGTGACTGTAAGCTTCTACCCCAAATAAAAGCGAACAGATTTCTGGTACTTGGTATCAGCACACCTTTGGTTGACTAATACAACCATATAGACCACTTAATTTCTGGATGATCTAGAACCACTCTTATCATATCTCAATCACAACACTTCATTTATTCAACATGTTGAAAGCCCTGTTCTATCACCAATTCCACACTAATATAATTGATTTACACTTTCTATGTCTATCTCTACCTCTTCCACAGTTTGAAATATTTCCTGCATAAGAACAACTTAGGGAGCTTGTAAAAATATTCATTTACTAAATTCAGATTTGGTAGAAAGAGTATAGTATCTACTAAGATTTTGAGAATGATTTGCCCTTGAAATTGACTAGTTCAGTAAGGTAATGTAGTTAAGAGGTTCTCTTTGTATTACTGTATATTTTTTTCTTAATAACCAAACTGTTATCTCCTCTCTGCAGTCCAAAACTTGATTGAGAAATTTCACATCCCATAAGCATAGTTACAGTTGCACAACTGGCCTGCCCAGATTTTTTTTTTTTATATCTGCAATATTAAAAATATAATAACAATCCAGTCATTTTCCCAACTACTGGATCAGAAATTCTAATGAGCTCATCTTTTACCGGGTCACACCTTGGTTCCCTCTCCTCTCTCTTTCTATCTTCAAGGAAGGGCATTTGTTTTTTCTCTTCCTTCTTTTCACTCTCTCATATAATAAGGCTTGCTACTATGACAACACTATTACTAAAATAACCACAGTTACTCCCTCCTCTAAGAATCACCAACTTCTATTTCATTATCATCTGAGATATGATTTATCATTAAATCTATTGCTTCTGGTGTATTATTTCATCTAGTTCCCAGAAGGAAATTATCATCGTCATGTAAGGAAATTGAGGCTTTGTAGTAAAGTAACTTGCCTGTGGTCACAAGCTATAAAATGATATTATAAGGACTTGGTTATGAAATCTGGGAACCTGCATTAAACATGCTCAGTATGTATATTAATAAAACTTTGGCAAAGATCTGATCAACCAGCTATTTTTCCTTCCCAATAAATCATGTCATTGTGTAGGTTTTCACACACACACATATACACACACATATGTAATCATTCTTGCTATATGTTAGTGTACCACTTTATTTTTTAAAATGTCAGTAATGTGGAGTGACATCATGAACATGCCAATATAAGACATACCCTGAAAAAAATGTCCCCAGAAATTCAATGAATAAAAGGACAAATCATACATATTTAGAACTCTGGATGATGGTAGAGATTGGAGAAATATTCCACAAATGTTGATTTAAAGATAAAGGAAAATATCAGATAGGAAACTTCCATCCTGGTTCCACCAGTCCACTCCCTCTCCCTCACTTGATCTTGTACAGCTTGGGGAGTTGCTAAGTGGTAGTGGTCCAGATCCCTCTCACTTTCCACCGGGGACAGAAGTGATAGAACTCCATGCATATCCAGACACAGGGACGCAAGTCCACAGAGACCCAGGGAAGAACACAAGCCACTGAGGAGTTCTGTATTCAAAAGGGTCACCAGGAGGAAAAAAAGGTGAGAGAGAGAGAGAGAGAGAGAGAGAGAGAGAGAGAGAGAGACCTATAAAACTGAACCTAGAAAGTGCTGTGCTCACTCAATATAGTTTCTTTTGATTAGGCCACCTAAAACAAAACAGACTTTTCTGGAGTGATCCATCTTTACAGATTGACCCCATTGGGCTCCACAGGATGGAATACTATTATCAGGGAAGAAATTAGAGACAGAAAAACCTCACAGAGAAAAAAAAGGTGGAGGGTTAAACTGAACGGCGTAAGACAAGAGGGTCCCAGAACTGAAAAGAGTAAGTAAAATGGAGCACTAAATTAACGAGAGAATTTAAACAAATCATAGGATTTGGGGAGAAAATTCTGCACAAGAATAAACAGAACAGATCAAGATTCCCAGACAAGGAACAGAGCAAATGAAATTTTCTCTTAGAGGTGAGACAATTACAGAATAAGTAGAATCTTAAAAATTGTACCACTTATCCAGGGCAAATATCAGATGAATAAGTGCTGAGAAAATCTGATCAGTTAAACAAGGGCTATTCTAAAGTCTAGAATAAGTTGGACTAAGCATCAAGAAGAGCCTTAACACAAAGCCAATCAACAACAAAAAACTAGACAAGAGGAAGAACACTCATCTTCAAAGTAAAATCAGGGGACCAGATGTAGCTTGATGATTGAGAGCCTGCTTCCCCTGTATGAGGTCCCAGATTCAATACTGGTACCTCCTAAAAAAAAAAAAAAAAAAGTAAAACCATCAAGAAAATCTGATGCCTGGACATCAGCAAAAAATTACAAGCCATACTAAGAAACGAGAAGTTATGACTCAGTCAAGGGAATAAATTAAAACTTCAGAGAAGACAGAATATAGAACAACTAATCAAAGAAGCTCAAACAAATCTCCTAAATCAATTCAAGGACATGAAAGAAAATATGTATAAAGAGATAAAGGATATTAAGAAGGCAATGTTTGACAAAAAAGAAGAATTTGAAAGTGTGAAAGTATAAAAAGAAAGGTAACAGAAACTAAGGGGATGAAAGGTGCAAGAGTAGAAATTAAAAATACAGTAGAGGAATACAATAACAGATTTGAAGAGGCAGAAGAAAGAATCAGAGAACTAGAAGAGAAGACAATTAAAATTATACAGTCAGAAGAATAGATAGAGACGATAATAGAAGAAAATTGAGGAGTGCCTCAAGGACTTAAGTGAGAGCATAAAGCATCCAAAGATATGTATCATGGGTGCCCCAGAAGAAGAGAAAGGAAAAGAGGCAGAAAGAATAATTGAGGAAGTAATACAGAAAATTTCCCAACATTTATGAATAACTGTATTAGTCAGCCAAAGGGGTGCTGATGCAAAATACCAGAAATCTGTTGGCTTTTATAAAGTATATTTATTTGGGGTAGAAGGTTATAGTTACCAGGCCATAAAGCATAAGTTACTTCCCTCACCAAAGTCTGTTGCCACATGTTGGAGCAAGATGGCTATTGACGCCTGCCAAACGTTCAGGCTTCCTGGGTTCCTCTCTTTCCAGGGCTTGATTCTATCCAGGCTCAGCTGCTCTGCTCCTCTGTGTGCTTACATCCCAGTCTCCAGCTCAAAACTCCAAGGGATGCAACGTCCTACTGATGTGACCCAATCAAAGCCTTAATCATTATTTAGATCAAGTAAAAGTGAAACCTCTGAATCCAATATAATCTAATATACCCAGAAGGACAGACCAGTTTACAAACATAAAATCCAATATCTAAACAATATCAAACTGCCACAATAACATAAATATATATGTCCAAGAAGTACACTATAACTCAAACAGAATAAATCCTAATAGACCTACTTCAAGATACATAGTAATCAGAATGTCAAATGCCAAAGATAAAGAGAATGTTCTGAAAGCAGCAAGAGAAAAAGGATTCATCACACACAAGGAATCCTCAATAAGAGTAGATGCTGATTTCTCATCAGAAACTATGGAGGTGAGAAGGCAGTGGTATGATATATTTAAGGTACTGAAAAAAAGAAACTACTAGCCAAAATACTTTATCTGGCAAAACTGTCCATCAGAAAAATGAGTAAGAGTTTAAAATATTCATAAACAAAAACTGAGAAAGTTTGTCAACAAGAGATCTGCCCTACAAGAATTATTAAAGGGAGTTCTGCAGGTTGAAAGGAAAAGACAGGAGAGAATGGCTTGAAGTAGTGTGAAGAAATGACGATTATCAGTAAGGGTAACTAAATGGGTAAATGCAACTCTAAATAGTACTCTATCCTCAATATACAAATCAACAATTTAATAACTATAAGAATCTGAATAGAATTGGGCAAGAAAAAGGCATATTTCCTGCTATTGGCATACAAAATGTAAAATGGTAAAATTGGATGAAGCAATAAAAACAAGGTAAACAGAGGGATATGGAAGCAGAGAGTGTGTATGCAATGGAAGTTAGGTTGGTAGCTTTTCAAATTAGTAGGTTATAGATGTAGGATGTGTAATATAAACCCTGGGTAACCACAAAGAAAGTATTCTATATATATATATAGAGAGAGAGAGACATAGAAATGAGGAAGGAGCAATCCACCAAGAAGAAATAATCATAAATATTTATGCTTCTGATTTCCTTCTCAGACTGCTCATTCGTAGTGTATATAAACATTACTGATTTTTGCATATTAATCCTGTCTCCCACCAGATTTCTGAAATTGTCTACAAGTTCTAATAGTTTTGTTGTGGACTTTTTGGGATTTTCTAAGTATAGGATCATATCAGCAAATAACAAATGTTTTACTTCTTCCTTTCCTATTTGAGTGCCTTTTATTTCTTTGTTTTGCCTTGCTCTAGTTAAAACTTTGGCACAATATTGAATAATGGTGGTGAGAGCGGGCACACTTGTCTTGTTCCTGATCTCAGTGGAAAAGCTTTTCAGTCCATCACCATTAACTACAGTAGTAGCTGTGGGTTTTTCATATATGCACTTTATCAGGCTGAGAAATATTCCTTCAATTCTTATCTTTTGGAGTGTGTTTTTTTTAAATCAAGAAATGGATGTTGTATTTTGTCAAAAGCCTTTTCTGCATCAATTGAGATGATCATGTGATTTTTCTTCTTCAGTTTGTTAATGTAGTGTATTACACTGATTGATTGTCTTACATTGAACCACACTTGCATACATGGTATGAAACCCATTTGGTCATGATGTATATATATTTTTTATGTGTTTTTGGATTTGGCAGCAAGTATTTTGTTGAGGATTTTTGCATCCATATTGATTAAAGAAATTGGTCTATAATTTCCTTTTTTAATAATATTATTTGGCTTTGATAGTAGGGTAATATTAGCTTCATAGGATGAATTTGGTAGTGTTCCTTCATGTTCAATTTTTTGGAAGAGTTTGAACAAGATTGGTATTAGATGTTTGAACAAGATTGGTATTAGATCTTCTTTAAATTATTGATAGAATTAACCTGTGAAGCCATATGGTCCAGTTCTTTTCATTTTGGGGAGGTTTTTGAAGATTGTTTCAATTTCTTTACTTGTGAGTGGTTTGTTGAAGTCTATTTCTTCTAAGGTCAGTGTAGTTTGTTCATGTGTTTCCAGAAATGTGTCCATTTCATCTATGGTGCTTAGTTTGTTGGTATACGGTTGTTCACAGTATCCTCCTATGATCTCTTTTATTTCTGCCAGGTCAGGGGTAATGTCACCCTTCTCATTTTTTATTTTACTTATTTGCACTGTCTCTTTTGCTCTGTGTTCATGGGTTGGAAGATTAACTATCATTAAGATGTCAATTCTAATCAAACTGATCTATAGATTTAATGCAATCCTGATAAATATTCCAATATCCTTCTTTGTAAAATTGGAAAAGTCAATTATCAAATTTATCTGGAAGGGCAAGTGCCTCCAAATAGCAAAAAATATCTTTAGAAAGAAGTAAGAAGTTTGAGGGCTCTTTCTTCCAGATTTTAAAATATATTATCTAGCTACAGTGGTAAAAACAGCATGGTACTGGCATAAAGATAGATTGACCAATGGCATCAAATTGAGAGTTCAGAAATAGACCCTCACATATAGGGTAAAGTGACTTTTTTTTTTGCTGAAGTATCAGGACCAGGAATTGAATCCTGGACCTCATATGTGGGGAGGTCACACTCAACCACCAAATCACATCAGCTCCCCTGAGTTGGTTATTTCATTTGTTTGCTTGTTGTTTGTTTGTTTGTTTGTTGCTTTTAGGAGGTACCGGGAACCAAATCTGGGAACTCCCATGTGAGAAGCAGGCACTCAACCACTTCAGCTACATCTGCTCCTCAAGTGACTTTTGACAAGGCTGTCAAACTTACTCAGCTGGGTCAGAATAACCTATTCAACAAATGGTTCTTGGAAAACTGGATATTCATATCTAAAAGAAGAAAGAGGACCCTTATCTCAAACCTTGTATAAAAATTAATTCAGAATGGAACAATAACAAGTATGAAAATTAGAACCATAAAACTCTTAGAAGAAAATGTACAGAAACATCAAGATCTTGTGTTTGGTGGTGGTTTCTTGTATGTTACACTCAAAGCATGAGCAACAAAAGAAAGAATAGGTAAATGGGATTGCCTCAAAATTAAATACTTTTTCAAGTGACTTTGACAAGGAAGTTAAATTTCAGTCTATTCAATGAGAAAAAAATCTTTGGCAAACCATATATCTGATAAGGGATTGATCCCCATGTTATATAAAGAGATCACACAACTTAATGACAAAATGACAAGCAACTCATTTAAGAATGGCCAAAAGAATTGAACAGACATTTTTCCAAAGTAGAAAGACAAATGGACATCACTAGCTATTAGAGAAATGCAGATCAAAACTGCAATGAAATATCATCTCACACCATACAGAATGGCCATTACTAAAAGAACAGAATACTTAAAGCACTGGAAAGGATGTGGAGGAATAGGAACACTCCTTCACTGTTGGTGGTACTATAAAATTGTGCATCGTCTTTGGAAGACGATCCAGCAGATTCTCAGAAAACTAAATATAGAAATGTCATATGACCCAGCAATCTCACTACTAGGAATATATTCAGAAGAACTGAAAACAAGGATGTGAACAGATATTTGCACACATATTTATAGCTAAAAGATGGAATCAACATAAGTGTCCATCAACCAGTGAATGGGTAAAGAAGATATGGTATATTTATATAATGGAATATTACTCAGATGAAAGAATAAATCAGTTGGGGAAGCACATGACAGCATAGAGGAATCTTGAGGCTATTATGTTGACTGAAACAAGCCAGACTGAAAAACGGCAAATATTGTATGTTCACACTGATATGAACTAAATACAATGAGTAAACTTATGGAGTTGGACTATGAAGTGTAGGTTGGTGAGATGAGAAGGGAGAGAAGATACTGGATGTATGTAGAATGCTTAATAAGGTCAAATGCAAATATGTGGTAATGATTGGACTTGATGGTAACACATTATAATGAATGTAACGAACACTGTTGATTTATAGATATGTTTGTGGCTGAAATAAATAGTCTAGGAATATATAGTTGGAAGACAGTTAGAAGGTAATATTGGGAATGTATATCAATGATTTTGTAAATATATGAGGATTATGGTCAATAATATAAATATAGGAATGTTCTACTACAAGGGGTAAAGAATGTGGTGATACATGGGGGAAATACAACTAATGTAATTTATGGACTAGAGTTAACAACATTGTAATGTTTTTGTAGCAAGTGCCATATATAAAAATTAAATCAAAGTGGATCAAATATAAGAACCAAGACTATAAAACTCCAAGAAGAAAATGTGCAGAAGCATCTTCAGGATCTTGTGTTAGGCAATGGTTTCTTAGACTTTATACCCAAAGCACAAGCAAGGAATGAAAAAACAGATAAATGGGAACTCTTAAAAATGAGAAGTTTTGTGCATCGAAAGACTGTTACAAAAGGGAAAAGTTAACCTACTAAAAGGAAAAATATTTGGAAACCACATATCTAACAAGGGTCACTATACAGAATATAAAAAGAAATCCTACAACTCAACACTAAAAAGACAATCCAATTAAAAATTGGCAAAACATTTAGTTAGACATTTCTCCAAAGAGGATATACAAAAGGCTAAAATGCAGGAAAAGATGCCCAACATCACTAGCTACTAGGGAAATGCAAATCAAAACCACAATGAGATTTCATTTCATATCCACTAGAAAGGCTACTATTTAAAAACAACAACAACAACAAAAAAAAAAAAAAACCCAGAAAACTACAAGTGTAGGAGATGATGTGGAGAAATAGGAGCACTCATTCTTTGCCAGTGGGAATGTAAAATGTTGCAGCTGCTATGGAAGAAATTTTCTAAAGAAGCTAGTAATAGAATTACCATATGATCCAACAATCTGCTTCTAGGTATATCTAGAAGAATTGAAAGCAGGATCTTGAACGGTTATTTGTATACCAATGTTCATAGCAGCATTATTCACAATTGCCAAAAGATGGAAACAACCTAAGTGTCCATCAACAGATGAATCAATAAACAAAATGTGGTACATACAAACAAAGGAATTATTCGGCCTTAAAAAGGAATGAAGTCCTGATGCATGTGACAACGTGGATGAACCTTGAGGACATTATGCTGAGTGAAATAAACAAGACACAAAAGCACAAATATTGTATGAACTCATTGATACGTGCTAACTATAATAAGTAAACTCCATAGAGTTAGAATCTACAATATAAGTTACAAGGGGATAGATTAGGGTTTGGGAATGGGAAGTTAATGCTTAATTTGTGCCGAATTTCTATTTAGGTTGATTGTAAGGGTTTGGAAATGGATGGTGATGATGGCAGCACATTATTGTGAGTATAATTAATAGCCCTGAATTATATAGGTGAACATGTCTAAAAGGGGAAACATTAGGCCATGTATGTTAGAATAAAAATTTAAGCACAAAGCAAAGTACTGTATTGCACAGTAAGCTCTATTTTAGAAGGTGGACTACAGTTTATAGTGCAAGTATAAGAATGTTCTTTAATGAATCATAACAAATATATGACACTAACACAAGGTGTTAATAAATGGGTGGTTTATGGGGGGAAGCACACCTAATGTAAACTATGGGTGGTAGTTAATAGTCTTGTTTTAATAATCTTTCATCAATTGTAACAAAGGTAACTACTGTTAAAACAAAATCAGTACAATTACAAAAGAAATTGCCATTATCAATTATAGCAAATGTTACACACCAGTGCAAGGTATTGTGTGTATAGAAATGTGTGTATAGGAATCCTGACTTTTATGCATGATTGGTCTGTAAACACACAACTTCTCTGATAAAAAAAATTAAATGTCAATAATGTGATATATGACCAATATTATCTTTATTCTATCACCCAGAGATAAGTAATTAGAGAATTTCACTCTGGTCTTTTTTATGCATATTTTATTTACTTAATCTACTTAGATATGCTTATATTTTGGGAACCAAGTTTATATCCTGCATTGATATGGAAAATTATTTGGGAATACAATGCAAGTCACAATTGAGAAAACAACACAAATTGGAACATTTGAATATTTTCCAATATGAATATTTAGAGTGTGTGGGAAGAAATACATGATGGCATAAATTATGTACAAATAATCATTATTTTTATCTTTTCATACGTAGTACATATATTGTTTTCTGAAATTTCTTTTCCGTATCCTGAAAATCATTCCACCACATTAAAAATGCATATCTACTCTATCATTTTGGTGTCCTTTTTGCATTCTGCTTTATATATACATTCAGTCTTTCACCATTAAGTATGATATTAGCTATAATTAATTAATTTTGTCTATTTCCCTTTTTTGGATGTGTTTCCTATTAGTATGACTATCTTTTTTTTTTTTTTTTTTTACAGTATAGTTTACAATTTAGATGGTACAGTTTAATAATTTTGATGATATTTACCATGTCCTGTGTCCGTTACTGAAAGGCAATGAAAAACCTTCCCCATGACCACCAAACAACCCATTAGATCTTGACTGTTCCCTTCTCCCCAGCCCCCCAGGGCCCGTGATACCCCCCTCTCCCAACCCATGGAATGTCAAGATTCACAGTTACATGCCCTGGGGATTTGAACCAGCCCTTCCTAATCCACCCACCCACCAGTGCTGCACCACCAAACCCAGGAACACCACCACTCATCTGCCCCATCCCCCAACATGTAACCACACTCTATCCCTTTACCATAGATTATGTCCATATGGGTGATGGCTCAAAGCCTGCTCTTCTCTTACTCTCCTTTGTTAACTATCTTTATTAACACATGTTAGGACATTTAAAGCTGCTTTTTCCTCTGGTGTCTCTGCAGGGTCTAACATCTATATAATTTAGAATTATGGTTGATATTGCTGTAGTGCCCCATTTATAAAGCATTTTAAGACATTTCATGCTCATTATAAATGTATGAAAAATATCTTTTCAGGAACGTAAATCATATATTATGATGAGCCAAAGCAGACTATGATTTAAAATTTTGAGTTTATCTAGTTACTAGTGAGGTTGAACAACTTTTTTTTGCTCTTTTAATTTATTTTTCTGTGAAATGCCTGTTTATGTCCTTTGACTGAGGAGTGTTCACCTTTTTTCCCTATTTGGCAGAATATTTTGTTAGGTTATTTGAGGTATAATTTATATGCTGTAAAATTCACTCTATTTAGTGTACAGTTCAATGAGTTTTGACAAACTCATACTATGTATAAACACCACCACAATCAAGATACAGAACCATTCTACCTCTTCAAAAAATATCCCATCCAATCCCTAGCCCCTACAAACACAAATTTGATTGTTGTCCATATAGTGTTGCCCTTTCCAGAAGGTCATATAATGGAATCATACAGTACTGGCTGCCTTTAGAGTCTGCCGTCTTTCACTTAACATAATGCATGTGAACCATCCAAGTTATTGTGTGCTTTAGTAATTCTTTCCTTACTGACTGGCTGATTATTGGTGAGTAGTTTTCTATTGAATAGATGTTCTAAAAAGATATATACACACACACACACACACACAAATAAGAAGAGAGGGTAAAAGAAGGAGAAAAAGAATAGCCAAACATTAGTTACACAGAAACAATAAGGAATACATTTTTTCAGAGTACAGGCTTAGAAAGGGAGGGATAGAAATGCAGACATGAGGTGGCATCTCTAGTTATGTAAGAAAGAAGCATAAGAAGCAAAGGCAGGGTATGGAGGCCGTTCACCAAAGCACCTAAAGCAAGGCTAAGATCCTAGGAACAAATGTCCTTTAGGGTCACTTATCAACAATCACATGTTTAAAATGGACAATAATAACAGAAACTGAAAATGTCTCTGTCTCTGGGAGATGGGAGTCCTGTATTTTAATGAGATAAACATCTTAGTTTTAAAGCATGAACCACACGTGTACTCTCCAAGTAACCCTGTACTGACCTCTATGAAAGCCTATTTCACCTTCGCTGGATTGGAAAGCTGTCAAGGACAGCAACCACATCTCTATTACCACTTTACTACTAATCCCTGCCCGAGTAAAGAGGGTGCAGAACAAAGTGAACATCTGGTATGTCTCCTCCACAACTTGGATTTAGAGACTCTGATAGAAGTTGACTTTTCCTGATTGTTCAAGAACACTTTTTCCTAATTTCACCATTCTTCTCTTTATGTTTTCTTCACTCCCCTCCAAGAGATCTCTTTAATCATTGAACAAATATTATATTCCTGAGTGCTAAAATGTGCCAGGCACATTTTAGGCACTGGGTCAATTTTAAATATGAGATTTCACTAGATCAACATGTCCCAAAATTTAATTACTTGTGCCCCTGATGCATTCCTGATATGAGTTTTGAAATATTAGAGGGGAGAGCTAATCCTTATTGAGTGCTTTTCTGAAAGACAAGGAAAAAAGTGTTTTATATACCCTTAATTCTTAATCATTTTTAGCTAATATTTTTACTTAAATGTGTTTAAAATGAAATTTTATATCACTGTGCTCTTAGTTTTACTAGGCACAAATACCACAATCTGATTTTGGCTTAAACAACAGAAATTTACTGGCAGGCTTGCTTCCTCTTGGGTACATTAGCGTTTGGGCTTGCTAGGGATCCTTGGGGTGCCTTGGCTTGTATCTCTGCCTCCCTTCATGAGGCAATGTCTGCTCTATTCCCTTCTGGATTCTATTGACTTTCAGCTTCCAGCTTCTCCCCATGGATTTCTTTCTCTATGTCTGATTTTCTTGTGCCTGTAAAGGATTTGAGTAATCCGGATTAAGGCCCAACTTCATTCAACTGGGCCACATCTTAACTAAAACAACCTCTTCAAGAGATCCTATTTTCATCACACCCATAGGAAGGCGGATAAAGACCAAGGACATGTCTAAATTGGGGTATGTAATTTAATCTACCACAACTACCATAAGTGAAAAATCTCTTATTCTTACAGCATAGAAAATATTTTTTATAAATATGCTAACATTTTAAATAACACCTTGAAGGATTTTTTAAAAATATGTTTGCATCTCAGACTTTCAGAATATTACAGTAGGTAATAGGCCTTTGAAACATCATCGTAGAAAATAAGTGTTTAGACACAGTTGGAGACAGGCATCAAGGTCACAATGGCTTTTCCCAAGCAGCTGCTTCTTCCTTTGACATTGTATTCATTCAACTCAGTACATCTGGAACGGTGTCAGAGTCTGCAGTCATTGTGTGAGGGACTGAAATGCCAAGGCCTAAGCTGCATTTAGTACTGGCACAGTATATTTCTCTCTGAAGACACTTCCCACGGCCCCTTGGGCTGCTTGCCTCCAAGAGGCATTGAGCTGAAGCCAGCATGAAATCCCTGCCCACGCCCCTCGCACCAGGCTGCATCCAGCCCCTTCCTGGATGCTCCCAAATGAGATGTTGAAACACTGGGCCCTTCGATCCAATTTGAGAAATTGGCTTTAGGCAATAACTGTGGAACAGAAAGAAGAGACTGGATGGTGAAAAATGATATATAGAGATACAAGGAGAGCAGGTGAAAGCATGGGAAGCATTGAGCAGAGAGAAAACTGAATAGGTAAAGGACAGAGGTTGAATGGAAAGGGACCTCTAAAAAAATGGGATTTAAATGAGAACAGCCAGAGAAAAATAGAAACATAGTTGCTCTCTTTAAAAAAAAAACCTGATTCTTTTCCCACAACCTGTCTTTCACATGCTGATGTCCTTAGCCTCTGCACCTTTTAAAGTCCATTGATGGCCTTTTACTCACCCTTTGCTAAGCAAGCTCACAAGATTCTTTTCTTTTTGTTTCCCTCACTCCTGCTTTGCTCTTCTCTCTAGAGAAGAGGGATGAGTTCTAACAACCCCATTAAAAATTCCCTGAAGAAAGAGAACTAACATTTCTGATACTTTCCAATAATATCTGGATATTTTTAAAGTATTGATTGATTAAAGCCCGCTCCAGGATGTATAAGTTCATTGAGGTTGGTGGGCCACACTATGGGAGATGTTTGTGTTGGATGTGGTGGGAGGTGTGGGAGGTGGGCAACATGGGAATCCGAGTGGGTTCCGTATAATATTTTAGGTAATCTAAGCACCTCTTAAAATATATGTATATATATATATAAAAAATAACATTTTTGTAAGCAAATACACATATATGCATATATATTTATATATCATTTTACAAATGTTTGTATGTATTGTGAGAATTTTGATTTTTACCCATAATAAAAAAAATATATATATATATATATATATATATATATATATATAAAAATAAATAAATAAACTTAATGTCTTCAGGTATTCTTTCTCAAATGCCCTTCCATCTAACACTCACCACTCTACAGTTTGCTATCTTTCTTATGTGGTAATATTGAAACTTAATGAAGTACATTACATCAGCAAATCTTAGTCTTATCAAAGAAAGAATTTCATTATTTTAGAGAAACATGATGAAAGCTGTTTTCATAAACAAATTTTTGATATTGCCATCTTGATTGCAAAATTTTATACCACTTCTTAAAATGAGCATGGTCCAGAGCCAGCAAAGTTATTAGAGATGTATTCTCAATACAGTTTAATTATCCCACATCTCCCCTCTAAAGTACACTAAAAAGTTATTTGCATGTAAATCCTGGTGACAGTATATTATTCTTACTATAGGACTGTGTATGAGAAAGGACACTTCCAATTACTTGGAGAAACATAAACAACAATATTAAAGAATGTATTAAAGTGTTGCAGGAGAAATACTTTTATAAGAACCATAGTAGACTCACTGTGATCCTGTAAGCATGTGGTAGAATATTTTAGAGGAAAAGTGTTTTTTGGGGGGTTATGCGTTTTTTTGTTGTTGTTTGTGTGGATTTTTGCTACTCATTTATATCTTATCTGAAGAAATTATTGCCATTGCCATCTTTACAGTTACCAATTAAACAACATCAACTCTGGGGCAGCCTCAGAAGCATTACCATGTTTCATTTAATCTATACAATAGACATGCAAGTAGATATTCTGTTAGTCATTTGTATGTATAATTTGAAGAATAAAGCATATAGGGATGACAAAGTTGGTGCTACTGGTAAAAGACAGAGCTAGAACTCAACTCATGTCTGCTAGCTTCAAATCCATGCTCCTTCAGAACACAAAAACCTCTTTCTCTTTCTTTAAAATATTTTTGTTGAGATATCATTTACATAATATAAAACTCACCATTTTATAGTGTATAATTGTGTAGTTTTCAATATATTTACTATGTTGTACAACCATCACCATTATCTAATTCTAGAACATTACCATCACTCCCCAAAAGAAACTTAATACCTGGTAGAAGGCGTCCCAATCCCCTTATTCCCCATTCCCTTGCAGACACTAATTTATTTTCTGTCTCTATGGATCTGCTAATTTTGAACATTTCATATAAATCTAATCATACAGTGTGTGTCTGTCTTCTTTCACTTAGCATACTGTTTTCAGGGTTCATCTATGTTGTAGTATTAACAGTGCTGCATTCCTTTTTATGACTAAATAATATTCCATTGTATGGATATGCCAACTTTGTTTCTCCATTTATCAGTTTATGATAATTTAAGTTGTGTCATCTTATTATGTGTTACCCATAATAACATAATCAGATCAGGATATCCAAAAATTGGTGAAGGGTCAGAAATGTTACCCTACTGACAAGCTAACAAATTTTCCTACCAGAGTTTCCTGGATGCTGGTAGAAGACATGAGAGTCCCAAATCAGAGACACAGGAATTTATTATTCATGGTACAACAAACACGTGTGTCATGATCACATCTGTTCTCCTTGGCCTCTGAGTCCCACAGAGACAATGAAGAAGGGTCCAGTTGGAGCTGTACATCCAGTGAATTTGTGTCAAAGCTGAAGAGACTTGAAAATAGGGAATACAAATCATTTTATTATGAGTTATAAGCAGGTCTGCCCAAATTTTATCCTAGAAAGAGATGCTATCTTTATTATACTGTAGAGTAAAAAAAAAAAAAAAACAGGCCTGGAGAGAGTCACTCTTTCTATCATCCAAGCCTGTATATTATGCAAAATCCTTGAAAAGATAGTCTGGCACAAAAGAGGAGTTAAAGCTCATAAGATGTCAAGAAACACAAGAGACATATGGAGATTGTCTCCCATTTATGTGTGCCTCTGCCATACTTTTCCATTTTAAAGCGATGAGTGCCTACAACAAATAACCATTAATTTTTTTTGGAAATAGTTTGACTTTTCTAACAATGAGTATTTTCTTTGATGAATAGCATATGGTTTGCTCTTGAGACTATCTAGTGTTAAAAGATCTTTTTTAGTCCACCATGGATCAGGCACTGAAATGAGTTCTTTAAATACATGATTTCATTTAAGGCCTATGATGACATATGCAGTACCTTATACTTTTGTCATCTTCCTGGTAGGGAAACTGTGTGTCTGAGCATTTAGATGACATGTCCGGAGGTTCACAGCTGATATAAGGTGAAAACATGATTCAATGCCAGGTCTAAGCTGATTTAAAAAAAAAAATTACTTTCCATTAACAGTCTATAATTGAAGGCAGAGATTGTGGGTATGCTGAAACAAAACTATGAAAGCTGATCTTGTACTAACAAAAGAGGAAATTTTCTGTAGATACATAAAGAATGGTGTGCCCCTAAGAGCACAGAGATCACTCAGAGAAAAGTCTCTTTAGTTCAAAGAACCACAATTATTATGATATGGCAGGTATAAAGCATGGCTTGAAAGAGAATAGATACTTAAAAGTTATATACAGCCAAGATGAAGGACCCTGAGTAACCCGGTACAGGGTGTGTGCATGTGTGTGTGCGTGTGTTTATATTATTTTTTGAGGACTGTCATGAAGAAAAGAATTTGTGGATAACAATTAGGAAGATACCACCAGTACCAGATTTTTATATTACGGCTCTCTTCTCTGCTCAAAGGAGAATGCACCCTGAGGATATTCAGGAATAGTAAATCAGACTCCGGGCTCAGCAATGCTTAGGAAGTACAGATGTTTCAGGCTTTAGCTCCGTGGCAAATAAGAGGCTGCTTAAACACAGCGTTGGAGTTCTAGCCTCTAATTTGTTCCAGATAAATTTGGACAAGTGAAATAGACTCTTTTTTGTGGCTAATAAAATTAGAAATATAGAATGTTCAAACTGAATTGACTCTTATGGTCATCTATACATGCAACTTTCAAGCTATTTTTGCAGTAAAAAAAACTTTTGTAAAAAACATATTACATTGAAACATCACTATAAAAACAGATAATGTGCTCAAAACTATAGATGTGAACCAAGAACCCAGATTGCTGGGCTACTCCCCTTACCTCAGATTGGCCCTTTAACACCAAATATGTCCATAACACAGTTACAGAGTTATTCACCTTGCCCAATTCCTTATTTTACAGATAGGAAAACTGAGGTTTGGAGAGTTAAAACAGATTTCTAGTATGTCAGTGACAGAAGTGGTAGTAGCCCATAAATATGTGAATTCTAGTCCAGCAAAATGTAGAATTGAAGTAATTTCCATGTGAATAGATTTTTATAAATGTATAAGGAATTAGTCTGTCCAGAAGAAGAGACTAAGGCAAACTGTGTTTATGCATGCCTGAGTGTAGGTGTTTCTGAATTATATCCAGTTTGGGTATTTTGGGACATCTTTAGCAAATCGCTTCATTTCCCATTCCTGTTTTTGAAGAAAATAATAGACAGTCCATAAATATTTCTTGTAAAAGTGAATGTGATGTGGAGTGAAAAGTGCCCTGCATTTTATATATATACCCCAACACTTTGAGCAATTTTCTTAATCTCTGAATCTTAGATTTATATATTCAAACTTGGGATAATAATGATAATTTACTCCTAAAGTTATAGCAATTATCAAATAACCTAATACATGAAGAATGTCTAACATAGGGCTTGGAATAAAGAAGTTGTTCCTTAAGTAAATTCTATTTTCCTGGAAGTAATAGTTTCCTATTTTGACCAGGTACTGGTCTGTGAATCAGGAGGCATTGGTCCAAGCTTGGATTTGTCACTTATCAGATATGCTGCTTTGACAGATCACAGAACCTTTCTGTTTCCTAGCTGTCAACCCAGAAAGGGTTTGATTCACTGTTTTCTCCAGGCTACTATCAGAACATCCGATTCTATGAAACTGTATGACCTCAAACCAGATAAGATATACCATCCACTGTATTTTTTAAGCTATCCTTTTGTCAGGTATTTCAATGGAAAGTCTATTAAAATTTTTCACAATTTATTGCAAATTCATAGAAAGATGAAATCCTCTTTGCTTATAAAATCACCAGTACAGTTTATCTACTAACTCCTTATCAGTATTTTCACTATTTAGCATATATATACACATATATACATTTAGCAGTCAGTTCTATATTTATCAAGAATTTAATGAAGACCGTGGGGAAGTCTGAAGAGAATGTAAACCCATTGGGACTGAATTCTTCAGATTTCTTTGTTTATAACTGGCTTTACTCCAAAGTAGAGTTGACCAGAACTAAGATCCATTCCTTCCCTATTTCCCTTTGCCACCCACTAACCCATCAGACCACGGTAAAGTAACCCCTTTCATAAAATTGTCCCTAATCATGCAACAATAATCATCAGCCTCTAAAGTTCCTACTTCATGACCTTAATCATAAAATTAAAAGTAGGAGTTTGTAATCACCAGCATTAAGCGGCATACCTGGCGTTAATTTATTAACATCTGGATTTGGGTCAAAGAACTGCAATTCTATAACCTTAGATTCCAAATAAATAAAAGGGCTAATATCACCTACTAAATAATATATGTAAATGACTAGCATTTAACAACAATCAATAACTGGCGACTAGTTGTTGTTTTATTATTATTATCTTCTTATCTTTTCCAAACCAAGGTTTCTTACCTAACTGAAATGGTAGATATCTCCACTTCAGGACCAGGATAAACCCAATCAATCAGTTGCTCTAGGTTTTGCCATCTGCAGAGCAATGGCTGTAAATTCCACAAGTGCTTCTGTGACACACAGTAGGTTTTTGAGAACAGGATTACACTGGGCTGCAGGGCCAGAAAGAAGAATGTATGAAGCCCAGTCCTGGAAAGCTGTGTTTTCCAAACATGGCTTCCAACTGGAATCACCTGGGGAGTTTTTAAAATTTCTGATGCCCAGGTAGACTAATTAAATCAGAAGCCTAGGAGTGAGGCCCAGGACCAGTTTTAGGGGCCACTAGAAGTTCTGAGAGGAGGGAGAGGGAAAAATAGGTATAATTTGGGGGCATTTTTGGGACTTGGGAATTATCCTGAATGACATTGCAATGACAGATACAGGCCATTGTATATCTTGTAATAACTTGCAAAAATGTGAGGGCGAGAGTGTAAAATACAATGTAAACTATAATCATTGCTTAGTGGCAATGTTCCAAGATGTGTTCATTAATTGTGGCAAATGTACCACACTAATGAAGGATGATGTTGATGTGGGAAAATGTAGGTGGCTGGGGAATGGAGCAGATGGGAATCTCTTATATGTTTTGTGTAACATTTATGTAATCTAAGTTTCTTTAAAAAATAAAAAATAAAGATATATATATATATATAAAAAAAAGTACATTGTTGATTCCAGTCTGTAGCTAAGGTTTAGAACCATTGCTCTACAACAGGGGTTCTTAACAAGGGATGCATAAGCTTGAATTGAACCTAAATAAAAAATATTATTATATTGTGAGAATGTGTTGGTGCAGGTGTGGTATATTTATTAAATAATACACAGTAGAGTGTGATCTTAGTAAGGGGTCTGTGGTTTTCACTTGACTGGTGTGGCAGTTTGATATAGTTACGAATTCCAAAAATAGATATGGATTTTGCTTGTAAACTGGTCTGTTCCTCTGGGCATGATTAAGTTATGAATAGGGCTTTGATTGGGCCAAGTCAGTAGGGCATTGAGCCCCGCCCCTTGGTGGGTGGGGAATCAAAGATAAAAGACATGGCAAAGGACAGAGTTGGGATTTTTGAGCTGGAGTTCTGATGCGGAGCCCTGGGAAGTCAGCACACAGAGGAGCTTGGTCGCGAGGAAGGAGAGAAGGCCCCAGGAAAAAAGATGAGCTGCTCACCTGATAGTCTACAGGTGGCCTTGTGGAGAAAAGCAAAGCCTGAGCCCGGAGAGAGACAAAGCCCCGGGAAGAGAGGAACCCAGGAAGCCTGAACCCTGGCAGACATCGGCAGCCGTCTTGCTCAAACACGTAGCAATAGACTTTGATGAGGGAGGTAACTTATGCTTTATGACCTGGTAACTGTAAGCTTCTACCCCAAATAAATGCCCTTTATAAAAGCCAACCGATTTCTGGTATTTTGCATCAGCATCTCTTTGGTTGACTAATACAACTGGCAAAAGGGTCCATTGAACAAAAGAGGTTAAGAACCTCTGCTTTACAGTGAGTGAGATTGTTAGGTCTAGCTGAAAGCAATTTGATTGCTCACTTACTGCCTTCTAAAAAGTTTTGCTTCATGGCAGCAGTTTTGCACTGTGGCACAAAGAACAAGATCAGATAAACAGATGACCAGACTAAAAAGGGACGCAGCCAGTACATTGCCTGGATTGAAACTTGGTTATGAGCATAGACAACAGATTTAGATAGAGTGCCTGGGTTTGACTCTTGGCTCAGCCATGTTATAACTGTGTGTGTTTGACCAAGTGATTGCATGCCTCTAAAAGTCAATTCCCCCTTTTATAAAGTAAAGATAAAAATAACACTTGAAATCACAGGTGTGTTGTAAAGCTTAAATGAAATACCTAGGATATTATCCATTAACACAGTTACAAAATTTGCATTCATTCAAGTGTATAATCATCATTATTTTTATTATTAAGAAAGCAGAGGACTAGTTTATTACTTGATCCCCTAATCTTGACCTAGAGCTAATATGAAAACTAGTAAAGGTGTAAAACAGCAATGTTTAATTGCTCTTACAAAGCTTTATTGACTTTGTATCAAAGCTTATATATTGGGAAAGATGAAATCATGACTCAGGATCAAAGGAGTATGCTTTTCCAGAAGATTTTATCCCAAGCCCCATGCAGCAAATTTCTGCAAAATCTTCTTCATTCATGACTCTCAAATCAAATCCCCTTAGAAACAGAAGGTGTTCACAGATGTCCAGTGTTTTTCAGGGGTGCATATCCTTTGTCAGTTTACATGGCCATTAGGCTATACCTATGTGTTTGGCTTTGTCCTCTTTGTCCCAGACTTCCCAGGGAATAATATCTTTGTTTTTCATGGGATCAGAGGTATCAAGTAATATGTTCAAGGATGCACTTCTAAGTCAATGTCAGATATGGCATCTGAGTCCAGGTGGGGATGACCCCAGAGTTGTACTCTTTCCAAAGACAGGATCAATAGAAAGGACAACTGGACTATGAGAATGGAGAGGAGGAGGGGAGTGGAGGCACCATCCTCCTCCTGGCAGCTTTATACTTTTCTTATCATCTCCGTTGCACCGAAGTGCCCTCCTGCTCCCTTTTCCAGCTATTCTTCTGGTGTTGGCGGTGCCATTCAATCTCTCTGTCAATGTCTCTCTTTTCTGGAAGAGAAAAAGATAAGCACATTTTCAAAAGGGAGCACATAGGGAGCTTATATATGTTAGTTGAATAATTATTAGAACTCATAGGCTCTATTTAAAGATTTGGATAAGAGTCCCACACATGGGACTGAAGACAGAAGAAAGGCTTGGAACTCCGTCTCCTGCATTACGAGTATTTGCATAACCAACAGGACACTGTGTCAGTTTTGAATGAATTTGATTTTTCACAGAGAAGGTTAAGACAAGAACAAGGGATTATGGTATATTCTAATGAAATGTTAGACCCAGTGATTCTGCATCAATGTAGATGAATAATTGCCTGCTTGTGTGGTTTAGATGATTTGACCAATTATTATGCTTTGGAAAAAACTTAAGAGTGTATCAGTGGTGATTGCTACACAGCAATGAGTGAGAAATCATTCATTAAAGCTGCACAATTTGATGGCTTTTAGCTCTCTGAAGTTTTCTGATTTGAAGCTGTAATCACGCCTGCTTATTCTCAACCATGAGGATATTATTTGAGAAGCTTCAGAAATTTTTTACTCATCATAAAAATGTGCATTTCTTCCCAAATAAAAGAAAAAAATATATAATCTTCAAATAGTAAAACAAAAAGCTTTAAAATAAAACAAGTTAAATATAGTTCTGAGCTCCATGCTAAATAGGCGAAACTTGACAAAATACAACAAAAGTTATTTAATATTTGAATTTGCCTTAGGTTATTAATAATTGAAATATAGAAACCACATGTTTTCTATATTCAAGAAATCTCATGTCAATGTTTTAATGCTGTTATATTAATGGAATCTGAATTAGCCACAATAAAACAGCATAGAATAGGAATTTTTCTAAAGATGCATGAGTGTGTGTATGTGTGTGTATATATATATATACACACACTATCACTAGAATTATCAACACAGTTTACTAAGTATCACCTAAAGATCTCAGGTGCTAGTGATATAAGGTTAAATCAGACATAGCAAATATCTCTAAGGAGCTCACTGTCTGGTGTATTTGGAAATGCTTTTCTGATTTTGTACTGTATTTGATAACTGATGCTACACTATGATTTGAAAGTTAGAGTTTGCATTAAATCAAATATCTGAACACATCATAACTTAATGGCCAAACAAGTATTATTAAAAATTCTTTTCAAAACTAAAATACTATAGCAGTAGTTAAAGGACTTTAACTAAATTATTTTTTAAATTATAAAAATAATTTTATAAACAAAATTAAATTTGATCTTGAAAACATTTCATCAAATAAAGCAAGTACTTCATTGTTCATATTACAAAGTAAAAACTGAAGCCCTGAAATTCTGTGTTTTACCCAAGCTCAAAATGAATTAGGAGCATCATCTGGTTATCAACCTGTCTATTTCTTGATGTAAATTCTTACCATTATGTCATGCTGTGCATCAAGTACTCTCAGTACTTCAACTGTGCGGCTAAAGAGAAATCATAAACATTTCTCATTGTTTATAAGTTCATTCAACATGTATTTACCATGTGCCTTCTAGATGCAATCATCACCTATATTGAGCAAAATTGACCAAGCTTTTTGTCCTCTTGGGATTTGTACTCCAGCTGTTAAGAGGTAGAGCAAAAGCTATTAGTGGACTTCCCCAATAATCTGATATTACTGATTTTGTTTCCTACAATTAAAAGGTAAATTTGGTCCTCACATACTGCATGTTTATAAGTCATATGACTGCCCATGAACAAGGATTCAGATGGCTTGGGTTCTCAATCTGGCTTCAACAATTACTATGTGGCTTAAGAGCATGTCACTGTAACATGAGCATCAGTATCTTTACGAATAATGCATAAGTAAACAATATCACCTGCCAGGGCCTCTCTGACATTGCTATCGAGATGATCCAAGGACTAGTGATTCCTTAAAGCACTTTTGGGCAAGGAAAGAATTACATTTAATTGTTATGTTTCTTTCCAATTCCTCTTACATTTTTGACTTCTTCAACTGTGATAAACTCCTTTTTTTGTCTCTGTCTCTTTTTATTTCCTTCTTTTATCTCTCACCTAACTCAGTACCAATGAAAAACTGAGAGATGCAGTAGGTCCTTATTGCATCTATTCCATGTTAGATTCGGCTTTTATGGATATACATCATTATCTGAAATGCTATGGGGATTGTAATATTGATTCGACATCCTCCAGACTGATAATTTGGCCATTTAAATTTGTTAACAAATAATGCATTATGCATCAGAACACCATGTTTCACTTAAGAATCTGTTTTATAACAGAAAAATGAAGGTAGTAGAGTACAGAAGCATATTATGAGAGTGGTATATTTTGTGAAACAGTTTCTATGTATAATCCTTTTTTTAAATACCAGGGCTGGGGATTGAACCCAGGATCTCATATGTGGGAAGCAAACGCTCAGCCACTGAGCCACATCAGCTTTCCTAAGTTGGTCTTTTCTATATTTTGTTTGTTTGTTTGTTTGTTTGTTTGTTGTTTTTTTAGGAAGCACCTGGAACTGAACCCAGGACCGCCTATGTGGGAAGCAGGCGCTCAACCACTTGAGCCACATCTGCTCCCCTGTGTGTTTATTTTTGTTAGTTCATATTACCTAAGTTATCAAGATACCATGGATGAAAATTTTCCACCAACCAGTTTTTGTTGCTGAGGTTCTTGGTTTTTAATGTCAGTAGATATATCAATGTATAAAGTCTCTGAGTTTTAATTATTCTTCCACTGTGTCTGACTGCCAAAGCCTCATAAATTATAGCCTTGTTACATTTGATGTCCTATCTGTCCTTATCAATTTTGTCACTAAGTTATGTTAGGGACATTGGAATTGTCATTTATTAAAATATTTCAAGGGTAAATCTCTTCATAAATTAGAACTTGATCTAATCAGGGGCTAACTGATCAGGCAGAATAAAAGTTTCTCGAGTGATGGAAGAGACAAGATTTCCCACAGGGTTCAGGCTACAGGGTGCTGGATTATCTCCAGTGGCTGCTAGGGTTACAGGTCAGGGAAATTTGATTTTGATTATCTCTTCTTACCAGACTTCCACTCACCTGAAGAGAGAAAAAACATACAAATGATGTGAGAACATAATTGAGAGAATGGAATTCAATTTTCTTATGGGCCGAAACCAGTCAAAATGAGAAGTACCATTTCAATTCATACCCCCAAACTCCCTGAGAGTATGGTGAGTTTCAGTTCACCATTGAAATATTAAGCTTTTTTTTATAGTTTTGCCTTCTCAGCACAGCTTCACTCGAAACGGAGACAGTCCTCTGCAGCCCCGATTCTGCCATACTGTGTTCCCATGCTGATAAGTTGGCATCAGAGTTCAGAACCCAAGGCCTTCTCAGGGCTGGATCATTTAAGGCAGAATAACATATCAATTTGTAGACAAAAGAAGCCCAGGAGACAAGTGCTGACCATCGGGACTGAGTATTTCTGTAGTAATCAGGCAGTTGACAGCGCTGCCTTCTCAGCAGGGAAACTGGAAAAATAGCTACTAATTGCTCTGTCCTAGTAAGCATCTTTCCTTCCACTTTCAAAATAAAATTTTAAAAAAATAGTTGTTGACATAGCTTTCCACAGATGTACATCCTAAATCCCATTGCAACAAGTTTTCCTTGGAGTCTTTCAGTAATTCCCAGACGTTATTAATTTCCAATTATGGGATGCTCCTTTTAAACTTGTCACCATATTTTTTATGACAGCAGAGAGAGTAAACTGTTTTTATTTATTTCTCTTGTTTTTATTCTAAATAACCAGAATGGAACTATATTTCAAGACAAAGATTGTATCAAATCTGTCTATGCTGGGAGATTATTTTTTTTACAGCTGAGGTCACATGCATAACCTTACAAGGAGCTCATGCTGGGAAAAGGCCAAAATATTAGGGGAGAAATAGCAACACGTTCAGTTTTTCTTGTGCATCTGTTGGAAAAGAGACTATTTGATGTCAATGAAAATTCTTCAATTATTTGTACTCCCAAAGCTTCTTTCTGTAAATCTTCATAAAATTTGCTAGAAAACAACTTTCTTACAGTATCCTCAGGGGTCAGTTTTAAAATATATATATATAAACATTTTTGTTTTATAAGTGTGAATAGTCTTCTTGAGAAAATAGTGAGAGACATTGTCCCCATTTTACCAATATATAGAGTGAATTCTCAGAAAAGAATTGCACTCCTTAGTTAGGTCAGATTTAACCATGACAACCATATACAATGCATCTAGAGAATGCTAAGTTAATTGCTAAGTGCTGGGGATAGTAAGAAAAATAAAACATGGTCCTTGATCTCAAGAACCCTGAGCACTGGTACAGCATGGCAGGTGAACCATGACTAAGAGATAGGCCAGGAAGGGCAGAGGTGGTTAGGAGTGCTCATTCATTAGTTCCTCATTCATTAAACATCTAAATGATATCGTCAGACAACCTAGGTGTGAACACTAGCTGGGCAACTTACTATTCTTTGGCCTGGGAAAAAATACCTACACACTTCAATTTTTCATCTTTAAAATATAGATAATAGTAGTAGCTATATTATAAGGTTTTTGTTAGAATTAATGAGTTAATACATGTAAAATACTCAGAAGAGTGGTTAGTATATAATAAGCATTCAATAAGTGTCTTTGTACCTGGCATATAAAAGTACTAGTAGGAATTCTGAATAAGATTATAATGAAAGAAATGAACTAGCTATGAACTAGTAGAAGTGTATACAAATAAGAAGCTTTTGTAATTCAGTGTTAAATTCTGGGTCAAATTGGAAAACAGACTATATATGCAGACTCTCTGATCCAAACACTTAGCAATGATGGGTGACATTTGAAAAGAGGAAACTAATATGAAACAGCTGTGCTCAAGCACAGGTAAAGAAAATTTTTGTACCAGACATTTAATAAAAACAAATGAAAAAAGCAAAACTATGGCTTGCTGTTCCCGGTACTAGAAAGCTTAGGTACTACGGAGTAAAGGAGAAAGAAATTTGCACCATTGTTTCAAGTTTAGGCCTGAGATGGGAGTTTCCTGACTCTAGTGATAAGGTTAAAATAATGGGTCCACCACTGATGAGTTATTTTTATTGATGACTACCCTTATGAGTCTTTGCTCTTGTAACTGAAACTTAGCTTACTGTTATGGGGTGCCTAAGGGTTGCCACCTGAGAGCCTCCTTGTTGCTCAAATGTGGCCTCTCTCTAAGCCAAACTCAGCATATGAATGCATTACCTTCCCTCCAATGTGGGACATGATTTTCGGGGATGAGCCTCCCTGGCAACGAGGGATTAATACCAGGTGTCAACTGGCAACACAACTGGAAAAAGACCTTGAATAAAAGGGGGAAAAGGTAAAGACAAATGAGTTCAAGTGGCTAAGAGACTTCAAAGAGAGTTGGGAGGTCATCCCAGAGGTAATGCTTACGCACACCTCAGTAGGAGCTCATAGAACATCAAAGTGTATATCACCCCACACAGAGGGGCTCCTTAGAGCTCTGGAGACACCCAGGTCCTATATAAGGGGGGATAGCCTTAGAGACTGACGCCTTATCAGTGGGCTCTATTTTGGAATCTGTGCTCCTGAGAATGACAGAGTTTGACTCAAATAAGTCCTCCCTGCACGTGGTTCATCGGTCCCTTCTATTTAAACCTATATGTGATGCTGGAGTTTTTAGGTATACTTCCAGAGACTGGAGCCTCTGGCCTACCTATGTGCCAGGTGTGCGTGGAATCTCGGTGGAGCTGCAACTCCTACCCTACAGCTCAATGGACTCATCCAAGTCACCTGGCTAGGAGACAACGATGGGCAATGGCCATCCCAGGGAATGGAGAGGGCCTGCATCTGCAGGCAGGATCATCCCACCCACCATATCCATGGGATATAAGCCCTCTCTCACTTGGAGGTGGAGTGGACATCACCATCCCAGTCCCCTCAGGATTGGGGGAAGAACTATGGACTAGAGTGGATTTGATGGTATTCTGTTGTACACATATGGTGATTCTAGCAATGGAAGAAATTATAACAGTGAGGTGGAGTCAGTGGCCACTGGACACTTTCGGGGCAGGGAGGGGATGTGCAGTTGAAATACAGGGTCTTTTTCAGGATTTGGAGGTTGTCCTGAGTGCTGTTGTGGCAACGGATGTAGGCCATTTTCTTTCTTTCTTTATTTATTTATTATTTTTTTTATTATGGGTAAAAATCAAAATTCTCACAATACATAAAAACATTTGCAAAATGATATATAAATATATATGCATATATGTGTATTTGCTTACAAAAATGTTATATATATATATATATATACACACACATATATTTTAAGCGGTGCTTAGATTACCCAAAATATTACACGGAACCCACTGGGATTCCCATGTTCCCCACCTCCCACACCTCCCACCACATCCCACACAAACATAAGCCCTCTCTCACTTGGAGTTGGAGTGGACATCACCATCCCAGTCCCCTCAGGATTGGGGGAAGAACTATGGACTAGAGTGGACTTGATGGTATTCTCTTGTTCACATATGATGATTCTAGCAATGCAAGAAATTATAACAATGAGGTGGAGCCAGTGGCCACTTGACACTTTTGGGGTAGGGAGGGGATGAGCAGTTGAAATACAGGGGCTTCTTTGGGAGTTGGAGGTTGTCCTGAGTACTGATGTAGGCCATTTTAAGTCAGCAAACACCATTCAGACCTGTGTGGGAAAGAGTGTGGTCTACCATGTGAACTGTGGTCTATGGTTGATGGCAAGGCCCCAGGATGTGTAAGTCCATTGAGGGTGGTGGGCCACACTTGTGGGAGATGTTTGTGTGGGATGTGGTGGGAGGTGTGGGAGGTGGGGAACATGGGAATCCCGGTAGGTTCCGTGTAATATTTTAGGTAATCTAAGCACCTCTTAAAAAAAATATATATATATATATAAATAACATTTTTATAAGCAAATGCACATATATGCATATATATTTATATATCATTTTACAAATAGTGGTATGTATTGTGAAAATTTTGATTTTTATCCACAATAAAAAATAAATTAATTAAAAATAATAATAATAATAATGGGTCCAGGAGCTGGTGTAGCTCAGTGGTTAAGTGCCTCCTTCACACGTATGAGGTCCCAGATTCAATCCTCGTATGTCCTAAAAAAAACTGAAAAATGAAATAATAATGGGGCTAAATTCATTCATGGAATTTACCTACATGGCCTCAGCATCAGGAGCTGGCCCCCTGGGAGAGGACATTTTCAGCATACACAGACTAAGAAATTTTTCTACCCACCAAAACTAAATATGTATATGCAAAAAAACCTTTGAGTCATATATTTCAACACAAATGAAAATAAAGTCACGAGAGAAAGGAAAATGGTGAGCAAAGAAATGTAATCAACTCAATTATAATAAATATATAATTGTTGGTGATAAAAATCAAGCTAAAAACCTCAAACCCAGATGTTTACAATTGAGATTTCTATCAAGCATTTAAGGAAGAAATGATATCAAACTATAAACATTTTTCAGAATATAGAGAAGACAGGGACACTTCTCAGGTCGCTTTATGACAACGGCAATACATTCATAAAACCAGCGCAAGTCCTTACAAGAAATAAATATTACCAGTCAGTCTCCCTCATGAGCATAGATGTAAAATCCCTTAATAAAAATTGAAAATAAATGCATCCATCAATATATAACAGTCATTGGGTTATCCAAGAAATGCGGATTGGTTTAACATAAAAAAGGTATTTCACTATGTTAACAGAACATATGAGAAAAATGTTATTATCATCTCAACATATGAAGAAAATTCATGGGACAACATTCAACAGCCATTCAAATTAAAAAAAAAAAAAAAAATATATATATATATATATATATCAGCAAACTAGGGAAAAAAAGACATTTTTATAAAGGCATCTACAAAAACTATATCTATTATCATAGGCAATGGTGAAAGACTGAACGTTTTCTTATTAAGATTAGGAACACAGCAAGGGTTTAAACTCTCACAAATTTTATTCAACATTCTACTGGAGGTACTAGTCTGTGCAATAAAACAAGAGGAGAAATAAAGAACAAATAGATTGGAAAAAAAAAAGAAATAAAGCTATCTTTATTTTAAAGCATAATGATCATGTATGAAGAAATTTCTAAGGCATCTATAAAAAATATTACCAGAACTAATAGTGTTTTTAATAAGATCTCAGAATACAAAGTCAATATGAAGATATCAAATGTATTATGATACTAACAATGACAAACTGCAAGTTTTTAAAAAAGAGTTCTAACAATAGTATCAAAAAATCAGAAATAGTTGGTAATACATTTAACAAAGTAAATGAAAGACCTGCACACTAAAAATTGCTAATACTGCTAAGAGAAATAAAAGAAGATATAAATAAATGGAAAGATATATCATACTTCTGGATTAGAAGACTAAGTATTGTTAAGATGTCATTTCCTCCATATAAATCTATAAATTCAGTACTATTTCAATTAACATCTCATCTGCACTTTTGTAAAAGTTCACAAGCTGAATCTACCATTTATATGAGAATATAAAGAAATCAATTAGCCAAAAACAATTCTTTAAAAGAAGAATGTAGTTTATCATTATGTAATATTAAAACCTATTGTGTGGAAGAAATTATAACTTTGATGTGGAGGTAGTGGCCACTGGAGGCTCTGAGGGCAAGGAGAGAGAAATACAAGTGTAATACGAGGGCATTTTTGGGACTTGGGAATGGTCCTGAATGACATCGCAACAAGAGGTATAGGTCATTAGATGCCTTCCCATAACCAACAGAATTGTGTGGGAGAGAGTGTAAACTACAATGTAAACTATAATCCATGCTCAGTGGTAATGCTCCAAAATGCGTTTATCAATTGCAGTGAATGTACCACACTAATGAAGGATGTTGTTTATGTAGGAAAACTTGGGAGGTGTGGGAACAGGGCATATGGGAATCCTTATATTTTTCATGTAACATCTAGTAATCTAAGTATCTTATATACTTAATATATATATATATATATATATATATATATTAAAAACCTATTGTGAAACTACAGTAATAAAGCCTGTGCGGTGTTGGCATAAAAGCAGACATGCAGATCATTGTACAAACAATAAAATCCTTCAGAAATAAAACTGCAAACCTAATTGATTTTCCTCAGAGACTCCAAGGTAATTCTCTGGGAAATATATAGTCTTAAAAAAGGGCCCTAAAACAACTTGATATCTACAGCAGGGAAAATACGAACTCAACCTACTCCCACATACCATATATAAAATTTAACTAAAAGTGGATTATAGATTTAAATGTAAGAACTTTAACTATATAAGTTCTAGAAACAAATTCACAGAACAAAATCTTTCTGATTTGAGATTGTACAAAGATTTGTTAGATAAAACTGTGAAAGACAAAACTGGGACATGTATTTCTTCGAAAATAAAAATTTTGAATATATAAAGAATACTTACAAGTCAATATTCCAACAAATAATCCAATAAAAATTGGGAAAATATTTGAAAACCATTTCATAAAAATAAATATGTGAATAAACATAAACTACGTAAAAATGTTCACCATCTTTAATCATGAGGGAAGTATAATTTAAAACCACAATGACATAATAAAATATGCAAATTGTAATGGCCTCTTTTAAAAAGATTGGCAATATAAAGATTTGTTAAGAATATAGAGAAACTCTAATTTCATGTATTGCTGATGTGACCGTAAAATATGCAACCACTTTGGGAAACAGTTTAGCAGTTTCTTATAAAATCTAAACATACACTTACCATATGATACAGCAATCCTACTCTCAGTTATTTATTCACTAAGAAATGAAAATATGTGTTTGTGGAAGACTTTTATATCCACAGTGGCTTTGTTAATGACAGCTAAAAATCAGAAACAATCTAAATATGCAAAAGGTTAAGCAATAACAAAATTGGGCTATGCTTATACAAAGGAATAATAGCCAGTAATAAAATTGGATGGACTACTGATATAGGCAACAACATAGATGAGTGAAATAAGCCACATACAAGAGAATACTTGTGGCATATTTTTGCCTATATGAAAAGCTTAAAAAGATACAAGAGAACAAAAGTATGATTCCATTTGTATGAAAAAATTTTAAGTCAAATAAATAAAATCCAGAATGAAATCAGTGGTTACCTGGAGTCAAAAGTAGGTGGACTGATGCCTAATAGCAGGTACCGGTGAACTTTTTTGGGGGGAGGCGGGGCAGGGAGGAAATGTTCTGTGTCTTCAGTGTGGTAGTGGATACTGAGTTGTGTACATTTGCCAAGACTGATTGAACTGTACACATAAAATGGATGCTTTCCGTTGTTTGTAAACTGTGCCTTGATAAAATTGATTTAAGATATTTAAAAGTTCTCGCCTATCAGAATGGCAAAGATTCAAAAGCCGTGAGTGCAGAATGTTGGAGCAAAAATGTGCAACAAGGGTTCTATTAACTAAGAAAAAGTTATTTCCAGACATATTTAACTAAAAAGCAAAACAAAGTGGAAAAAAGGTACAGATAATTGTCTAGATACACACACACACACACACACGCACACACACACCATGCTTCCTATTATGTGAAGAAAAAAAAAACAGTTTGGCAAAGAATTAACAATTGGTGAATCTAGGTGAGTGTTTGTGGGGTTCCATTGTATCATATTTTTCAAAATCTCTAGAGGTATAAATTACTTTCTAATAAAATATTTTATAAAAGAGAAAAAAGGAACTATTTATTAAAAAGAGGAAGCCACAATTTACACTATAAAATTGCAACGTATTCAAAATATGTGAGAAGCAGCTAAATAAATACTTACAGATAATGTTATGGCCTTAAATGCATTAATTGTAAAATTAATGAAAATCAAGAATAAAGATCTTTGACTCTGGGATGGAGAAAGAAGAACGTTAGTCAGAATGTAGTAGAGGGAAGCGGCTGTGGCTCAATCAGTAGGGCTCCCGTTTACCATATGGGAGGCCCCAAGTTCGGTTCCCGGGGCCTCCTGGTGGGGGCAGGCCCGCCCGCATGGCGTGGTTGGCTGACCCAGCGAGCGCAAGCAGCAAGGGGGGGATAAATAAATAAATAAAATCTTTAAAAAAAAAAAAGAATGTAGTAGAAGAACGAAATAATGAAGGTAATAAATGAAAGAGAGATTAAAGAAATAAGGGTAACAAATTTGAAAGTTGGTTCTTACAAACAGACATTAAAAGAATAGACATTCTTTTATTAAGGTTGTAATAGAAAGAGAAAATGCCCATTCGATCAATATCTGAAATGAAAAATATCTATTATAAAGACATAATAGTTCTTTCAATAATACTAAAATGTTTCAACCTCAGAAAATCAATTAAAATAATGACCACATTGAGAGCTGTACTGGTTATCTATTGCTGCATAACAAATTATGCTAAATTCAAAGGCTTAAAGCCACAACATTTCTTCTCTCACAGTATCTGCTTGTAAGGAATCCAGGCATGGCTTAGCTGGTTTCTCTGGCTCAGGATCTCCCACAAAGTTGGCCAGGTCTATAATCTCCTCAGTGCTCTACTGGGAAAATATCCATTTCTAAGCTCACTCACTTGGCTCTTGGCAGTTTTCTGTTCTTAACTTACACTGACCAGAGTCTGCGACCATTTCCTTACCAGGCCTGTCTCTTCATAGCTTTATCAGAGTAATCAAATGAGAAGAGCCAGAGAGATATTGTAAGCAGCAGAAACTCAGAAATGACTCACCATTACTTTTGCCATATGCTATTTGTTGGAAGTGAGTCACTGTTTCTAGCCCATGCTTAAGGGAAGGGCTTACACAGGGGCCTGGCTATTAGATGGGAGTGTCATTGAGGACTATTTTAGAAGCTGCCTACAACAGCAGCTAAAAGGCAGATATGATCATCCAATAGAAGGGTTAAAAATTCTTCAGAATTCTTCCAATACTCAATTATGCTTTACAACCAAGATTCAACATTGTTACCATCAGAAAATCTGAAATAGAAGGAAGCTTTCTTAAACAATTAAAGACATATATAAACCGATACACTATGTAATGAGGACTCTTTAGAAGTAGACTTACAAAGTAAAAAACAAAACAAGTATGCCTTCCATTGCCTTTTCTGCTCCACAATTGTTGAATGCACTGTGCAATATAATAGGATAAATAAAAGAAATCATAGCTATGTGAATTTGAAAAGTAGATATTAGAAACTCTCTAAATTTTTATATGTTGTCACATAGAAAATCCAAGAGAAACTACAAAATACTTAATGCTGGTGATAAACTAAGCCTGATTTATTATATGACCATCCTGTATGGGAAAAGACTGTAACTTTGGGTATCTTTGGTCAACCTTAAGAGATATAGCAGAGGACGGATGTGGCTCAGGTGGTTGGGCGTCCATCTTCCATATGGAGAGACCTGGGTTCGACCCTTGGGACCTCCCAGTAAAAATTAAAAAATAATAATGATAATAATATAGATGACGTGTGGGCCACCAGGCCCTGTGCATGGGTGTGTCGCCAGGCCTCACGAGCAGGTGAGCAGTCAGGCCCCGTCCGCAGGTGAGCCGCCAGGCCCCTTGAGTGGGTGCGCCAAGAGGCCCTGCAAATGGGTGAGCTGCCAGGCCCCGCAAGCCACACAGCAAGATGATAACATTACAGGAGAGTGACACAAGGGAGAGCCAAGACGAGACGCACTGAAAAACCAAGAACTAAGTTGGCACAGGCAGTAGAAGGACGCCTCTCTCCCACATCGGAGGTTCTGAGGATCGAATCCCAGTGAAGACAGGAGGAGGATGAGAAGAGAGGGCAGAAATCGGACACAGAGAATTGCCCAGCGAATGGACACAGAAACAGCAAAAACGGGGGTGGGGTGGGGTAAAAATGGATAAAAGTAAGAAATAAATAAATAAATCCTTTTAAAAAATGTTTAGGGGAGGAAGATTTGGACTACAGTTAGTAGTAATACTTTGACGATGCTCTTTCATGATTTGTTAACAAATATTTCATGACAATGCAGAATGTTTGTGGGGGTGTGATGTGTGGGAGCCCTGTCTGATGTTTTTGCATGTTTGTTTTGTAAGTCCATGATGTTTACTGAACACTTATAGTTTATGTATGTTCATGTATGAATGATATACCTCAATAAGTTGTTTAAAAATAAAAACAATAAATAAATATCTTGTATACGTGAAAAAAGAAAAAAGGAAAAAAAGAAAATACAAGAGAAATCGTTTTCATTTGTAATACTACAGTGTATAGGACTATATGTAAAACTTCTACGTATAAGTACTAAAAATTATATTGAAGGAGTAATGAAAGAATGTATAAATGAAGAAACATCCTATGCTCATGGATGGGATGATTCAATTGCTAAGATAATTATTTCTAAATTATCCTAAAGAAATCAATGTGATTTCAATTAAAATCACATTTTTAGTGCAACTTAATGAGTTTACCATGAAATTTAAAAGAAAGAACAAAGGATCACAATTAGCAAAAAGAATATTGAAAAAAGAAGAGTATTCAGGCATGTTTTTCAAGATGTTATGACTCTTTTAAAACAATAGTAATTAAGAGAGATTACTTGGGTATGGGAGGGGGTAGGGATTAAAAAATAGACTACATGAACTAATCACAAAACCCACAAACTAAAACAAAATATATATGAACACTTGATATGGGAACATAAATAATGCTATAAATCAATGCATACGAGATAGACTCTTCAATATGTAGGATTAAAATAATTTATTATTTATGTGGTAAAAAAGTAAAATTTGTTCTTTACCTTATAAAGAATTCTAGGTATATTGATAGACCTAAAAGTAAAACTTTAAAATCTTAGAAAACCATATTTGAAATTAGTATTGTTACCTTAAGATACAAAAGGGATTCTTAAAATAGAAAGAAAAAAATCTTAAAGAATTAAATAAAGATTGACAAATTTAACCACATCACAAAGCATATTTGTGCAAAATGAAAGGCAAGTAAATGACTAAGCATAGGCTAACAAAAGATACTTGCAATTCATATAATTAATAAATATTTATTGTTAAAAATCTATAAAACTCATAAAAATATATATGGAAGAATAAAGATCCTATTAGAAAAATGGACAAAGATAAATCACAGAAGAGGAAATCTGAAAGACCAATAGGCAAAAAATTAATCAGTGACACTTAAAATCAATGAAGTACAAATTAAAAACAAGAAATCATTTTTTGCATACCCCACTGTAAGGCCAATTTGTGTGTGTGCCTGCGTGACAATATTGATGTTTTTGAGCATGTGAAGATATTCCCTCTCTTTACAGTAAACACCTGTACAAATTTTTCCAGGCAGGACATGGATATTTCTGTGCTAAACCCAGAAAAGTTCCAGGCAAACTAGAACTAGTCAGTCACCCAGGTCGCAGTGTAAATTGGTATAACAACTTCAGAGGGGATACAAATTTAGTATTCCACATCTTGGTACATTATTTGTAAAAGTGAAAAAAAAAAAAAAAAAACAAAGAAAGAAAGAAAAAAGAAATGTTCAGCTAAAGAAGAATGAATAAATTATGGTATATACATACAATGAAATACAGTAAATGGACTTCTACATAGTAGTTCGCACACGTTGGAGAGATAATAAGAACACAGAAACCCAGACTCGTTGCAGTAGGATAGGGTTTGAGCCTTTGTATTTTCCTCCAAGTTCTGCAGGTGTTTTTGATACCGACCAAAATATGAGGACGACTGAATTAGAGATTCATAACCAGCAAAGATAAATGTCAAAACTTCATGTTGATTAGGGGTAGCAAGTTGCAGAGTGCAATATAAAGTATGATTTAATTTATTTAAACTTTAAAATCCTGCAATACATGACTATATTATGTTTAGGAATATGTAAATAAGTATTAAATATTAAAATTTGCTTGGGAATGATAAACATTAGATTCATGTTTGTGATTACCTTGGTAGAGGGAAGAATAGAGGATAGTAAAATCAGAGGGTTCTTTTTTATATCCCCCCTGAGGAACTCAACTTTGTCTCAAATATTTTATTTCTTTAAAACAAAGGAACTGCAGTAAATATAACATAATGTTAAGATTCAATATTGTTGGAAGTTGGGTATTTGTGTGTTTGAAATATTTCACAAAATAATTTTAAACATTATTTAAACTATGAATATATTACATCTCTGTTTTATGAAAACATATTTAATAATTTATATGCTTATACATAGAGTGACATAGCCATAGACTATCTTTATCCATAGTAACATTTATATCTATTCATCACTGCAAAACCTTAAGACAGGGTGATATGGTTACAGTCAGATTTTATTTGTATATTATATCAGAAATGCAATTAACACCACAAGTTAATAGCAGATAACCAGAAAGAGATTGTGGCTAATGTGACTAAAATAAATTCTTTTCCTATTCCTGTTTTCTACATATAGCATAAGAACATGTCATGGACTGTATAAGATAGTGAAACCTCATGTAAAACATGAATATGGGTGATATTGCATTTATAAGAATGTTTTTACAAAATATAAATATACTAGAGAGAAGGAAAAAGAATAGCAGCTATATATGGCAGGGGAAGCAAAGAAAGATTGAGAGGTGATGAGTTTTATTTATTTGTTTTTTTTTTTGTTTATTATTATTATTGGAATAATGAAAGTGCTTTAAGAATGTTTAAAGTGATGAATGCACAAATATGTGGTTACACCAAATACCACTGATTGTACACTTTGGATGGATTTATGCTTTATTAATATGTAGCAATAAAATCATTTGTTAAAAAAAGAACAAATCATAGAGTGTACAAGCTGTTGTATTCATTCTTTAGAACTATCACTAATCTTTTATCATTAAAAGATTAGAAATGCACACTATCTTAAACTATGAAGAAATACAGAAACCCTGACCTTGACTCATTATTTGCCTTTGACAAATATTCTCCTAACCTGATGTGAACAGGAAAATTGAACATTGTATATTGACTTTCATCATTAATTATAAGCATATTGGGAATTATACAACCAATAGGTTTAATTTGAAAGTAAGTGAAACAGGTAGAATATACCCTAATACTATGTCATCTGTCCCGAATCTAGTGGAGTTTCCCAATAAATATCACCTCTTATAGAAAAACTGACAGTAATAATTCTAAATCAGGCTGTGAAGTATCCGTTGGAAGAAGGTAGCTACAGTAAAGTATGCATACCTTAGAAAGTTGCAACAAAAACAAAAATCCTCACCAATTTTTCAGAAAGGTCATTTTAGATGAGTTTTTGTAGGCTGATGAAAACGATTGCCTTCTTTCAATTGTGAGTTAGATATCAACTGAAGTTTCAATAATAGCCAGGGAATTATTTAATTTGCTGTAATTTTTAATCTTTAAAAAAATAACTGTATATAAATATGAAATTTGTATTATAGCAACTTGGTGGTCAAAGCATGAAAACTGATAGAGTGTTAGAGAGTTACAGGGAGTCTGTTTCTTTGGTTTTGGTTTTCGGTTTATATTTTTGTATTGATTTGTTTGTTTTGCAGAAGTTAAGATTTATGTAAGTATGACTATTAGTAGCCTTCTTAGGCAGCTTGGGGTCCTGGGCTTTTGTAATATAGAAATCAGATCCTTCAAGAAAGAAGCAGTGGTGGAAAGGCAGTGTAAAATTTAGTGAAATGAGAAGATACAAACACCTGAAAATAACGGTACTGAAAGTCTCTACCTCAACCAAGTTTTCAAGGAACCCTACAAGAAGTGGGGGGCAGGGGAAGATATATGACCTAGCTTTAGAATAATTCTTCCTATTGAGTAGCTTGGAAGGAATATCCAGAAGATTGTCTGTATAACACAATGAAGCACAGAACAAATTAGGTCTTTTAAAACTTTCTAGTAAATTGCTTAAGGCTGTTACACAGTCTTGGATGAATTCTATGAAAAGAAATATCATATTAAAGGTACAGGAATATATGCTTGAATAACAATGTTTCTAGTAATGATTCTAATAAGTAGTATGAATAAAACTTTGCATAAACTGTCATTTAATCTTAAAAATAAATAGAAAAGGAGACTACTTATTAAGGAATACCAACTATGGCTTATGCTGTACTTTTCCAAGAATCTCCCTTGAGAAGAGGGGGTACAGGATCCCGGAGTTGGGGACTGAGGTTCTGAAGTTTAGTAGTGGTTGGGGAGTTTATATATTGGAGGAGAGCTGGACCTTTAAGGCAAGAGAATCCAGGAAACTACACATGAATCAAGAGCAGTGTAGAATTAAAAGGGGGTGGAGGGTCCAGGTTGATTTTTGTAAACATTTTTTCAGATGTCTATGTCTATGTCTAAGTCTATATCTACCTAATGTGTGTGTGTGTGTGTGTGTACCCACAATGGTTTTCAACCAGTGCAATCTGCCCTGACCCCGCCCCCCCCACCACCACCACCAAGGTTTACTTAGCAATGCCTGGAGACCTGATTATCACAGCTTGGTGGGGGATGCTACTGGCATCTAGTGGGTAGAGACTAAATAGGCTTTTAAATTTCTTACAGTACACAGGGCAGCCCCCTACAATAAAAAAAATTATCCAGTCCAAAATGTCAGTAGTGGCGAAGTTGGAAATCCCGCAGTATGAGACAGAATAAAATATAAAATTATGTAAAGCTAGCTTCAAACTACATGCAAATGACATTTAATATGCTTTGAAAAACCCTAATTGGATTTTTTTTGTTACTACTTCCCAAAATAATGGTTAGCACAATAGAAAATTTTTGTAATCCGCAATATCTAAGGAAGAAAGATTGTGTGTAGTGATATTTTGATGTTAACGATGTATCACATCATGTTTCCAATTGAACATTTAAGAGTGTGTCATCTAATTCTAATTTCATTCTGTAAACAATCACAGAACGCTTTTTCAAAGGCCATTTGTTAAATACTTTGAATGCTGAGTCCTCTGCCCTCACAGAAGAGGTTGGGGATTTGCTGAACCAGTCCTTTATTAGTTCACTGGTTTGAGAATTGTTTATTGAATCTTATCTACATGTCAGACACTTCTAACACCCTGGATACTGTTCCTTTAAAAGCGCCTCAGAAAGTGTAACCCCCTAAATGCAACACATGCCGTTACACAGACATATAAAACAATATAACAATGCCTATACCAGAAATCTATCCAAAAAGTAACTGGCACATGGGGTGAGAAATATTTAACTCAATTATTATCTCTTACTCCCAGTTGTTACTCATATTTCTATGTAGTTCTATATTGAGTTACTTCTTATATTTTCCTAAGAATTCAGGAAAGGTGGGCTGAAGACTTGTTCTAAAAGTAAAATTATTTCTCATGGATAAATGGGGGTAAGGGAAGAACAATGAAAAGTCATGTATAAGAGAGAGAATACATGCATTTTCCATTGGGAATGCTAGAAAATAAATTGTATTAGGGGAATTTTGGGATAAGAGTAAATTCTTAAAACACTTTTAGTGGTCATATAATATATTCTTTTTTTTTTTTTTTTTTTGAAGATTGAAAAAACTTTATTTGGAGACAGTATAAAGGCTGAAATTGGAACAGCTAGACTGGAATTGCCCTCCAAGATCTGAAATCCTTTAACAGCAGAAATATGACTCCAGAGTTTTCCTCAAATCACTGCTTGGGCCTCCAGGCGAGGTGCTGGACTTTTTAGTGAACAAGCTGCTTACTGATAGCACCTCTTAAGGATGGAGTCTTCACTTGTCATTTAGAAACAAGCTGCACTTTCAGCTCCTTCCAGCAACTGGACCCTGGGCATATGGGTGGGTACCGTAGTATCAGAAGCAATTTATAGAAGACAGATGAATACAGCATCAGGACAACCTGAATTTGTCCCAGAGGAAGCTGAATTCCTGAGGACAGGTGATAAGCTGGAGACCAAAAAAAAAGGGCAATGTTACATGTACCTAAGGTTAGCCGTTCAAAACCTCATCAGTACCCTGTATATATTCTATATGACTACTCAATTCATAAAAATAAATGGTGTATCTCGGTGGTTCTGGAAACTGCACTTATTTAACAAATAGACAGTGAGCTTAGAAATGTACTGGGCAATTGGGGGATACATAACAAGAATGTTTAGAGTCTTCAGGGGAGCCCAAGATTGGGATGGAAGCCAAGGCTTCCTGGGAATATCTGTTGCACTCCCACTCTCCCGTGGACTATTTGGAAGGCAGACAATTGGGATAATGAATTCATCAGAATTGTGAGAGAGTTAAAATTAGAAGCTTGTTTGTTTACAGAACTCTCAGTTGAATAATATCTTATCTCCCCTTTCCTTCCAATTTTGTTGACTTTTTCTAAATTAAAAGATATGGACACTTACCCAAATTAATGCCTTCGTTGCTTTCTTTATCAGTTTAATATATGTTCTTCAAAAAACTTTGTAAATTATGTGTTTTGGCAGAAGTCTGAGTTGGAAGGAGTTGTGAAAACTCCGTGGGAGCTCATGGTTTGGTAACAGTGTGAGAGCTGTAGCTACATTCAAATACCTCTCGAAAAAGCCTCTGAAGAGGAAGCAAAGAAAAAACACTTCTTCTTATCCTCTTTGTCTTAACTGTGTTATCTAATAAACTTAAGCATGTATGACAAGGGTTGAAATTGACTGTCAATGTCCCTTGACTCATCCAGAAAGAATACTGGTTTTTTCTACTCAAAAATTTAGGCTGAGTTTCTTCACTTTTTAATGGACTTGAGTGGTAGCTGTTTTAACTAGTGAAATTAGATTTATAGTTCTTTCCAAATCCATGTGCTATTTTTAAATGTTTTGACCCTAGTTAATATAACCCTACTTAATGACGTAGGGCTGGAGAGCTGAGCCAAAGAAAACTGTAATGCTAAAATGGAGTTTCCATTGATGTTTAAACTATCTATGTTAATAGTTAACTCCTGGGAGAGATGAGCTGCCCTAACGGACTCCCAAAGTTAATCAATTAATCAATAAGTAGCCTGAGAATAGTGATTCTCAACCCTGGCTGAACATTATAATCACCTGGGGAGCTTTTTAAATTCCTAAAACTGAACTCCACCCCAGGCCATTTAAACCAGGATGTTTGGTAGCAGAGTCTACGCAACACTGCATCTCCAGTGACTACCATGTCATCCATTTTGAGAACCACTGATAGAGAACAGAATGGTTAATGTAACTTGTATGTTAGCATCATCTGGGATGTGGGTCAAAATTGTTTTTCCAGTGTCCCAACCTAGATTTACTGAATCAAAATCTTGTTGTCAGGCTTGAAAAACTGTACTGTCAAGAAGCTTCTCAGTTAATCATTATGTCAGTAGCTTAGGCAGAAAATAGATATGGAAAGAAAAATTTTAAAACCCAAATAGGTAAAACCAAATTATTTCTATTTGTTTCATGTCACGGAAATGCAAGAGTTTCCACAAATATCTAGATTTAATATCCTAGTCAGTATTTATTTATTTTTCCTGAAGGCCTGATTTAAAATAGAGATGTTTGAGATATGTATGGGAGATTGCAAGGGATGGCCCAACGAGTATCCAGTCAGTGTACACAGCACTGGAAACTTATTTACAATGGGAATTCTGTTCTGCATCATGCAGATATTGAGAGCTAGTCCATACCTATGAAAGTGATGATCATAGAGATAACGATGAGTGGTTTCAAATACAAGCCCCAAATATGAGATCAAAAGATGGACTCTTATTTGCAATTGAGTTTCTTGTGTGGATAATTCTGAGAGGCGTGTTTTAGGGTAAATAGCTTCAGAGATTCAGGTTTTTAATTATGATTAATAATTTTTCCAAGAAAATCTGTTTAGGCAAGCTAATCAAGAAAAAGTCAGGATTGGATTGGGTATTTCAGTGCTATTATCATGAAAGTGAAAATGATTCATGACCTACTTGGTTATGATATTAACAGATTTGTTGTGGGAGGGATCTAAATGACTTAAAGGGATGTTTCATAGATTAATAAAATTAAACTAATAGTCTAATGAAGGTTGACACACACACATGCTTGAACATATTTAAGGTTACTTAAAACTTTCTTCTAGAAAGCATCACTACGTAAATCACCATAATTTCTAAAAGGACAATTTAACATCAGGAAAATAGGACAGGCATAATCTCAGAAAAAAGAAATGTCCTTTCAATTGACTGTTTTTCAATAACTTAATATCCTGTATTTATAGTTCCAGTTTTGAAATGGCAGAAACTTTACCTCTTTATCTAGGCTTTAAGTCAGTGTTTCTCAAACAACAGTCTGAGAAATCGTGCTAATTTTTTTTATAGAGTTAAATGACTTTGAAAAATTCCAGACAGTGAATTAAAATTCCCCAAGTGGTTTTGTTCTTCTTAATGAGAAACTGCCTCTAAACAATTATTAATACATATTTGTTGCATAAAAATTTACCAAGATTCATACATTCATTCATTTACTCATTCATTCACCTAATCAAATACACTGAGCAAACAATAAATCCAAGAACTGTTCTAGGAACTGAGAGAAAGTGGTGGAAATGACTGTTATGGTCTACTTATGGACCATAGGGTTCATCAGGGAAGATAACATCGAATAAGTAGTTTAAAGATACTCTAGAGAAAGCGTTGCTCTATATTCTTGCATTTCCAGTTATAAAGATAATGATTTTCAATCTACTCTATTTTTCCTCCACAAAGATCATAAGACTCATCTTAAGATTTAAGTTTTTTAATGGTGTATATGAGTATTGCTAATAATTTCCAAAGTAACATAACAATTTACACCAATTAACAGTCAATTCATTCATAAATAAAACATTTAAAGAATAATGACTGTGTAAAAATGTCCTGGTTGGACAGAGTGGGGGAAAGAAGGCATTATCGGCCCTGATCTTTTAGAAGTTCTAGATGAATTGCGGAAGAGATAAAGGGAGGAAGTATGGACACCACTGCAAAGGGAAAAAATGCAGGAACCAAATGTGGGGTAATGACAGGGTTATGGGACATGAGAGGTAAGAGTGCTTTGGATTTAGGCAACCAAAGAAAAACCTCCCCCTGAGGTATGAGTAATCTTCCCTTCTCAGGCAACTCTGCTCATGCCTCACCTTGTCTGAAGCATAGGTGAAAACTCTAAACTCCTTTAAATGAGGTAAATATAGTTTTATTGATTTTGATCACAAATTACAAAATACAGTAGGAATAGGATATAAGTAGGATTATTCCAGTCAATCATTTCTAACATCTGCTTTGCTGTCCTGGCTTTCCCTGACTTCATCTTCCTATCTTCAGCTGTAGTCATTTGTTATATATTTCTCTAACCTATTGGAAGAGGCCGGAAGTGGAATTAACATAGCTGGCACCTCCAATGGGGTAGCCTATCTGCCACCTATTTACTCTGCAGACTTTGTGTAGCTCACCTTTTTAGTCCCTGTGACGATAAAGGGCTTGACTGACCAGTGTCAGAACCAGAACAGATCCCTTTACAGGCTACAATTGCAACTTTGGACAGCATCAACATCCAGGAAGAAGATGGTGGGAAAGTAAAGAAACATGTTCATAATTGGGTGCCGTATCTTATGGGGGCAGGAAAACGATGGGAGAGTCACAGGAATAAAAGATCACATGATAATGAATGAAAACAATGGGATGTTAGCGTAGATGTGCATCTAGATTTAATATCTTAGTCAGTATTTATTAAATTCGAGCAAAGGAAAAAAAAAAAAAACAACACTGCCTAACTTAACAAGTCGTGGTAATTTACCAGGACATTCAACAGGACATCAAAGGCAGGTCTGCCTTGAGGTATAACTGAGTCCAGAGATTGAAACAAACTTATCAAGTCTCAATCTTTCTCTTTCTTCCCTTTATTCTCTCTCTCATTCTCTCTCTGTGTCTCTCCGATACGCAGATTAACAGACAAATAAAGATCGATTTACCCATATATCTTAAAATATATAGAGAGAGAGATACATTGATTGATTAATTGATTGATTGATATAGAATGTACACATAGAACAATGGAAAGAACAATGGCCCCTCAACACCCTGTTTACTATTCACAGCTTGTGATTCCAAAGAATAGAAACCCCCCTTTTTTCCCCTCCAAGTTCTCAAGTATAAAATTGCAGAGAAAATCTGTTCTATTTTAGATCACCCTAACCCTGATCACTGTACACAGGCAGATCAATTTACTTTCATTTGTTCATCAGGCAAGCTGGGTTGAACACTATGGTTGAAAGGGGAAAGGAGACAATATTGATATCTCCACCAGAATCATTTTTAATAGGGAAGGTTTCTTCCACCAAAGCAAGTTTGCTAGAAAATAAAACAATATACCACTCCTGACCTCTTCTACCTCTGCTAGGAGTTATTCAGTTTTCCCTCATTATACAGGTCTGCTTTCTTAAAATCTTTCTTAAAATCAAAGTGTGTATTTGTGTTGAAGGAATAAGGAAGAGTCTCTTTCACCACCACAGAGGAGAAGTGGTGGAAGCTAACTTTGAAAAGCTAAGGTGGGTATAGTCAATTCAATTTGTGGTTTGTGGAAATTTGCCAACACTCTACTTTTAGCATGTGTGCAAATTATCTCCACTTAGATAACTCAGACATTTCTTTTCCGTCCCTTTGCCTCCACTGACACAGACCTGAAAAATCTCTTTTGTTTTTCCTTCCTTTTTTTTTTTTTACCTTCTAATTGAGTGCCTGCACTATATTTTCTGAAGACCCTCATGTCAGCATTTAGGCAAGTGAAATGGCAGTGCCATTGCAAATGGGGGAATAAACGCATAACTTGGACATTTTTATAATAATCACATTAGACAAAACCGCATTCCTGGGAGTTTTTAATGGGCCTAATAGAGGCCCAGAGACTCAGGGGAGCAGAAGGCTATAGGCCAAAGAATTTCAACCACCCGAGAAGAAAACTAATGGCCCATTAAAGTACACCCTGGAGTGCTTTATCGTTGTCATTGGAATTAGAATATATGTCTTTGTTTTAAAATAGAATGCTGCTTTCATGACATTTTAACATGTTGCTTGCTTTTTCTCCATTGCCTATCAGTTTCTTAAAAAGTCATGCAGAAATTAGGCTACAACAGAAGCAAATTAAGCCTTTGATTTCACAAAGGATCTAGAGGCATTATGGCAATTAAATCATTTTACTTGGCTATGAAGTTATTCTCCATTTCAAATTATTTTGCAAAATAATTTGGATAGAAGGTATTTGGATTGAGAATGAAAATAAAGGGTTGATACAATCCTAAGAAATACGATGCTTTAGGCTTTTAAAATAATATATGTTTAAATATCTCTGAATTCCTATTAATTAGAAGTTTTAGTATTTAAATTGAGCCATAAAACTTGTGTGTAGTAACATATGTGAAAATTAGCAAACTGTCATCATATTTTAAGGAGATTTTACTTGGGTTCATGAAATCTTTTCCTCTGAAAAACAATAGTCTGTTTTGTGCATTGATAAACATAAGATCCAGATAAATCAGAGTTTTAGCAATGCCTCTGCATATTAGTATAGATACATCTTTCCCAAAAACTTATTGGCAAGCTCTCGTAATCAACTTATATTTAATAAATGGGGATAAAAGGCCCATAAATCAGTAAAAATAAAGCTTGTAAGAGATACTCTATGGAGGGTGGGGGCATTTGGGAAAGGGTGCACCTGGGGCAGTCTTCTAGAGAATGTGCAAGTGATCATTTTGTCATAGTGTGTTGTATTAGTGGATGGAGACCCACATAATGAGTGGGAAGGAGTTGGACTCCCATCCTGGGGCAGCCTGATATGTTCTCAAACAGAGAGGAGGCTGTCTCTTGAGAGAATGGGCAGTTCCTAATAGGGGAGGACAGACTAATGTGTCAAGCCCTCAGTGTTGTTGCAAGTATCTATGAATCTTGTCCTTCAAGGAGTGAAGCCTAGTGGGCACCGTGAGTCCCAAGGGGAGGGGAAGAGAGGAATAGAAAAGATGGAAGAGGCGGTATTTAGGAGGCAATGGAAGTGTTCTGCTTGATCTTGCAATGATGGATACAGGCCATGTTAAATTTCATCAAAAATTTATAAGTGTAAGGTCTAAAATGTAAACCATAATGTAAAACATTGACCATAGTTACTAGCTATGTTTCAATATTTGTACATCAGTTATAACAAATGTACCATCCACTTGTAAAAAGGTTATTAATATGGGAAGGGGGAAAAGGGGAAAGATGTTGGGAATATGGGAGTCCCCTATATTCTGTATGTGACTTTACTGTGACCTAAAACTTCTTTGAAGACAATATGAAAAAAAGTAAGACACTGGTGAAGAAATGGAAGAAAATGCCACTGTACATACAGGAGAACAGATATTACAGTGATGAAAGGCAAAATGTCAAAAAATTTTTAAAAATATTTTTCATTATTTTTAATATCCCTATTCCTTTTTTACTTTATTTTAGTTTTTCTAAATTATTATGTATTTTATTTCTTATGTTTAAATCTATCATTATTATTTCATTTTCCTATTAATTGTATTTGGCGATATTCTTGGCTTCATTTTTGAAGAGGTTTCGGATCACAGAATGGTTACAACTGTGGCAGTGGAGTATCTTTTGTGTGGGGTGTCAGTGATGGGGGATCCATGGGAAGTTCACCTGGGCATACATATAAGGCATATAAATGTGTTCAAATGTTCATGGGGCATTGCCACAGTGGGTAGAGATTCACACAACAACCGAAAGATTATTGAATTCCCATCCTGAGGAGCTCTGCCACATTCTCTAATGGAACAGCAACAATCCCCCAAGCACAGGTTCAATAACTAGTGAAGAAGGATGGTCCATTGATGGGCCCTTGATATTGATGACTATGTTTATGAGCCATTGCTCCTGAAATTGAAACCTAGCCTAGTGTTGTAGGATGCCTAAGAGTTACCTACTGGGAGCCTCCTTATTGCTCAAATGTGGCCTCTCTCTAAGCCAAACTCAGAATATAAATGCATTACTTACCCCCCAGCATGGGACATGACTCCCAGGGATGAGCCGCTCTGGCACCAAGGGATTAAAACCAAGCACCAGGTGGCGATGCAACTGGAAAAAGAGCTTGAAAAAAAGGAGGGAAAGGTAAGGACAAATGAGTTTATATGACTAAGAGACTTCAAAGTGAGTTGGGAGGTCATCAGATATGTAACTCTCATCTCAGTAGAATATCATAGACTGCCAAAGTAGATAGTACCCCAAGTAGTAGGGCTCCTGAAGGCTCTGGAGACACCCAGGTCCTACGATCATGGAAAATAGCTCCAGAGTTTGGTGCTTTGCCAGTGGGCATTACTTTGGAGTTTGTGCTCCTGAGCATGACAGAATTGGACTCAGAGGTGACTTCTCTACACGTGCCTTTTCTGTCCCTTTTATTTGAACCTATAGTTGGTGCTGGAGTTGGTAAGTGTATGTCCAAGAGACTTGAATCTTTGGGCTGTCCATATGCCAGCTGAGCCCTGAGCCTCAGCGGATTTGCAAAATCTATTCTACAGTTCATTGGACCCACCCAGGACAACTAACAAGGAGGTGAAGATAGACAACCACCACACCAAGGAACCGAGAGAGTCTACAATTACAAGCAAGATAGTACCATCAGCCATATGAGATCAAAGCCCCCTCTCAATTAGAGGTGGAGTGGGCATCACTATCCCAGAATCCTCAAGAATGGGGGATAAAATACGGAATAGACTGGCCTTACTGGTATTCTACTATAGACATATTGTGATTCTAACAATGGAAGAAATTATATCATGGATGTGCAGACAGTGGCCACTGGAGTTGCTGAAGTCAGGGAGAGGGCAAAAGAGGTGTAATATGGGGGCATTTTCAGGACTTGGAATTGTCTTGAATGACATTGCAATGACAGGTGCAGGCCATTATATATCCTGCCATAACCTACAGAATTGAGTGGGAAAGAGTGTAAACTACAATGTAAACTATAATCCATGCTTAGTGGCAATGCTCCAAAATGTGTTCATCAATTGCAATGAATATAGCACACTAATGAAAGAAGCTGTTAATATGAGGGAACGTGGAAGGTGTGGGGAGTGGGGCATATGGGAATTCCTTATATTTTTTTATGTAGAATTTTATGTAATCTTTTATTCTTTAAAAATAAATAAAAAATATATCTTAAAAAAAGATACTATAAAAACTAAGATGGACATAATATTGAGGGCTGATAATCTTGAAAGGTGGGCTTAAGTGTCATTATATATTTTCATGTATGAAGAAAATATTACATAATCTATCACCAATTGTGAAAATATATAATGGAGATATCTGCCCATCCAACAATAAATAATAAGTGTGACTAATAATTAAATGCTTGATAATATAAATATTAATTGACCAATCTTCATAGAAGAGTGTGGTGAGGACTAAATGGGAGACGAAATGATAGAAGTCATTCTCAGATTTAAGTATTGGTGTGTAACATTCCCTGCCTCCACTGGTCCTTAATGGGTAAGATACAAACACATACCTGGTTAATTTTTTTAAGCATCTTTACAGATATCTCTGTCTATGCCCAAGTCTATATCTACCTAATATATATGTGAGTGTGTGTAATCACAGTGGTTCTCAATTGGCACAGTTTTGTCCCCCAAGATATATTTAGTAATGTCTGGACACTTGATTATCATGGCTGGGTGGGTGGTACCACTGGCATCTGATGGGTAGAGGCTACATTGGCTGCTAAACATCTTACACTACACAGGACAACCCCAAACAACAAAAACAATTATCCAGTCCAAAAGGTCAGTAGTGGCAAGTTTGAGAAACACCACTATGAAAGAAAGAATGTAATATAAGATTATATAACGATGGCTTTAAACTACATGCAAATACAAATGACATTTAATAAAGTGAAAAATAAATATTTAAATTATAAATATAATGTGGCCCAATACATAAATGAAGATGAATGGCCATTGAAAGAGAATTTTGGAGAAGCAGAGCTTAATAACCTTTTTCAATGTACAAATTAATCACATTCACATTCTAATTATATGTCGCTAACTGCACAAGTAGCTAATTTTGCTCAATAAATTTGAATTTTACTTTGCTTTGACTGATCAGAAGAAACTGAGAAAAAAACAAAAGCGCTTTTCATTTATACTTTTTCAGATGCTTGTAAGTTTGAGTATTTTTTTCAGAAAATAAACTGAAGTTTATGCAAATAAATTAGTAAGCAAAGGAGAATTTGGTAAGCTTGTAATACAGATGCATTACTAAAATAAATATAGTTCACGTAGCTCTCGGTTGATAATTAATCTTTTAGCAGGTATAAGGAATGGAATTTGCTCAGTACAAAAGTAGAGCTTAGACCCATTTGTTATTTCCATTTATTTCAAGTGACTTACAAGAATACAATTCTTCCCTTATAATTGGATTTTGACATTATTAGCTATCCTTAGATATGTAAGGAGAGAAGGGTTGGTCTTTAATATGAATTTTCTAAATTTTTAGACTAGAAAGAAGAACATAATAAATATTTGCTTTTGTGAATACATTTTGATTATGCCCTTTTACCCTTCACAGCAATTTCTAGACAGGAAATAGGCAAAAGGATGATAAGACAATGATAGGAGGAATCTGTGTAAGCCTCAACTGATATTCCAGAATCTAGTTGCATGCTTAGACCATATGAAATAAATTGTATTTTATGTAAGAGAAGGAAGTACCTCATCGGTCATCAGTGCAAAGGGTAGGAATAAAAAAAAAAAGGCCTAAGATCATTTGCCCTTAGATACCTGGTGAGTGGAGTTAACTTGTAAAACAAATTTGAAAAGTTATTCAGAATTGGTAAGAGGGAAAGAGTATTGAATTCGGAATCCAAACCTTTGATGCTATTTTTGGATCTATCATCCATATACAACATTATCTAAATCCTCCCTTTGTGACAAGGGCAAGTTTGAGATCCTACTGGCACTATTTTCAGTATGTCCAGAATATAGCAAGTTACCTTCAAATATATAGATTTGTGTATCTCCTGAAGTTGCCTTCAAATATGCCGGGTCTAGATCTCCTGAAAGATTGTGAATGCACCAACATATAAAAAGCACAGATATCCACCATTAATATTCTATGATCCCATAGATCTTTGAATATATTTCTGGTATTGATTTACTATATATCAATGGGATTAGTTATCTATTTTTGTCACCTTTTTCTCAATTCCTTTTATTGTAATGTAAATGATAAGATCACAGACCAGAGCCTGGGTTTGAAACTTGTCTCTGTCTTCTATGATAACTTATGATTCTGAGCAAGTTCATTAACCTTTCTCTTCCTCAGAATCCTCATATGAAAATTGGGATCATAATAGTAATAGAACTCTATAAGATATTTGTGGAAACTCAGTGACTAAGTACATCTTGCACAGTACCTGACATTTAGTATATGCTCAATAATTTTAACCTTTATTTTTTAATGAACTATTTTATGTCTACCCCTAGGCCTAGCTCAGATTAGGCAGTTAACAGATGCATAGAGATTGGATAAATAAAACATCCATGAATGAAAGTAATTCCTTAATTTATTTATTCAATAATAATTCAATAAATATTGATTGGGCACGATTTGGTAGATATTGTTCCTGACAATGGGGCTAGAGAATTAAACACAAATTTCTATGCTTATAAATCTTATATTCTGGTGGGAGATGCAGTTATGAGAGAGAGAGAGATAGAGAGAGAGAGAAAGATCTGGAAGAAAATCATGAAAAAGCAGGTTACAGTGTGCATGGCAGGAATGGGGGAGGGGAAATTCAATTTTAAAGAATGTATCCAGTCAGTGAAGGTCACACTGAGAAAGTTCAGGAAAAAATTTAAGATAGTGATAAAGTTACCTTAACTATGTGTATGGGTATATAGCTGAAAACTAAAGATCTTAGGGTGAAAGGAGTAATTTTACATTTTAAAAAGTCACTGCTGTTATTTTTTGTATAGATCCAATTCTTGGATATTTTCTTTTTTAAACTTTTCTTACTCAAAACTAAATCAATCAAGTTACAGAGGATAAAAGTCAAATCACCTGGCTAATCAATTCAGAACACAAGAGCTGGTTCTGCCAATTCTACTTTCAATCCCTATAATTTGGCTGAAGTCTAGGAGATAAGAGCACCCAGGTAAGTATAGCTTAACAATTCTGATATTGCTATATATGAATACAGGATGTGGACCATAAATAAATAGATGTTGTATGGTGGAAGCCAGTTTTTCTCACTGTTGTAGTGGGAGTTTACAGATCAGCAACGAAAAAAGACTAGAATGATCCATGTGGTATGGATTAGAGTGGGAGACATCAGTAATTAGTATGAACTCTTTTTTAACTTAATATGAAAATATGTGGACAAATATAGAAATGTTTATAGATATTTGTATATACAAGTTAAGTAAATGCATAATATTTCTTTGCTCTCCAAGTTGAGTTGGTCTAGAAGCAACTACACCTAGTAGCATGCCTAGCATCCAGTTCTTATTTTCTACTACCACTTTATATTCAAAGGAACCATGGATTCTAAGAGAAATGGCTGATTCTAGAACTGAGACAGGAACTATACAAGAGAAGCCTGGATCATCTTGTGGTGCCAGAAAGTGAAGAAGTGGTAAAAACAAACAAACAAACAAAAAAATCAATGATGGTGCTATGTATGTAGTAAATACAAAGACCCACATATCAAATGTGGTATTTCTCTTTAGGGAGGCTTATTTTTGGTGTGCTGAAAACCCTTGGCAAGGCCAATTATAAAATATCCTCAATATTGATGGTAAAAATATTGAAACACATACTCTTTCATGGTAACCTAAGTATGATTTACTTTTCAGTCATCATCTTAATCATTATCTTGAGCAGGTAAGCATGCCTTGTGGGACCTATGCAGAATATGATTGAAAAAATGGGAAATACTGCAGAGAGATTAGCAATATTTACAGTCTTGACCTTTTTATTGAATGACCAAATTTTATCATCTCTGGCAAGGCTGGAAACAGTAAAATATATTTCCGAGTTGATAAATTATTTTTCTTCTATCAAGTTTATTTTTTCCCTTGGTGGTGGGGAGGGAGGTGATAGAGGCTTGTATCACACTGAGAAAAACCTGCAGTGGGAATGACCTTCACATTACCTAGAATTGATCTGATGGATAATTGTCTTAATTATGCCAGAAAATGCATTTCTACTGTTGGCCATAACTACCCCTGTAGACATGAAAGTGCCTTTATCGGTAATCTCCAACATAGTGAGTACCTCACAGGCAGTGCAGAAAAGCTCTAAAAGCCTGTTGAGAATTCTTGACAGCAAGGGTTTAATGGTGATGTGTTCTTAATAAAGAAGTAAGAACTCTCCTGCAAATTGGATTCTGAAGTCTTCATTAAATCAGTGGAGATCACAACACTTGTATCTTTAGAACTGGGAAGAAGCATACTCTCACTTTGAGTTTCAGAAACATCACAAAACCTATCCAAAATTAGGCATGGAGCCAGTCTCAGAGTTTTAACTAGAAACCAGACCTATCTGACTCCAACACTCATGTTTTTAAATCCTGAAATATGCCTACCCTCTATTTTCCATAATATTAGCTGACCTAAATGAGTACTTAGGGACTAAAAACCATTGAAGTGTTTCACTTTTTACATAATTTATAAGGTTTAAGCCTAATGACTATACTAATATATCCATTTTAAAGATGAAGAAACTACAGATTAGCAAGGTTGCAACTTTCTCATGTTCTCAAAAATTGCAAGGGAAGGAACCCACTTTGTGCCATGTACTGGGCTCAGTGGCAATTATGCAAGATTGGAGGTGTGGCTTTTTTTTCTGCCTAAGATAGCATCAGAGTAGCTCAAGCAGTACACAGCACTTTTACAAAAATGGGAGAAAGAGTAGAGGTCTACATTAGGCACACACTGGCAAAACTGAAGGAGAAATAGACATCAATACAATAATACTTGGAGACTTCAACACACCACTTCTAACATTGAATAGAACATCTGGATAGAGGATAAATAAGGAAACAGAGAGCTTGAATAATATGATAAATGATCTAGACCTAATAGACATCATAAACCATTATACCTCAAAGCATCAGGATATACATTCTTCTCAAGTACTCATGGTTCTTTCTCCAGAATGGACAGTATGTGGGGTCATAAGTCAGATCTCAATAAATGTAAAAAGATTGAAATTATACAAAGAACTTCCTCAGACCATAATGGAATAAAGTTGGAAATTAGTAACAAGCAGAAAAATGGGAAAATTCACAAATACATGGCAATTAAACAATACAGTCTTAAGTAATCATTGGATCAAACAAAAATTGCAAGAGAAATCAGTAAATATCTCAAGACAAATGAAAAGGAGAACATAACATATCAAAACTTATGGGGAGGGGGAGCAGGTGTAACTCAGTTGGTTCAATGCCTGCTTCCCATGTATTACGTTCTGGGTTCAATCTCCATGTTGAACCCTCAGTGTTTACATTAACAAAGAAGAAAGAGCTAAAAGCAAAGAACTAACAGCACAACTGGTGGGACTTTAGAAAAATGAATAGCAAACCAATCCTAAAGCAAGCAGAAGGAAAGGAATAATAAAGAGTAGAGCAGAAATAAATGAAATGGAGAATTTAAAAAAAAAAAAAAAAAAAACAATTGAGAGAATTAACAAACCAAACATTGGTTCTTCTAGAAAAAAATCAGCAAATCTTAGCTAGACTAACAAAGAAAAGAGAGAAAGATGCAAATAAATAAAATCCAAAATGAGAAGGGGTACATTACTACTGACCCTGCAGAAATAAAAGAGATAATAAGAGAAAACTATGAACAACTGTGTACCAACAAACTAAAGAACGATGATGAATGGATGAATTCCTAGAAACACACTAACCACCTGCACTGACCCTAGTAGAAAAGGAAGGCCTCAACAAACCAATCACAGGTAAAGAACTTGAAACAGTCATTAAAAACCTCCCAAAGATGAAAAGCCCAGGACCAGATGGCTTCATAGGTGAATTCTACCAATCATTTAAAGAAGCACTAATACCATTCTTGTTCAAACTCTTCCAAAAAGTTGAACAGGAGGGAATGCTACCAAGCTCATTCAAGGAAGACAATATCCCCCTAATACCAAAGCCAAATAAAAATATTATGAAAAAAGAAAATTACAGACCAATTTCTCTAATGAATGTAGATTCCAAAATCCTCAACGAAATACTTGGTAACCAAATCCAAAAGCACATTAAAAGAATTATACATAGTGAACAACTGGGTTTCATACCAGGTTTGCAAGGATGGTTCAACACTAGAAAATCAATCAGTGTTTATTAATAAACCACATTAATAAATTGAAGAAGAAAAATCACATGATCATCTCAATTGATGCAGAAAAGGCATTTGACAAAATACAACATCCTTTCTTGATAAAAAAAAAGATAGGAATAGAAAGAAATGTTCTCAATATGATAAAATACATATATGAAAAACCCATAGCTAACATTGTACTCAATTGTGAAAGATTGAAAGCTTTCCTGCTGAGATCGGGAAAAAAGACAAAGATGCCTACTGTCACCACTGTTGATCAATATCATAATAGAAGTTCTAGCTAGAGCAATTAGGCAAGAAAAAGAAACAGTAAGCACTAAAATAGGAAAATAAGAAATAAACCTTTTGCTGTTCTCTGATGATATGATCCTATACCTAGAAAATCCCCCAAAATTCACAAGAAAACTACTAGAACTAATAAACAACTTCAGCAAAGTGGCAGGATATAAGATTAATAAGCAAAAATCAATAGTGTTTCTATATGCTACTAATGAGCAAATTGAGGAGGAAGTCATAAAAAAATTCCATTTACAATAGCAATAAGTTTAGAAATAAACTTACCATGGAAATAAAGGACCTATATTCAGAAAACTACAAAACATTGCTAAAAGAAACCAAAGAAGACCTAAATAAAGAAAAATCTATGTTCATGGATTGGAAGACTAAATATCAAGATATCAATTCTACCCAAACTTATCTATAGATTTAACACCATCCTGATAAAAGTTCCAACAGCCTTCTTTGTATAATTGAAAAGGTCAATTACCACATTTATTTGGAAGGGTAAGTGTCCCCAATTAGCCAAAAATATCTTTAAAAAGAAGAATGCAATTGGAGGACTCTTACTTCCCAACTTTAAAGCATATTTACTTAGCTGCAGTGGTAAAAACAACATGGTACTGGCATAAAGACAGACATTTTGACCAATGGAATCATACTGAGAATTCAGAAATAGACCTTCACATCTATGGTCAAGTGATTTTTGACAAGGCTGTCAAACCCACCTAGTTGTGTCAGAGCAGTCTGTTAAAAAAATTGTGCTAGGAGAACTGGATATCCATATCTAAAAGAAAGAAAGAGGACCCTAATTTCATAACTTATACAAAAATTAACTCAAAATGGATCAAGGACCTAAATATAAAAACTAGAACCTTAAAACTCCTAGAAAAAAATTTAGGAAAACATCTTCAAGATCTTTTTGTGGTTGTTGGTGATTTCTTGGTCCTTACACCAAAGCATAAGTATTGAAAGAAAAAACAGATGAATGGGACAGACTCAAAATTAAGCACTTTTTGCTTCAAATGACTTTGTTGATAAGGTGAAAAGTTACTCTACTCCATGGGAGAAAAGTTTGGGAAACAAGTATATGACAAGGGTTTGATTTCTATGTTATATAAAGAAATCACACAACTCAATGACCAAAGGATAAGCAACCCAATTAAAAAATGGGCAAAATATTTGAACAGACAGTTTTCCAAAGAGGAAATACAAATGGCCAAAAAGCACATGGAAAGATGCTCAACATCACCAGCTATTAGGGAAATGCAGATCAAAACTACATGGAGATATCATTTCATGCCTTACAGAATAGCCATTATCTAAAAAGCAGAAAACTACAAGTGCTTGAGAGGATGTGGAGAAATCAGAACACTCCTTCACTGTTGGTGGGGGTGTTAAATAATGCAGTCTCTTTGGAAAAAGGTTTGGTACTTCCTCCAGAAAATAAATATAGAACTGCTGTATAATCCAATAATCTCTCTATTAGGAATATATCCAGAACTGAAAATAAGGACGTGAACAGACATTTGCACACTGATGTTCTTAGAAGTATTATTCACAATTGCTAATAAAAGATGGAAACAACCTAAGTGTCTATCAACTGATGAATGGATAAACACAATATGGTATATATATGATGAAACACTATTCAGCTGCAAGAAGAAATGAACTGGGGAAGCACATGACAACATGGATGAACTTTGGGACATTATCCAGAGTAAAATAAGTCAGAAACAAAGGACAAATTGTATAATCTCACTGATATGTTAAGATGAGTAAACTTATGGAGTTAAACAATAGAGTACAGGTTAGTAGGGTTGAGAGGGGGAGCTGATGCTGACTGTATATAGAATGCTTAATAAGGTCATTGTAAATATGTGGAAATGGATAGAGTTGGTGGTCACACATTTTAATGAGTATAACTAACACTGCTGATTTATAAATGTGATTGTGGCTGACAGGGGTAGTCTGGGGAGGTTAATGTAAGTTGAAATACATCTACAGGATAATCTAGAGACTGTACAACATAGTTATCTTGGTGATAGACGAGGATTGTTGTTAATAATATAAATATAAGAATGTTCCTCTATTACAAAATGATAAGAATATGGTGATACAGGGGGAAAGTATACCTAATGTAACATAAACTAAAATTAACAGTAATATTGTAATATTTTTGTAGCAAAGGCAAAGAAAGCACTAAATCAATGCTAAAGGTGAAAAAAGAATATGGGATTTAGTTTTATGAGATGTGGATATTATCAAGCATTTTTTTTCTTCATTTACTTCATCAACAAGGAAACCTTGGTCATGTCATTTAACCTATCTCATCATTTATGTATTTTTTGAACAGTATAGAAACTATTGTGCTTTTTGGTTTTTTTTTTTTTTTAATTATTAAATGGAATAAATGTGCCTGTAGAGAATTTTTTAAAGTAATACTTCCATAAAATAATAATAATAATATTGGAGATATGGCCTTTTTCCTGACAGGAGAAATAGACATGTATAAGGTCAGATATTGTGAGATATGAGATATTTCATTGTGCAGAGAATAATATTACTTTAGGTTTTAACTCTGCCAGTGTAGGAGCTCTTAACCTCTTGAGCCTGGGATGATTCTTCAGAGTAAGCTTGAGGGGGCTAGATATTTATACTCCAATGTTATCAGTTGTTCCATGCAGCTTGCCTCTGCAAGGAAGCATGTCTCCAGCCAAGAAAATTGTTTTAAACTAAGGCAATTGCCCATGAGAGTTGAAAACTGAAAGACATCTTCCTTTAGTACTCCTGGTATCTGGAAGAATAATACCAAATTCCAGACAGCAGATCTAGGTGGTTCATAGTAGGAAAGGTTTCCTGGTTGGGGAAAGTGGAGTCTAAAAGGCTACATAGAAGGGGGGATTTTGAATTTGACCTTAAATGTAGATTTGATAGATTCTGCAACTTCTGTTCACACATACACACACAAAGTTAACCCTCTAAAAGTACATATTGTTATGTTTTCCTTCATATTGGTTAATATGAAAGAAGAGAGAATCAGAGATGAACTGTTGAATTTGAGTACTTTTGAAGAGATAATTTCACCTGATAAGATGATAGCCTTTCATGATGCATCTATATTGCTTCTCTGACATCATTTAGCCTTCGCAGGTGAGACAGGTATTCTGAAGAAAGTGACAATTAGCTCATCTACATGCCCAGGGGTCACTGAAAAATACCAAATATAACAATTTTTAGAAGAGCTAGCACAACGGTTTGTGTTTTTATTCAAGAGCAATGACAGAAATTTGCTCTTGTGTTGATTTAACTGTTTTTTTCATGTCTTTTTCTCCCAAATGACCCTGTAACAGAAGATCTAAAACACCTATACAACTTATGGTTTGCAGAAGATAAGCTTCCAAGAGTACTTCTAGGTTCCCATCATAAACTTTACAAACTATGGGGCCATGTGAATACTACCTTCCCTTTTATTGGAAACTACAATCCAAACAAGACATTCATTCAACCTAGTTCATCAATGACATTCTATACTATTTCAAAATCATTTTGTTTTTTCCTTAACATACTATTTTATTAGCACATAGGTGATAGTGTGGAACTATTTCATTAACTTGAGGTTAGCCAACAACCATTTCACTTGGCACTTAATGCACAGGAGAAACAGTTTCACTTCATTAAAAATCCTACATAAAAGTGTTGTTAGACCGTAATTGTTCCTAATTGACACTGAGCTATCTTGTTTAAGTCACCGGAAAGGCTCACTCACATAAGAGGACCCAAGACACAGGGCTGATTAAGCAGAAAGGAAATGCATTTAAGAAGTGCCATCTAGAGGAAGCCCAAAGGATAGACCCCTATTTTAGCATAAGGAGACCTCTTCATATAAAAGTGTTTCTTTACTCATATAAATTGGAGTAAAAAAAGAGCAACTTAATTATATTCACAAACTATACTATGCAGCCCCTCTGTGCTGGTTTGTGTGTGTAGGAAGGATTCCAGCCTTTTTCTAGTTTATCCCATGGTTAAAGAATTTATTATTCCAATATTGATAATACCAGCTATTATCTTTGGGGCACTAGCATATAAAGCACACAGCATGATGGCTGGAATTTTTATTTTTCTTTATATTTTTATATAATAATTTTTAAAATGTTTTAAAAGATACTTAGATTATATAAATGTTACACAAAAAATATAGGGATTCCCATATGCCCCACTCCCCACATCTCCCACACCCTCCCACATAAACATCCTTCATTAGTGTGGCACATTCATTGCAATTGATAAATGGATCCTGGTGCATTGCCACTGAACATGGACCATAGTTCATATTGTAGTCTACACTCTCTCCCACACAGTTCTGCATGTTATGCGATGATATAAAATGTCCTATATGTGTCATTGCAATGTCATTCAGGACAATTCCCAAGTCCCAAAAAAGCCCCCATATTACAACTGTTTTTCTCTTTCTCTACCCCCAGAGTCTCCAGTGGCCACTGCCTCCACAACAATGTTGTAATTTCTTCCATTGCTAGAATCACATATGTCTATATAGTAGAATACCAGTAAGTCCACCCTAGTCCATAGTTCATTCCCCAATCCTGAGAATTCTGGGATGGTGATGTCCACTTCACCTTAAGTGAGAGGGAGGCTTTGGTCCCATACAGCTGATAGATGGGACTCTCTTGCTTACAGTTGTAGGCTGTCTTGTTTCCTTGGTATGGTGGCTGTCAATCCTCATGTCCTTGTTAGTTGTCTTAGGTGAGTCCAATGAACTGGAGAGTAGGTGTTGCAAACTCAGCTGAGGCTCCGGGCCCAGCTGGCACATGGACAGCCCAAAGACTCCAGTCTCTTGGATGTACACTGCAAACTCCAGCACCAAGTATAGGTTTAAATAGAAGGGGCAGATGAGCCATGTTTAGGGAAGTCATAATTGAGTCCAACTCTGTCACTCTCAGGAGCACAAACTCCAAAGTAGGGCCCACTGGCAAGGCACCAAACTCTGGAGCTATCTTCCCTCACCATAGGACCTGGGTTTCTCCAGAGCCCTCAGGAGCCCCACTATTTGGGGTAGTATTCACTTTGGCAGTCTATGAGATCCTGCTGAAATGTGCATAAGTGTTACCTCTGGGATGACCTCCTGACTCACTTTGAAGTCCCTTAGCCATATAAACTCATTTGTCTTTACCTTTCCCCCCTTTTATTCAAAGTCTTTTTCTAGTTGAACTGCTAGTTGGTGCTTGGTAATAATCCCTCAGTGCCAGGGAGGTTCATCCCTGGGATTCATGTTCCACACTGGGGGGAAAGTAATGCATTTATGTGCTGAGTTTGCCTTAGAGAGAGGCCACATTTGAGCAACAAGGAGTATCTCAGGAGGCAAACCTTAGGCACCCCACAACACTAGGCTAAGTTTCAATTTCAAGAGCAAAGGCTCATGAACATAGTCATCAATATCAAAGGCCCATCAATGGATCATTTTCCTTCAGGCTGACATTTTAAAATTCTCACAAATATTCTATGCACTTTACAACATGATTCTCACTTTATAGATAAGGAAATTGAGAGAAAGAGTGGTTTGGCCACTTTTCTAAAGTTACCAGTTAGTATGGCATGGGTTTCAGAGTCAAATCCACATAAACTTGAGTCTCCTTTCCACACTTTCTGTCTCTGGACAGACCATTTCTTTTGGCTAAACTGTTTCTCATTTGTTTTCTGATTACTCTCAATGAGGTTTTCTGACATTGTCAATTGCAAATACAGAAACACTCTTTGCTTTTGCTACTTGGAGTGGTTAAAAACATGCTTTCTATATGCTTAATCATTTGCATTTTCCCTTGTAAGAACCCAAGAGTGAGGACCACAAGGGCTAATCTGGAAGAAGATACAGGCAACTGTTATGGTATTTGTATTTATAGTCAGTACTTCTCAGCAAGCATCAACCTGGAACCAAATGGGACCAGGAAGAAGAGGGAGCTCAGATTAATCAAGGCATTCTTGATCCACTCTATAAATATTGTCTCTAAAGGACTACCCCAATAGTCATCGCAATGTCGGGTTACCTGTTTAGGTTTTCAACATTGTAGCTTGTCACAGTGGCTTAATTAAGAAGTGGATACATTCACTGGTATTTCAGCTAACTGGTCTGGGTAATATTGTCTTATTTTCACAAACAAGACTACAATTAGGACAAAGCTAAATAATATGTAAATTTATTGCTGAGGACCTAACAGTACAGAATTTTTTTCTGTGATCTGTGATATATAAAATGAAGGTGTTAGTTTAGCTATGCTTACAGGCTTGCTGCCCCTCAGACCAACTACGTATTTATGAACTAATCTTCAAATAATAAATCCATTTTTCTAATGCTATTGCCACCTTCTTGCTCCAGAGATAAATGATTCCTCTACTCTTATTGATCTTTTATGTAGTGCATCACTGTGGTGTGTATGTGAATGTTGGGAGTATGGGGAAGAAAGGAAAGGACAGTGACTTTTTAAAAGATTTTTAATAATTTTGGACTTTGAAGTCAGACCTGAATTTTCCTTATTGTGAAACTGACAAGACATAGATATTGATGTGTAGTCAGAAACCTAGAAATTTGAATTCTTGCTCAAATGTTTATCACTAACTAGCTCTTTGACTTTGGGAAATTACCTTTGCAAGCCTCATTTATAAAATTAAAATAATAATGTATCTAGCATATAGTTATTGTGTGATCAGAAGACAATCAAAATAAATCCCTGAGGGGAGTGGATGTAGTGCAAGTGGTTGAGTGCATGTTTCCCATGTGTAAGGTCCCAGGTTTGATCCCCAGAACCTCCTAAAAACAAAACAAACAAACAAATGAAAAAACAACTCTCACTGGGGAGCAGAAGTAGCTCAGTGGTTGAGCACTTGCTTCCCATATATGAGGTCCTGGGTTCAATTCCTAAAAATAATCAATCAATCACTGAGGACTTGAAGCATTTGAACATTAAAGGATAGTCACTATGAATGCCTCCTCTGCTTCTTAAGAGACAACATAGTTGACCTTTTGCTTACTGCTTGGTCTTATCCCCAAATACCTTTGTGAAACTTCTATTCACTTTGAGCTGTGCTGAACCAACATTAAGCATTTTTTGTTTTACTTCTTGTCCTAAAAGCAGTGCTGGACTGCCAAGCCACTCGAATAAATGAATGTTTAGGACACCAGAAAAATAGGCAAGAGGTCCATCTAGAAAGCTGATGGGAACCTATTAACCCATCAAATAGTCTTCATGATGTTGCTGATTAAACTGCATGACAACATTTTCTCTGGAAAGAGACCTCCCGAGGAAAGTATGGCATTCCATCCTAGGTCAAAAAGAAATATAATGAGATAGAGATAGAGAACTCTTTTGAGTTTTCTTCTTCTCAAAGTCTCTTATATGTTCTTACAAGAGGTCCCCTAGCTCTGGAAAATGCCTATTCTAAGCGAGGTAGGGATTAGATAACTTGTCATAAGAGTTCTCGGTGTCCTACTTATAACCTGCAGGAGGACAGGGCACAGAAAAAAATTACATACAGGGAGCATAGATAAAACTATTATGCTTTGACTTTGAAAAAATTAAAATACAATCATAGCTAACAGATAATTACAGTATTATTAAGGTAATGAGTTAATTATTATGTTAATTGACAGGTTAATGAGACTCCAATATGGATTTTAAATTGTGCATTTAAATAACAGAGAATTAATATATTATATTAAGAATTTTCTTCAGATAAATGTATCTTTATAGAAATGCAGTTCCCCCACCCCATGAAGATTTTTCATTTGCATATTTATTCCTTTTGAACCACCACCTTGGAAATAATCAAATAAGAATGCATGGTTGACACCAACAATGCATAATATTTTTAAAGGCTGTTTAAAGACTAAAATTGTGATTTGAGATGTGAAATTGTCATTGGCCTTTAAATTTGATTTTTATTTATTGGGGAAATATGTTATGTGATGATTTCATATTCCTTTCGTTTGATATTTGTTGCCTTTTGCAGTTCTTTCAAGCTGAATCACAATCAGTTCAAAATGGGATAGATCATTCTAATAAGTGTTAACATTCATTCTCCTCCTTTCAACTGGTTTATAAGAGACTGCAACCTGAAACATATAAATCCTACAGTAATTCTGAAGGAAGTCAACATGGTTAGTAGATAGATCATGAGTTTTGCAGTTTCAGAGACTAAATTACAATACAGGAGCTAGAAAAATGACATCCTTCTTCAGATTGTCTCTCCATCAGTAAAATACCATATGATACTGGTGCCATCACTGCCTTTACCATAGTTATGGCCATTTAAGGTCAAATATCCACAAGAAAGACTTTATCAAGGAATTGAGATTATAGATAGATAGATGGGTAGGTAGGTAGGGAGGGAGGGAGATAGATAGATATAGATATATCCAAACTTTCCTTTCTGGTATCATAGAAACATGGATGGGGGGGAGGGGGTGGATGTGGCTCAAATGGTTGGGTGTCTGTCTCCCATATGGAGAGACCTGGGTTCGATCCCTGGGACATCCAGGTAAAAATAAAGAAAAATATAGAAGGCGCATGGGCTGTCAGGCCCCATGTGCAGGTGCACCATCTGGCCCCATGAGCAGGTGAGCCAGCCAGGCCCCACTCATGGGTGCACTGTCAGGCCCTGGAGGTGGGTGCACCATCAGGCCCCACGATCCACGCAGCAAGATGATGACGTAACAGGAGAGTAACACAGAGGAAAACCAAGACAAGACGTGCCGAAAAACCAGGAACTAAGGAGTTGCAGGTGATAGGATGCCTTTCTCCCACATCGGAGATTCCCAGGTTTGAATCCGGGTGAAGACAAAAGGAGAAGGATGAGAAGAGAGGGCAGGAAACAGACACAGAGAATTGCCCAGCAAGTGGACACAAAAACAGCAAAAATGGGGCGGGGGGTGGGGTGGGGGGAGGGTAGGGGGAATGGTTAGAACGTAAATAAGTAAATAAATCTTTTAAAAAAAGAAAGTAACATGGATAGACATCTGCAACCTTGATTTAAAAAAATACAAAAAGACATTCAGAACAAGAAAGAAGAAAATTATTATTCTCTATAATATTTCATTACTTCTATCATGTTCAGCCCATTTTCAACAAAACAAACGAATATAAAACTCTATATTTTCAGAAGGAAAAAGGAGTCTAATTTGTGGTTCTTGGAAAAAGAAGAGAAAAGGTTATTTTCTCTACATTTGCTTATAACCCTGAAATGTTTGTCTATCTTGTGAATTATCAGTGTCTTTTATAGTCAACTCAACACTTTAGATCTTCGTTATATCCCCAAAGTCCAGTATCAATAGATCAGACCAATCAAGAGAAATATATAATTTCTATACATTGATAAGGAGAAGGGTGAACTAATGGAAAACACTACTAATTATCAAAGACATGCTGGATGCGAGGCTATATTTTTACTTAATTTCAGAGCTTCACTGACTCTACTTCCCATCCATTTAAGACTGGAGCTCAGAATAGGCCCCTAAATTCTTACTGAAACTGCCTTCAACATTTATGACCTGCTATTTTTGTTAAAGTAAACAATACATGTAAAGAATAGCCAGCCCCTTGTGCATGTTAGAGTCCCAAATATTTCTTTCCTTTTTTGTCTAGGTGAAAAACTTCCAATTTCTGTTGCCCTCATGATTTCCAAGGTTTTCAGGATCCTGTGTTTGATATTATCAGGTGACCAATTCACATCCCCAGGATTGGGTGTCACCCCACTTCTGCCAACATTCTATTCCAGTCTCTGAAGCCATGGCAAGGGTATTTATCATGTATCTCCAGAGAACTTCATATTCAACACTTGCTGAGTAGTATAATTTCTGAGATACAGGACATTTCATTAGGAGACAAAAACTCATCAGGCAGTGAAATCTTGGTGATGACAAAAGAGTGCTTTTTTCTTCACAAGCTCATTAATTTTAACTGTGCACACCAAATGAAATGGAAGCTTGAGCTGGAATTTATGCAAATGTTATATAACAGATTCTTACCAGATAGGAACAAAACAATTTTCTCAAAACCTACTGAATTCCTTCCAGAGTGTTCAGAGGAATCCTCTGCAAAGCAAACTTCTCATCACAAAGAAGATAGAAGTCTGTTGAAGATTCTATAGCAGGTGCTTGATTTAGCATCTTCAGAAGAAGTTGATTAAACATGATTCCGGAAGCTACTATCAAATTGTATGCATTTTGTTGGTGGTGGTAGTTTTGGTGTTGCTAGTGATTTTAGATGACATTCTTGAGCTTAGAAGTCAACAATTCCCATTTAATAATCGTGCTAGCTCAAGCTTTAAGATAGCCATGACTCTCAGTTTAAAGCATCTTTAACTGTTATAACTCTTGTAATTTCTTTTTTCCTAAGATACCACGGGGTTTTAGAAATACTAATTATTCCTTAAAGCAGGTCTAGACTGGTGACATTACTCTCCAGTCTTAGAAAAGTGAAAGTAGAGAAAAATCAGTCGTTACTCTAATATTTACTCCTAGAGTGTGCGGGAGCTGCAGGCAGACTCGAGAAAGGAACATGATTTAGAGAGCAAAGTGCAGTGCAAAGATGTAGAACAAAGACTGGCCCTTCATAGCCTGAAATTGTGTACATCCCCCTCTCTATAAAATGGCATAATTGCAAGATCAAACCTGTCTGTTTAGCTAACTCTCGTTTGTACCCTAGAGATGCTGTCACATAGCTCGACAGTAAGGAGGGAAACATCATACTTGAGCAGAGAACAGTCCAGTATTTCAGACCATGAGCATAAAAGTCAGCAGAAGAAATGCAGGTATAAAATTTTCTTGTAATTGTTGATTCTATTCAGGGTATAATGGGAATTCCAGATATTTTGGTTTTGTTTCTTATCACCTCTGCCATAGTGAAGAACTCAGGATATTCTTCCATTATTTCCTTTTTTTTTAATCAAGGAAGAAGAAAACAGTGAGCTGTTTGGAGGTTACTTGAGAAATGGTTAATATAAACTTTAAAAATCGAGAATTTGGGATTGCTTTCAAGACCACTGCTCCTCCAGATTCTTTCTTTCTGAGTAGAAGCACCAATTTCCTCAGAATTTAGGGCTCTGTGGCTTCTCACACTGAAAACCCACTTGAAAGTGCATCCCAAGAAGTTTGACAATCTTTCTGGAATGTCAAACCCAAGGAAATAAATTGGAAGGCAATCCTCTTTTAAACTACTCTGCAAATGGCAGTCAAGCCTTTTTTCTCATTTTGCAGCACCTCCAAGAAACTTAAGAGAGGTGGCCCAGGGAAACCTCACTGCCACATACACCGAGAGGGAGACACAAAGATAATGGTTCCTGTCACAGAACAGAACAGTCTGTGATGGCTTTTCTGCAGGAGTTATAAAAGTGAGGCTAACACTCCGTGTGAGCTCTTGCTTGCCCCAGCCTTGGTGATGCAGGGAGCTCATGAATACTTACTTTCCAGCAATTGCTGCAGCTGCCAGACTCCACAGGGAGGAGAGGCAACGTGTATATTCAGTCGGTCCATAGGTATGAGCAAAATAGGAGAGATGTCCTTGCCCTTGCAGGGCTTGTGACTCCACGTGAACATCCTCGGCATACAAGGTCAGCATCAATGAGAGCGAGTTCATTCACTTAGTCTGAGCCTCTACTAGTGCTTCTCTCACTGGTTTTTTAATTGATTTTAATTTATTCTGTCTGGCTATATTGCATGTTTGTTAACTGTTTTAAATGCATTTGTGGAATAAAGCAGGTTTTTCTATTTAATCATTGAAAAGTAAGCCTGAATGCTATCATTTAAGTCCTGAGGCTTACTCCTCAGGCCCACCCAGACCACTTCCACACCTTATCCCCCACTAAGCCCTCCTGCATTTACCAGACCTCTCACCTTTGCATTCACCTCTTGTTTCCAGTTTTTTTACTTTGTAATCAGATATGGCAAGTGATACTAAATCTTGGTTCTGAACCCTTGATTTGTCTCTTTGGACGCAATTATTTATTCAGGACTAGTATGCTTCTGGCCATACCAATGGCCTGCTCAGCAGCATTGACACCCTCTGGGGACTTGTTACAAATGCAAATTCTCTGGCCCCAACCCTGACCTTGGGCATCAGAAATTCTGGGGGCAGGGGCACAGCAATCTGGTTTTTAACCAGTTCTCCAGGTAATGCTGTGGCTTGACAAGCCTCTCCGGTGATTCTGATGACAAGCATTAGGCTATACAATTTTCCCTACTTTAATCAGCCTTGGTTCCAGAATCTAGCCACATCATCAGTTCTCCAGCATTAGCCCTTCCTTCAGAGAGGCATTAGGGTCAGACAGAATTCAGGCAGGTGCCACTAAGCTGGGGTAGGCAGCTGTGATCATAAGACAAAAGAATAAGCATGCACAATGATCTTGAATTAAAGAATATGTATACAGTGGCAAGCAGAGATTATGGCCCAAATCTTACAAAGTGATACTTATCTTAAGGGAGTATATATTCCCATACTGGGATTGAAAATAGAAAGGAATAATGGACGAAGAAAAATAGGAAGGAGAAAGGAAGGAAGGAAGGGATAGAAGAAGGAAGGAAAGAAGGGGAGGAGGGAGGAAGAGAGGAGTAGAGGAGAGGAGGTAGAGAGGAAAAGGAGATAGCAGGGGTGCAGAATAAGAGGAAAGAGAGATAAAGAAAAGCCATAAATAGAGACAGGATGAGGGGCATGTGGATTAATAGACATGAGGTTTGGCTGATTTCAAGGACAATCAGATGGAGAAAAGTGAAGGTATTCTAACTCTTCTAACACAAGGGAGCAATATCCTAAAGCTGTTAATTGGAAGAAAAATTAGGCTTGTTTCCCTGATGCTCCAATCATAGATTAGGCTCAATGGCTGCAAAATACAAGGAGGTGAATTCCAGTACATCCTGAGAAAAGTTGTGATCCCCAAAAGAAGGAATCAATTGGTTGATATGGTTAGAAGAGCTCTATCACTAGAAATATTCAAGGAGCGGTTAAAACCCTTCACAGATGTAATGGATTGTATTTGGAGACGGGCAGAGCAGAGAGTGTTCCATTCCAATTTTAACTCCATTTTAAGACAATTCAGTGTTTAAGAAATATAGAAAGTAGGCATTCACTAAAGATAATTTTATTTTTTTTTAACTGAGAATTCATTCATGTTTCATAATTTCATAAATGATAAAACAGAAGTTAGAAAGTGTCTGACACCAGTAAAATAGTTCACCTTTCCACAATACTCCCTTATATTTGTACACAGAGCCTGTCCATATAGTCAGAAGAAACCAAAACATGGAGAACCCAAAGGAATCATTGTTCCAAGAAACAACTGGGTAGATAAGAATGGCAGAGGAAGACAGGCTCAAGAAAAATCAATGCATGAAGAGGAATGAAACAATGAGGGAAGGAAAGTAAGAATGTCAGTGCAATTATGGTTGAAAGCTGTAAATCCTGACCTTTCACAATGACCATAGTCTGTTAGTAGCTACATATTTAATTGGATTATTTAGCATCAATGTAGATGACAGCATCATGGGTAAAAAGTGAATAGCCTTACTTCTCCTCATCTTCTCCCCCCTCCTACCCCCACTATGTCCAAGCCAGAGAGCTGGTAGTCCAACAAGACAACATAACAGCTGGAACTTATATTTCATATAAATTTTCTCTAATTATGAAAAATAATTAGACCGTGTCTCAAGCCCTTTCCATCTGCCATTATCAGTGTTGTGAAAAAGAGAAAGCAGCAAATGCCCTCTCCAAAGTTACCTTGAAAAGCTGGACTTTCTTAGAAGGTCTTTTGACATGCAGTAGAAATAAGGTGGTCTTTAAGATCCTAAGATGTATGATCAAACCACAATTCTTCCAACTGACTAGCTGGGTAGCACTGTACAAGTTCCTTTACCTATTTGAGTCAATGTTTTCATCTGCAAAACTGAATGCATGGACAAAACTTCTGTAAGAGTACATAAGAAAAAGTGCATCTCCTTGGAGTGTGGCTGACTAAAAGCCTCACAAAGGTAAGTGAAGTCATAGATTTCATGCTTTCCAGAGCCTTACCTGAAACCTTTCTAGCTCAGAAATATTATCCAACCTGTGTTTCAGAGAGGACAGATTTAGGGTTTCTGGCTCAGAAGCAATGAATATGTGGAACATGAATACCTTTGTTTTTATATACGCTGTGAGATTTAATTGCCCAGAAAACTCAACACTCCCCTCCACTGGCAAGCTTATTTTAAGAAATGAAATTATGATCTAAAAGGAGTTTGGTGAATAAGAAATTAGGGTTGACAGATGGACGGGTGATGTGTCATTATTCACATGTTTCATGATGTAAAGCCAAGAAAACCCAGTGTGGCTGCTTCCATGTAGAAATAGCCTAGGGACAATAATATGTGCCTTGCATTATCCAAAACACTCTTTCCAGGAAAGTCTTTGAATAGCTACCGTCTACCTTGATATTCTTGGACTCTCCTTTATTCTTTGTTCCCTTTCCTAAGCAACACCCCCTCTGATTGACACAGTCTTTGTTTAATAGAGGACATTAGATCATATATTAAGGAGTGAACTTTGAAATAATGTGGACCTAGTTTCACGTCCCAGTTCTGCCAAGCTTGAGACTTTGAATACACAACTTAATTCTTTGTGTCTGAGTTTCTCACATGTAAAATATTTATAGTGACAGCACCTGCATCATGGGTTTATGTTGAGGAAAAAATAAAATGGTGTTTGCCATTTATTTAGGCACTATTTTTATTTCCACCTTATAGAGAACTATACTCAGGCTTATAGACGTTTAATAGCTGCCCAGTACTACAACACTAGTAAGTCACTAATCCAAGACTCAAACATAAATGTACAGACTACAAATGTCACCATGCTTAACCACCACTCCGTAGAAGAAGCTGACAGACTACCATGTCAAAACAGAGAATAGACTTGATGACACAAACACTTCCGAAGCCTGACCTTTGTATATAGTAAAGGGAAAGGTGGAGAAAATGTCTCTCTATTCACCCTCTCCTTCCTAGTGGATCCTTTTATTTTCATACTGAACTCCCTTTCTTTTACTACTTTTGCTCTTCTGACATTTTGCTGGCATAATTAGGAAAACCACACTACTGTTTGTAATGAGAAGAAACAATCAATTTGTGATGTCTCCGAGACTCCATTTTAGTTTTAAACTCCATTTTGTTTAGGTTAACATTGACATGAGTGCCTTAAGCCCTACAACCCCCCCCCCCCACACACACACACACACTTGTTTTTTTCCAAAGCCCTTTCTGGTCGCCTCTGCTCCTCAGCCCCCAGTTGTGTTCCTTCCATAAGAGGTCCTCCTGGCATGCTGCGATAAATGTATTTACAGCATGTGGTATCTGTGGAGAACCTGCACACACAATTGTGATTCACATAAAACATTCAGGCTGCAATCCAATTTATCCTGCCCTCCCTCCTCCCTAACCACTTAAATATTTTCACTTCTGTACTTGGCTTGTTTCCCCTTTTTGCGTCATCTCCAAGTGCGGCAGAGAACGTTCAATCTAGAGGATCCCCTGCTTTGTGAGCATTAACAAACATTTGCATCTTACGTCTCTGGTGTCTAGCATGTCATTAGCCAAGTCATCCAATAAGTTCTTGGGTGGGTCACTGCCGAAACCTTTGGAAAGAGAGCTTGACAGAGCTCGATAAAAATACAGTATTGCTTAACGCCATCTTCATTTTCTTGTGATAACTCTCCTTTTAAAGGGCTTTATAAAGATATCAAACCTAAAATAAATTCAGAGCAATGGCCATCATCTCAAATACAATCTAAATTTCAACACATTATTTGCTTTCTCCTCTCTCCTGAAATCTCTCTTTTTCTAGCCTAATCTGCAAAACTCTCCACTATTATCCAAGATACACTTTATTCTTTTATCTACAAATTTTTTAGTATAAATTATACAGTGGGAACCAGAGAACACAGAGACGTAAACCTTGTTAAATTTAGTTACCATAGATTTCTCTTCCTTTGCAGCCTTGGAATCCAATTAGATGGAAGTCATCAATTCTCCATGCATAATGCATTCTTAACATTCAACTTAGTTGTTTTTAAAACTGATATTATTAACCAAGTTTGGGTCTTTAATTCTTCATTTTTTTAAGATCCCAATAGCTTCTACTTTTTTTCAGCACTGCAGATAACCCTCTGAACCCTGCAACAGGAAACATGCATAGAGAGAGCATCCTTATATCATAAACACAATTCTTCTGTTCTTTTTTAAAACACCTAGGGGTTGCTAACAATTACAAAATAAATTTCAAACATTGCAATTGAAAACAAATAATCCCAAACCCTCTGCTTATCCAGCTTTGTTTTCCAGCTTTGCATGATTCCAGCTTTTCATCTATTCATTCTTATGCTCTCTTTTTTTCCAAGTTCTTTCCCTTTTTTTTTTTTTTAAGATTTATTCCCCCCCCCTCCCCTGACCCCGCTTGTTGTTTTGCACTTGCTGTCTGCTCTCTGTGTATTCTTCTGTGTCTGCTTGTCTTCTCTTAGGCAGCACCAGGAACTGATTCTGGGACCTTCTGGAGTGGGAAATGTGCTCAATCTCTTGCGACACCTCAGCTCCTTGGTCTGTTGCGTCTCTTATTGTCTCTCCTCTGTGTCTTTTTGTTGCATCATCTTGCTGCACCAGCTCTCTGCGTGGGCCAGCACTCTGCGCAGGCCAGCACTCTGCATGGGCCAGCTCTCCACTTGGGCCAGCTCGCCTTTCACCAGGAGGCCCTGGGAATTGAATCCTGGACCTCCTATACGGTGGATGGGAGCCCAATCGCTTGAGCCACATCTGTTTCCCCTTATGCTCTCTCTTGAACTAAGAATACCCTTCTCCACCCAATTCCATCTCTTAAAACCCTACTCTTTCTTTTTCCTCCTACTTTTGATTTTGAATAATTTTAACCTGACATTAAAGCTAAAAGAATAGTACAAAGGAGTTTACTTCATTGACTTTGACTCTCTCCATCTCTCTGTCTACACACACACACACACACACACACACACACTTATACATATAAGATCTATTTGATATTGAATGATAGACACCTGGCACTCTACCCTTAAATACTTCAGTATTTATCTCATAAAAGCAAGGGCATTATCTTACATTACCACAATAGTGTTATCACACCTGTAATGTATACAGTTGGTGCCTTATGCCACATGCCCTCACTCCACTTTCGAATTTGACTGTTGCTCACATTGAAAACTTCCAACCTCATGGATCCTTCCATATATATTAACTTTTTCTTGCTTTAGGACTTCTCTTAATAAATCCACTTGGAAATGTAGGTGAGATAATAGCCCTCTGAAGCAACTGTTAACCAGTAAGAGTCTTGAATCAGTGAATAAATCCCCAGCCCCTTGTCTTCCAGTTACTTTTCTGGGACATAGTCTATACAACTCCTTAGAGAATTCCTAGAGTAATAGATCCCTAGAATTAATAGCTTCATTAAAGGAGCATCATTTATAGGAGGTCTCCCCTTCCCTCTTTGAATCTCTTCTCTACATATCTCTTCCTGGAATCACCTATACCAAACAAGTACATATTCAAATATCCTTAATTGTCCAGAAATGCTTTTCCCGTAATCCAGGATCCGTTCAAAGATCACACATTACATTTGTTACTCCTTGATTCTAGGGCAATCCTCCTGTATACCCTAGGTCAATTTTCTTGCACAATCTGGATTTGTCTGATTGTTTCCACATGATTACTTTCAGGTTAAAACACTGTGTGAATGATATTGTAATTCCTATCATATTATGTCAGGAAAAATCCTACTGATTTTTAAAAAATGGTAAACAATTTATTAATTCCAAGAGATCTAACTTCCAACATACACCATTCAAACACATGTGCTTGAGCGAGACAGGAGAATCTTACCTAAGTTTCCAGTTCTCTTTTAAATTAGTTTACAGTCAATACCTTAGAGAACACAGCATTTAGAGGCCCCTGGCCTTCTTTTCTTTTAAATCTACACTTATCCCTTCAAAATTCCCTTTGTGGCAATATGCATTACAGGATGACTCTACTTGCTGAAGGCTGCTTTTCCAAGCAGTGACAGAGTTTAATTTTCACTTTCCAGGGCCTCTGGTAGCTCCCTGGAATTTTTGTTTCCATCCTCTAAGTTCTTTTTCTTCTTCGTTTTTGTTTTAAATTAAATTGAGTAATATTTTCACTTTTCTTTGTTATGTATTTTAGCTTGCAAACATTTCAAGGTCTATGACAAAAATTTTGCCCTGTAGAAAAGTCATCTCTGAAATCACTGCAATAGCTTGTTGGCTGAACTGTATCTCTTTGTCTGGTGTAACTTCTCAAAGACAATCAACAGGGTAGTGAACTGCTGCTTTTAGCCTCTGTCATTAAGAAAATCCTAACTCCTCAACCTCCTCTTCCTCCATCATGGCAGGTGGACTTGGACAGACACCTGAGGGCATAAAGAGCAAATGCTATTGATTTTTGAATATCTGTATTGGAAACCATTTCTCTTTGCTCGATACAGAAGTTACCATTCCCTGGATGAACTATGAAGTCCTATAGAAAATTTTCTCTTTCATACAAGAAACTTTTCAATGCATAACTTAGCACTCAAGTAACTTTCAAAATGAAAACCTTGATGGTTTTCAACTGTGTAAGTGAAAATATAAGTAACAACAATATACGTTTCTAGATGTATAACAACCCCTGTCCCTTGTATATTAACATTACAATAATATTTTTCTCCTTCACTTAATAAACTATTAAAAAACTAAACAAACTTCAGAATAGTTGGGGTCATCTAATCACAGGAAAGTAAGCAAAATACTTTTATCCATACACACACGCATACAAATAAATGCATACACAGAAATATATATCTGCATATATAATTCTGTGAATTTTTTTTGCTTCCTGGGAATTCAGTAGTCTCTTTTTAAATTATGAAAAATGTCCTGTTATTTCAGTAATTGAGTATTAAAATTTTTGACATTTTCATCTTTAGAAATACAGCCAATTCACAACCAGTCATTTGTTAAATTTGGAAACTGCTCATTTTCTGGGTAAGTTTTTCCCCTTCGGGACGCACATACAATGCAAGTGATTGCACTAGGATTTTTTAAAAAACATATCCTACAGAGAACTAAACTTGAAACTCATGTGATGAAGAAAATAAATTTACCCTGCATCCTAGTTTTTTCAAAGACAGGGCAACTTATTGATCTCCCACTCTTTGCTCACCTGCATGGCCATTGTGTGCTAACCAAGCATTACTTGAGTTGGCAGTGTTTTTTTCCCCAGATCTACAATGGCACCACAAAACCTGCTACTCAAAATGTCTCTATGAGGTGCTATCTATTTCAAGTTGTAAAGGAGATTGTATTGAGAAAAAAAACCACAACTTTCCTTTAAGAGAAGTATTATTTTCTATTATAATATTGTCCTGTAAAGCATTTTACTCTGTGAATACTTGAGCTTTGAAGGGAATTCTATCCTTCAATTCTCTCTAAAACCCTAATGATTCTAATCTTTCCAAGGTTAATCTAACTAAACAGATTTCATGGTCATTGTTAATCTGCAGTGTCAGCCATCTATTTCAGTCCAGCCCCAAAGAATTACAGAATACCAAACCTATCATCCCTTATAATAAGATTAACCACAATCAACTCCTAAATTTCGTATCACTCTTCAAGGTCCATCCTTAATTGTTTTGACCTACTTCTGTTTCATCTAGCTTTCATCTGATTTCTGGCTTTTACTCCCATATAACTTATAGAGTATGAGTTCTGGCCATTTCTATTAAGTAGCTGCATCTGGTCTCCCCATGTCTTCATTCTTGTCTCCTTATCAAAGACCTAGAATTTTTGATCTCCTTTCTGGTTATTACTGAATGGACTTCCACTTTAGGGAATTCATTCAGAACTAACTCTTTGGATCTATCAGTGCTCTCTTTTCCCTGAAGCACAACCTCTATATCTACCCATGATGGAAGAAGTTCTGAGGTATGCAGAATTTTGTTTTTGTTTTTCCCAATTTGCTTTGGAGAGGGTAAAAATCACACCTTATATTGGTATAACTATTTTGGAATATCTTTATTTAACACATATTGCATAGCTACTCCTTTTGCAAGTACTGTACAATATCCCCAGGATAGAGAAACACTCAAGCCATAGTTCTTCAAAGTCAGATGATGTATTGGTCTCTACTTGTTTTAGAAATAACCCTCTGAGATCTATAAAACTTGGATTTTCATCATGAAACAGACTGATTAAAAGATTAAGCAACTTCTTCAAGATCACATGTCTAACAAATGGCTGTGCTAGACCTAGAGACCAGGTCCCTAGACTCTGCCACAGAGTCCTATTGCCAGACCACACTAGACAAGAGAGATGCTTCCATCACACAGTGATATTGAGCATGGATCAATTAGTTCTATCATATACATATATTTTTAGGAGGTATTGGGGATTGGACCTAGGACCTTGCATATGTGAAGCAGGTGCTCAACCACTGAGCTACAACTGCTCCACAGAGTTCTGTCATTTTTTTATTGCTTTTTCTGGAGTCCTAGAATATGTGAATCTCAAAATGTATTATTAGTTATATGACTATATAAAAAACTTAGTAAGAATGATTAAATTTGCTCTGAATACTACATATATATTCATACATAGTATATAGTTATAATGTTGATGGAAAATGGAAGGTCATTTGGGAAGCATTCTCATCTTCCCTTCAAGAATATTCCCTTTTTAAAAGTAAATCCCAAGTTCATTTGCGGATACCTTGAAAGTTTTGCAAATAAATCACAAGTTCACTTATAGATATCATGGCCACTTGGTAACCAAATTCTAGAGTCACTTATTTAAGGGAATATTTGTTATGTAATTAACCAAATGTGCCTGTAATGACAGATGATATCTTTACTTTATAGAGAGCACTGTCTCCGTTTTGATTAGTCATACATTCATTAATTAATTCATTCCTTTACTCTTTTGCACATATTTATTAAGTGCATACTTTGTATTAGGCTCTCATTTTACTGAAAACTTATGGAATCCCCATAGATTTCTTTGTATGCAGTCTTACTATTTAAGGATGTTTATCCCTCTTGCAGTCTCTTTCCCTATTTGAGGAGACATAAGTTTTGTAGTTATTATTAATTTAATCAACTTATGTTTTCCTTGTGGCCCTTCCCCACACAACCTGGAGACTTGAAAGTAGTGAGTAGCAAACATAAAACTCAGAAAACTGGGAAATTGTTGCTAGATCAATTTAAACAGTGTTTTAGTCTACCATTTGGGGCAAATATTAGCATTTTCAATTGTTACCATGTTATCAAATCATTAGAGATTTATCTACTGGGCATATGGTTGTTCACAGAAACAACAAGTTTTATGGGGAAATTATGCTGCTGTTAATGGTGACAGTGTTTGCAAGAACAACAACAAAAAATGAAATAAAATATAAAAACAAGACATTTTTGGTAGGCTGAAATATGGTCCTCCAAAAGATATCCATGTTCTAATTCCTGGACATGTGACTATTACCTCACATGGTAGCTAGGGTCTTTGAAATGTGATTAAGTTAAGGATCTTGAGATAGAGAGATTATTCTGTATTATCAGGTTGGCCCTAATTGCAATCTCATATGCCTATATAAGAGAAAGATGGGGAGATTTCATTCCCACAAAGAAGCAGGTGATGTGAAGATGGAGCAGAGAGAATTGAAAATGCTGACATTGAAAACTGGAGTAATACAGTCATGAATGAAGGAATTCCAACAAACACCAGAAGCTGAAAGGAACAACGAATGGATTCCCTGCTAGAAGCCTCTGAAAGAATCACAGCCTCGTTGACACCTTGATTTTGGTTCAGTGATGCTGATTTCAGACTTCTGAACTCCAGGACTCTGAGAGAATAAATGAGTTGTCTTAAAGACTTAAAGTCTGTGGTAACTTGCTACAGCAGCCTCGGGAAACCATTGCATTTTAATAAGAATATTGAACAAATATATTGAGTTCAGAGGTGAATGGTTAGTGGCTCTGAGACTTTAATGGATTGATAAATTATCTGAGCATCAGTTTCTTCAAATGTAAAATGGTGGTAAAGTAGTACCTCTTCCCCTTTTTAGCCATGATGGAGTAACTGGATTTACCCTCCCACCTTAAAATTTAAAGAACTTGAAAAAACATGAAACACAGATTTTTAAGGCATTGTATAGCAGGCCCCACAGACCAGTGACCATTCAGAGAAGGGAAACAAAAGAGGCAAGACCTACAGTTACCACAGCTTAATGACAAGAGTTTTTAGGCCAAAGCACAAGGAGGGTAAACCAAAACAAAGTCCAGAGGTCTCATTTAGTTAAGAAGTGTGGTAGGTTGAAATATGAACCCAAATGAAAGATATGTTCTAAATCTTAATCCACATTCCTGTGGATGTTAAACCATTTGTAAATAGGAATTTTTGAAAATATTATTTTTTAGGTAAAGTGTGGCCAAGATGGGTCTTAAACTATATCACTGGAGGCCTTATAAAAGGTAAAAAATTGGAAACCAGAAGTCAAAGAAAGCCAGAGGAAGGAAGGAGCCAGAAGCTAAAAGTCAATGGAAACCCAAAGAGCAGATACAGGGAGAGGGAGATTGTCACATGATAGAAGGTAGAGATGAAAACCAAGGAAGCCCAGGGATTGTGGCAAATCAGCATCAGAACACTCAGTCACCAGGGAGAAAGCCTGGTGTTGCCAAACACTTGACTTTGGACTTCTGACCTCCAAAAACATGAAACAATAAATTCCTGTTTTTAAGTCAACTAATGTATGTTATTTGTCAAACAGCTTGGAAAACTGAGACAGGGAAATAGAGATGAGAGTTATGGGAAGCTAAAGTGGCAAAAATATACAAGGCAAAATACAGAAGAGGAGGAAGCTACAGAGGATGAGAGTACACAAGATCTGTGAAAAGTAAACATAGAAGTGTTGAGTAAATATTTTGCAGCCTCATGAGTAAACGCTGATTAAAGTATACTCTATTGAGGTTTTTATACCATTCATAAGATGGTGCAATACTATTTGAAGGAAGCCTGTGATAAATTACAATGTATGCTGTAAACTCTAGAGAAGTCACAGAAATTAAAACAAAACAAAACAGAGAAATAATTTATTAATCCAGAAGAAACAAGGACAGTGGGAGAGAGGGAACAAAGAAAAGAGGTGACAAATCGAAAGAAAAAGAAAAACAGCAAATGGTAGACTTAAGCCCAAGTGATAAGCATCTTAAATGTTAATGGTCAAAATAAGAGGCAGAGATTCTCAGATTTGATGAAAAAGGAAAACCAAACTATATGATGTCTATAAAAAATACCTATTTTAAGCCTACTTTGAAGACAAATAAGTTAAAATAAAAGGGTAAAAAAAGATGCAAAAATGAATGTTAAAAAGCTGTAATGAGTATATTAAAATCATATAAAGTAGAGTTCAGAACAAGGAATATCACCAAGGATAAAGGAGGATATTTCAAATTGATAAAATAAAAAGCTAATTCAACAAGAAGACAAAACAATCCAATAATTTATGTATGCAATATTATAGCTTAAAAATAAAGGGAGCAAAATATAAGATAACTGAAGAAAAGCACCAAACAAATCCACAATTTGAAGCAGAAATTTCAACACTTTTCTCTCAATAATTGATAGGACAAATAGACAAAAAATCAGTAAGGACATTGAAGACCTGATTAACTCTATTAGTCAATTCTACCTAATTGACATTTAAAGAAAAATACCCCAAGGGAGTGAGTGTAGCTCAGTTGGTTGAGTGCCTGCTTCCCACATATGAGGCCCCAGGTTCAATCCCCTATGCCTCCTTAAAAAAACAACAAAACAAAAACACACACAAAAAAATACAATTCTTCCTAATTGCATGTAGCACATTCATCGAGAAAGACCATATTTTGAATTCTAAGACAAGTAAACAATAAATTCAAAATGATTATTATCATACAAAATATGTTCTATTACAATAGTGGAAATGTGTTTTTTTTTTGGCAAATATGGCAGGGGAGGGTCACTGGTGCAGGGTGTCTGTGGTGGGAGGATATGTGGGATAGAGTGCATCTGGGGCATGCTTCTATGGAATATCAATGTGGTCATCTTGGCATAGGGTGTTATCTCAGTGACTGGGTTATTGTGTGTGGAGACCCACACAATAAACAAGAAATTGTTAAATTCCCTTCCTGGGGAGTCCTGTTATGTTCTCAAATACAGGGGCAAAAGCCTCTAGAGTATATGGGCAACACCTAATAAAAGAAAACAGACCAGTATGTCAAGTCCTCAATATTAATGCATGCAACTACGAACCTTATTCAAAAATTGAAACCTAGTGGTTGCCATAGGTTCTGAGGGGGAGGGAAGAATGGGTGTAATATAGGTGATTTGGGGAGCATTGGAATTGTTCTACCTGATCTTTTAATGATGCATACAGGTCATTATACATGTTGTCAAAACCTATAAAAGTATACGGTGCAAGAGGTAAATCATAATGTAAACCATTGACCATGGTTAGTAGCAATGCTTTGATATTTGTTCATCAATTGTAACAAATGTACCATACTCATGTAGGGGAAGATACAGCAGGTATATGGGAATCTCTCATATTTTCTATGTGGTTTTTCTGTAACCTAAAGCTTTTTGGGGAAAAAAGTGAAAAAAGACACTAGGGGAACATACAGAAGAAACTATCAATATACATAAAAGATAACAGAACTTATGGTGATGAAAGGCACAATGCAAAAAAATTATTTTTATTTATTTATTTGTATACAAATCAATTTTATTGATACATATTAATAAACCATAGAATTCATCCAAAGTGTGCAATCAATGGTATTTGGTATAATCACATAATTGTGCATTCATCACTTCAATAATTATTAGAGTATTTCCATTATTTCAATCATAATAATAAAAAAATAATAAAAAAAAACAAGAAAATTCTTCACCTCTCCATTATTATTTTTTGTTGTTAGCCTTGTTTGGGAGGAGGTTTTGGATTGCAGAAGGTTTGCAAGAGGCAGGGGAAGATCACTGATTCGGGGTGTCAGTGGTGGGAGGATGTGTGGGGAGGGGTGCACCTGGAGCATGTCTCTGTGGAATATGAATGTGTTCGTAAGGTCACAGGGTGTTTTCTCAGTGGGTGGAGACCCACAGAATAACTGACGAAATTTTGAATTCCCATTCTGGGTAGTACTGCTACATTCTTTCATAGAGTGGCAAGAATCTCTATAGTACATAGGCAGTGCCTAGCAAAGAAGGACAGACCAATACACCAGGCCCTTGATACTGATGCTTGTACTTAAGAATCTTGTTCTTGTGAATATGAAACATAGCCTAGTAATATATATTGCCTCTGAATTACCTCCTGAAAGCCTCCTTGTTGCTCAAATGTGGCCTCTCTCTAAGCCAAACTCAACATATAAATTCACTACCTTCTTCCTGATGTGGGACATGACCCCCAGGAGTGAGCCTCCCTGGAAATGAGAGATTATTATCAAGTGCCAACTGGCTGTGCACTTAGAAAATGACCTAGACCAAAAGCGTGAAATATTAACTACAAATGAGTTTTTATGGCTAAGAGATGCCAAAGTGAGTTGGAAGGTCATTCCAGAGGTTATGCTATGAACATCTCAGGAGGATCTCACTGACTGTCACAGTAAACAGTTCTTCAAGCAGGGGTGCTCCTGAGAGATCTACAGACATCTAGATATCATAGGTAAGGCAGATAGCCCCAGGAAATTGGCACCCTGTTGGTGGGCCTTCACTTGGAATATATGGTAACCTATCTCCCCAATGTATCAGAGTTAGACTCATTTATAATTTTCCTACAATGGTTCTTCTGCCCCATTTATTTGAATCTATTATTAGCACTATACCCATTAAATATATGTCCCAGAGACTTACATCTTCTGGCTGTTCATATGCCAGTTTAGCCCTGAATCTCAGCAGAGTTACAGCCACCACCCACTTTCCAGTTCACTGGACTCACTCAGGACAACTAACAAAAGGATGATGATGGACAATGCCCATTCCCCAAAACAGAGAGTATCTACAAGTGCAAGCAAGACAGTTCCATCATCTGCCCCATGAGATCTCTGCCCCCTCTCAATTGGAAGCAGATTGGCCATCACCATCCAAAATCTTCAAGATTGAGGAATGAACAAACATAAGGGGGGAATGCAACTATGAACTAAAGTAGACATTATTATTCTAGTAATGGATGGAAGACCTTGTAAAGTTGATATAAAGACAATGATCATTTGGGTATCTAAGCACCTCTTAAAATATATTTGTATATATACATAAATAACATTTTTGTAAGCAAATGCACATATATGCATATATATTTATATAACATTTTGCAAATGTTGGTATGTATTGTGAAAATTTTGATTTTTACCCACAATAAAAAAAAAAAAAAAAAAAAGACAGTGATCAACAGAGATTCTAAGGAGAGAGAGAAGGAAGAATAGCTGTAACATCAAGCATTTTTTGGATATTGGAATTTTTCTGCATGACATTGCGATGATGGATACAGGCTCTTATACATTTTGTCAAAACCTATAATATTGTGCAGTACAAAGTGTAAATCATATTGTAAACTTTAGACCATGCTTAGTAGCAATGCTTTAATATGTTTTCATCAATCTTAACAAATGTATCACACTAATGAAAGATGTTGTTAATGGGGGAAAGTGTGGGAGGGGGAGGGAATCAGGCATATGGGAATCCCATATATTTTTTATGTAATATTTATGTAGTATGACACTTCTTAAAAATGAAGAAATAAGCTAAAAATGAATAACAGAAATATATCTGGAAAATTCTGTAATAGTTGGAAATGAAATGACATATTTCTAAGTAATCCTTGCATCAGAGAAGAAATCACAAGGGGAATTAGAAAATAATTTAAACTGAACAAAAATAAAAATAAAATAACAAAATTCATGGGAAGCAGCTAAATCAATGCTTTTTGGAAATTTTATAGCATTGTATTAGAAAGAAGAAAAATCTCAAGTCAGTGATCTAAGCTTATGTGTTAATAACTAGAAAAAAATTATACCCCAAGGAAGAAGAAGAAACAGTAATATAAGATGAGATATCAATAGAAAGTAGGAAAATAATAGTGGGAATTAATGAAACTAAAATTGTTTATTTAAAAAGATGAACAAAACTGATAAACTATTAGACAAACAGATCAGGAAAAAAAGAAAGAAGAACAAAATTACCATTATCAAGAATGAAAGAGAAAACATGATCACAGATTCCTCAGACATTAAAAGGATTTAACTTTTTTGGTTAAATTAAAGGATTAAAAGGATTTTGACCTCTTTGTCAAGAAAGTAAAAAAGCAGCCTTCTCAATGGGAAAAAATTCTTCAGGAACTATATGTTTGATAAGGGATTGATCTCCATGTTGTGTGATCACACAACTTAATGACAAAATGACAAGCAACCCCACTTAAAAATGGGTAATATCATTGAACAGACATTTTTCTGAAGTGGAAATACAAATGACCAAAGGACACATGAAAAGATATTCAACATCACTAGCTATTAGGGAAATGTGAATCAAAACTACCATGAGCTATCATCTCACACTATACAGAATGGCCATTATTAAAAGAACAGAAAACTACCAGTGCTGGAGAGGATGTGGATAAATAAGAACACTCCTTCACTGTTGGTGGTACTGTAAAATGATGCAACCTCTGTGGAAGACGATCTGATGGTTCCTCAGGAAACTAAATAGAGAACTGTCACATAATCCAGCAATCTCACTGATAGGGATATATTCAAAAGAACTGAAAGCAAGGATGTGAACAGATATTTGCACACCAATGTTCATAGCAGCATTTCACAATAGCTAAAAGATGGAAACAACCTAATCGCCCATCAACTGATGAATGGGTAAACAAAATGTGGTATATTCATATGACAGAATATTACTCAGCTGTAAGAAGAAATCAATTGTGGAAGCATATGACAAATTGGAGGAAACATGAAGATAGCATGTTGAATGAAATATGCTCGACAAAAAAAGGCAAATGTATGGTCTCACTGATAATGAACTATATACAGTGAATAGACTCATGGAGTTGGACTATTAATTGTAGGTTGTTGGAGATGGAATGTGGGATGAGAAGGGGAAGAAGATGCTGGATGTATGTAGAATGTTCAATAAGGTCAAATATAAATATTTTTTTGAGTGGTTGAACTTGATGGCAACAAATTATAATGAATGTAACAAACACTGTTGATTTATGGATGTGATTATGGATAAAATGAATAGTCTAGGAAGATTAATATTAGTTGGAAGACAGTTGGAGGATAATATTGGGAACATATAAGAATTATTTTGAAAATAGATGAGGATTGTGATTAATAATATAAATACTGGAATATTCTACTACAGAGTGTTAAGAATTTGGTGATACATGGGAAAAATATAACTAATGTAATGTATGGACTATTGTTAAAAAGAAATGATAATGTTTTTGTAGCAGAAGCAAAATTTGTTCTGTATTAATTATTTAAAAAAGGAATATGGGTTTGGTTTTGTGAGATATCAATACAATTAAGCATTTTTTCCTCTTCTTCATTTGTTTTTTTCATTAATAAGGAGACCTTGACTAAGTCATTAAACTAATCTGTGTACATCTGTGTATCTTTCTGAACACTGGAGAAACAACTGAGTTAGCAGTTGGTCTTAGATGAGATAAAAATGCCTGGAAAAGAACTTTTTTAGGAGTAATATTTCTATAACTTGTTGAGCTGCCTTTTTCTGTTCTTTTATTTTTGAGAATTGGAAGTAAAGTTGCTAGTAATTTTAAAAGAAGGATAATAATGGAATGTGATGAACAAATGTATGTTAATAAATTTTAAAAATTAGATGAAATTGAAAATTTTCTTGAAGGACACAAAGTACCAACACAAGAAATAAAAATCTGAAATGCCCTGTATCCATAAATAAATTGAATTCCTACTTAAAACATTGCCTTGAATTAAACTTGAAGACCAGGTGGCTTCACTGGTGAATTCTACTAAATGTTTAAAGAATAATTAGTACCAATTCTACACAAGCTAGTCCAGAAAATAGAAGAGGAAACATTTCTTATCTCCTTTCATGATACCAGCATCACTCTGGCTGAAGGATCTCAAGAAAGCTTCAGAAAACTAACCCTCATGGACATGAAAAAAAAAGTCTTAACAAAATATGAGCTAACCAAATCCAGCAATATATTTAAAAAGTTAACAAATCAGGACCAAATGAGATTTGTCCTAAGAAGGCAAAGTAATTACAAACTCATTACAGTCATTACATTCCATGCTTAAAAATTATGCTTAAAATTTGCTCAATAAATGGCAAAAAAAGAGAAAACAAAACATTTGACAAAATTCAACATGGGAATAGAAGGGGAATTTTTCAATCTGATTTAGGGTAGCCATGAAAACCTGACAGCTAACATCATATTAATGGTGGAAGTCTTCATTCTTTCCAATACTTAGGGGGAAATTTTCCTCCTCCCCCCGCCCCTATTTGCAAATACTATATACTGGAAAATACAAATATTACCAAAAAAAATTAAAGTAGACTTAAATAAATCAGAAGATTCATGATCAGAAGCTACAATATTTTAAGATCCCTATTTCCCCCCAAATTGAGCTAAAAGTTCAATTGAATCAAAATCAAAATCCCAGCAGATTTCTTTTTATTTTGTAAAATTTAACAGGTTGATTCAATATTTCAGTACTCTCGCTATGATTTGAAGACCTAATACAAAGTTTTAAGTAGTGTGGGCAGCATGTAATTGAGAATTCAAAAATAGACTCACATTTATAGTCAATTGATTTTCAAGGAAGTTTCAAAGGCAATTCAACAGAGAAAGGATAATCTTTAAAACAAATTGTGCTATAACATTTGGATGTCAATATGCAAAAAAGTGAACCTTAATCAACCCTTATCTCACTCCAGGTAAAAATTACCTCAAAATGGATCATAAATCCAGCTGTTAGTGAGAAAAGTATAAGACTTCAAAAAGAAAACATACAAGAAAATCTAATTGATCTGGGGTCTGGAAAACTTGTTAAAATAAGAAAACTAAATCATCAAGTAGAAAAATGATATATTAGACTTCATCAAAATTAAAAAGTTTAGCTCCCAAAGGGCACATTTAGGAAATTGAAAATATGCAAACCACAGATTGGGAGAAAATAAGTATGGGACATATTTTATCAACAACTTGTATCCAGAATTCTTAAGAATTCTTCAAGTCACTAACAACAAAACACCTGTGTTTTTGTTTTAAATGGGCAAAAGATTTGAAAAGACATTTTACCAAAGAAAATATTCAAAATGCAAATGAACCAATTTTTAAAAGTATCATTATTCATTTGTGAAACTCAAATAAAGACTACAATGAGACATGTAATATAATATAACATAATATAATATAATATATCATATCATATATCATATCATATGATATATTATCTAAAATTAAAGATTTAAAATACTGACTTTCGGTAGAGCAACTGAATCTCTCATAAGTTGCTGATGTAAATGCAAAACAGTACAGCAACTTTGGGGCACAATTTGACAATTTATTATATAGTTAAACATGCATTTACTGTGTGACCCAGCAATTCCACACCTGAGTATTTACCAAAAGAAATTAAAACCTATGTCTATACAAAGACATATTCAAATACCCATAGGAGCTTTCCTTATAATAGCTAAAACATGAATACAACTCAAGAGTTCACCATAGGTAAAATTATCCTCGTATGTCCACAGATAAAGTTTATCAAGAACTTCTATCAGCAATTGCAAAGACTACAGCAATTAAGTCAACTCAGTTCTGACTTCAAACACCTGCATTTAGACCAGACTCCACAAAATAAGGACAGTTGTCTACAAGATTCCCTTTCAGGGTCCAGTTTCAGTTTCAGGGTCCAGGCCACCCACACTTTGGACCAACTGGCTACAAATTCTGGGTTTCCCATCACCCCTCAGTATCGATAATTTGCTAGAATTACACATAACTCTCTTAAAGCACTGTACTTATGATTATAGCTTTATTATAGTAAAAGGATAAGATCAAGAAGAAGCCAAAAGAAGAGAAACATAGAGCAAGTTTATATTGGCCAGGGGTTGGGGTAGTCCTTGCCTGGGTTCGTTCGCTCGACATAGCAGAATAGACAGACATACCAAACTAGACTAGGAAGGAAAAGGGGGTTTATTCACCAACAGGAGACCAGAGATGTATAATCTCAAACCGGCCTCCTTGAACTGCAGAAATTCTAATATTTTATACCATTGGGATGCTAATGGATAATTGGGGCAGAGTAGGACACAGGTTTCTAAATTAATAAACATTAAGGAGTTGAACATGGTAGGGTGGGTACCAAACCAGAGTCACTTACAAGGTTATAATCATCATCAGAGTTCAAGATTCTGGGATAGGAAAGCACAGAGTAGAGGTCAGTCACAGGGTTTCCATTTGGATATCAAACAGAAGGGTGGAGTGGTTAAGGATAAACAAAAGTATGGTCAGTCTAGAATTACCATCACAAAGGCAAGTACACACAGTGTGAACCTAGCTCTGAGATAACCATAAACAAAGTAAGTTCAGTCTAAAATTACCATCATAATAGCAGGTCTAGGCTAAATCTAGCCAGTTTCAGCAATTTCAGATATTAACCTTTTTCTAAGTTTTAAAATATAAAGGCATCTATATAATCCTTAACCCTCCATTACAAAGGTTCAATACAATTCCTCAATATTTAAACTGTACTGGGTTTTTCTAGTCCTACAATATGAGGCCTCATTATGCAGGCATGATTGCTAGAGCCGATGTCAGCATTGTGGAACACAATCTGGAGTGCCCCTGCCCCCAGAGGACCAACAGGTGTGCTAATATGATGCGGCTCATCCCAATCACACGGTTGCTCTTTCTGGTGTGGACAGCCCAACTAGAGGACTTCTCCCCCTCTACACACCACTTTACCTGTTGTCTCATTAGCATGTGAGCTTCCAGGTGTGGCTCTGAGCCTTCAATGAATGACAAAAGACACTCCTATCTTGGGAATTCTAAAGATTCAGAGGTTGCTTCCCCAGGAACTGGGGACAAAGATCAGCCAAGTTTTTCATTATACTATACCTTGCAAAGGAATACTAATTAACATTGGAAACAAAGGAACTAGTGATACACACAACTACATGGATGAATCTCAAAGGCTTTATGGTAACTGGGAGAAACCAAACAAAAATACTGCGTCCTATATGATTCCATTTATATGAACTTTTAGAGAGGACAAATTACAGTGATAGAAATAAGATCAATGTTGGCTCCGGTCCAGTGGATTGGGAAGGGGATTGACTACAAAGGGGAGGAGGGAACTTTTAGGGATGAAGGAAGTTTTATACCACGGTTTTGTTAGTGGTTATACCACTATATATATTTGTCAAAAATCCAATTGTACTTTAAAATTGGTGACTTTTACCATATATAAACTGCACCTCAGTAAAAAAAAATTATAATAATGTCTGCTTTAACTCAATGAGATGTTTTGGGGAAAAAACATGGATTATCGTGCATGTGAAATGTAAAGTATATTTTGCTTACATTGTTTAGCAAAGGCATAGCTGTGGTTCACAGAAACCCTGCTCCCTGAATACTATTTCATGACACTTTCTTTCTGCTCATGTGGAAAGGAATATGCTGCAGGCAAGTGTTCTCCATTGAGTGAGGCTGTTTCTCAGGAGAAAAAAAGAAATCAATAATAAAGCCGGCAACACAAATGCTTCAGATGTTTGTTGATTTGAGGTTACATGGCCAAATATTAATCTTCATTTTAATTAAAGACTTGATGTTTGGCATTGGCATTGCCAATAAATTTAATGGATTAAATTATGTGGAAGAAATCACAAACTATCGATTGTCATTCCAAGTCTGAAATGGAAATTACTTATAATGAGAATCAAAGACTGTACCAAAGCCACTGGCTTTGGAAGGAGTTGCATGAGCATGAGAGAAATATTCCTATGAAATGTTCTAACACTTTACTTGGGGAATTAGATGACTGCTGTCATACATGTATTTTCAGTAGAGTGCATGTTATTTAAACAGAATTTTTTCCCTAAAAGAAAATTAGATAGGTAGATAGATAGATAGATGATAGATAGATAGATAGATAGATAGATAGATAGATAGATAGATAGATGATAGATAAAAATGTAGTGAAATAAATTAGGGCATTAGTCTTGGAAAACCCCTTTGAATTTCCAAGCATTTGTGTCTCTTTCCAGACGTTTTATCTCCTGAATTAAATTTTATTAGACATTCCAGAAGATAAACCCATTAACCTCTAAGGAAAATAAGATAATAAATAAATAAATAGATAAATAAATAAATAAGCAAACAAATGAGAAAGGAAGGAAGGAAGAAAAAAGAAAAAGAAAGCCAAAGCTCCTCATTTGTTACTGATGAATATAGTCTACATTCTGAGCAGCCTCTCTGAGCAAGCACTGGTTTATCAAAAGCATTCTAAGAGGGCACATTGGAAAATGATTAAATGATTCTCCTCATTTGCACTTGTTTCAAAGGTGACTCCATCATCATTGTCTGAAAGACAAGTTTCCCCTCAGTAACAAATGATTACAGCTTAATGAATCCCAGAGGTTTGCCACTGATGTAGAACAAAGGGGTAAGAACGCAAGCAGTGGCTCAAGATCTATTTTTCATCGCTGCCTAATGTTTTGCTTCACTGATCTATCACTAAACAACAGCTGCTGGGCTTGAGGCAGAGTTCACCCCAGGAGTGACAGAGACCTCCTTTAGTGACTGGGAATCTGGGTTTATCTCGGGCCTTGAACAAAGTCACTAACTGTGGAGGGGGAACCAGTGGGCAAACGTTACCTTGACTCTCAAGAAGGGGTTGACCGATGCCCCACACAGCAGGAGGACAATCTGCAGCCAACCCAAATCCTCTTCCATATCTATTATTAACACTACAGATGCAGCCCGTCTCTCTTCAGCGAGAGAGTCATTTGAGAAGTTAACATTTTTAAAAAGCATCTCCTGCTTTGTGCACAAAAGTGATACTGAAGCTTGCCTTTTTCTGTAAGCCATTCAGATTTAGAGTCTCTTCTCTAACTTCTCTCAAACTCTGCACTATGTTCTTTTGTTCTACCCCTCCCCTGTTCCCACACTATCATCAACTACCTGTCTACAAAGTAAATTTTACTTCATCTATAAGTTATCCTAATTAACAGGAATCTCTGTTTCCCTTTCCAGATGTTGGAGAATGACCTTCACATAAGTTTTCTGTGTGTAATTATTGCAAACAGCTAGGATTTTTTAAAAGGGGTTTTCAAAGCACATTAATTAAGGATAACAGGGAAAATGAACACTTTTATTTTCTTTTCCAAGGATGCATTAAAAAATTATATATTTTCCTTTGTTGAGAGGAAAAAGTGCACTTTTCTGAAAAAGAAAATAAAATCTTCTTTGATTGCAGTGTATATTACCACATTTGGAATTAAAACTTCCTACCATAGCTTAAGTATTAAAAGAATTTTAGACTGATTACTAATTCCAAGAAAAGAGAGGTATTTTATTTAACTATTTTTAGGAAGCTGTTCAAAAAATACATTGGGTGAAGATACACACTGTCTGTTCAGTCATAGAAGAAAATAGTAATGGCTTAAAATAATTTTAAATTAAATTTTAAGTGCCCAATAGTTTAATTTTCTAGGATGCTAAACTCATGTAGCATTAAATTTTACCACATGCGATTGTTATGACAGAGCAAATATCTCTTATCCCAGTCCTTTTTTTTTTCCTCATAATTTTGAAATCCATGAATTTTGCAGTGTGAACAAGTTTAGAAGTTCTGTAACTGTACTGTGGGGCCATGTATTCTTGATAACAAATGGACTTATCTCACATTTTACAAAACTTTCCTGTTTTATTTAAAAGAAATTTTGAAAGTTGATATTTCTGAATTTATTTTTCCATCCATCCATCATTCATCTATTCATCATTTCCTTAGACAGCAAATAAGTCATGAAGCACTTACAATATATCAGAGACTGCATTAGACACTACTGAGATAAAGATAAGAGGGCAGTGTCTGTACTTCAGGGTTATCTAATGGGAAGACAGATTTGCAAATATTCAAACCACTGCACACTGTGGTGATGGGTTTGGATGGCCCTATTCTGCAATATGAGCATAGAAGAACCCCATCTTTTGAAGTTATCAAGGAAAGAGTCAAAGTGGAAGTAGTCTTTGAATTGAGTTTTGAAGGATAGGTAGGGATTTTCCAATTAGCAAAGAAGGAAAAAGGAATTTTAGGCACAGGAAGAATTTTGTAAAGTATGGATTTGAGGGTGTGATCTAGGTATGGTCAGTTGCTGGAAATGATTCTATGTTGCTGGGGACTGATGTTGGAGATGATTTATGGGAGAAGCAGAATCAGGAGATGAGGCTGGACAAAGAGCTAAGGGACAAATCATGAAGTGCCCTGCAGGTCTGATATTGAAATTTAAGTATCACTTCTCAGTTGGGAACCTCTAAAGAATTTTTGGCAAAAAAGGAATGTTATCACTCTTCAAATATAGAAAACCCGCTGTTGAAATCTTTCGGTAATAAACTTTTTTAAAAGTCTTGAATGAGAAAACTAAATGCTATGCATATTGGATCAGGATAATTTATGTTGAATATATTATCTTGTTATAGATGATTCAGATGAGCATTAATGAAGAGTAAATTGTTTTGAATTCTTTTTTTTTTTTTTTTTTTTCAATATCTCATAGACATCCTTACCTCTTCCTTGGACATTCCCTGTGGACAGTCTCTCCTTCTGCTGGGAGGTGGAGGAGTGCTGACCCTCTGGGGTGAACAGAAAGGTGTGAAGGGAACTCAAGGGAGCTTGCCTGTGCAGCAAGATGCAAGACAATGGCCCAGCTGGCATGCCCTAGAAGATAAATATGAAGAGCTCTCAGGAGGGGCCCAGGGCACCAAATTCTTCATATGAATGAAACATTTTACTCTAAATGTATTCCTCTCAGGTTTGCTAGCCCTGTTGGGAAACTTACGTGAAAAATGCTTAACACCTGTTTCTAAAAAGAGTCCCTGCCATGGTTCAGTTTATTCTCAAGCTTTCTGACTCTTCCCTCTGTCCTAGTTACTTTCTTCCTCTGTGTCCTTCTGCTATTACAACTCCTTTATTATTTCCCCACTCTTCAAAGTAGTGTTCCTGATCTTAAGAGGGGGGCTTGGTTGATGAAGGCCCAGATTAAATGCACTGCTAGGACTGGACAAGATTTCTTACTGTTAGGGAGATCTTGCATGTAAAAGTGACTTGTACATTTTCCAGAAAAATGAGATAATACATGCAAAACCACCTAGCATAAGGCTTTACATAGTGTCTTGTTAAATGAGTTAGTGTGTGTAAAAAGCAGCTCACACATTTGTTTTTCAGGCAGATAGCACTTGCTGATGGCGATTCACACCTCTGTGTCTGGGAGAGTTAAATACCAGTGTGAGGACAAAGAAAGAGAAGAAAACACCATATTGGAAAGTGCATCCCATCTGGTATTACATATATATGTGCTGTTATAACTTTATATTCCTTTATCTTAGATAGTAAGATTTTGAATGGCCCTAGAGTTGGGAATTGTAATCCAAGGAAAGGCAGCAGGACAATTACAAAGCTATCTGGCAAGTTTATTCTCATGGATACATAATATACAAACTTCAAGATGGTAACCCAGTAATGGAAGCTATGTAGCCTCCCATCAAACATATTTCCTTACCAGGAGGTATTATCTGAACAGGCCAATAAGACTTTCCAGGACATAGGTCTTAGACCCTTTTACAGTAGGACTCTAGGAATGGCTGTGCAGGAAGACTCAGAGTCACTCTCTGATCTCCTCACTTCACTTAAACACACACACACATACATACCAGAATAATTTTCTAATAAGAGCTAATAAAATCTCAGTTATCAAAATCCTAGATAAAAGAACTTTAGTTTAGGGCATGGTGCCTGGGTCAAAAAACACTATAGATTAAAATAATATGGGAGACAAAGGAGGGAAGATGGGTAATGCTGTGACTTGAAGGTTACACAAGCACCAGGACTGGGGCAGTGGCTTCCAGTTCTGTCAGTGGACACCTAGGTATAGTGAGCTTAGTTTCCATTTCTTTCAGATGGCAGGGGAAAGATCACTGCTTAATCTCCTATTCTGATCGGATTTGACACGATTTGATTTTCATGTGTAAATGTCTATGTGAGAAAGTATGTCTACTAACAGAACCAACTCTCAGGATCTATGCTGAAAAAGTTAGGGAAATTAAGTTAAGACTAAACTATTGCATAAGAGGAAATATAAAGAAAATCTCAGGCACAATTAGTATCTGTCTTGGGAATTATTCATGCAAACTCATATTGCCTAGTTGGTTCCAACATGTCAAATGAATTAAATAATCTAGTTAAGCAAAGAAAGCTATTTGCAAAATTTGTCTGATTTGACCAATCAATGAAAAAGATAAAATCTGTGTAAATGAAGTCAGCATCATAGAAAACATAAATTTTCAGTTATGTGTTGTCCCCTTTACTTCATATCACCTTAGACTTACAGTTCTAAAATCATTTAAAAAGGTGCACATATGGTCAGATGACAAGGCTCTAATGCTAACAGAGTATTTTTTTCTGGGATTATCTTGAGTTACTGATTTCTTTAGAGTGAATTTTACACATCAGCTAGTTAATTAATGAATCTAAAGACAAGGGTGTGAAGCAGTTGGCCTTACAGCAGTCTCTGTTTAATAGAAAATACATTTAGAATATTCACTTTGCTTGATTAGTCTCCACAGTCAGAAAAATCCTGTTTCAAACCACATGTGGTGAGGTTTAAGTAATTTTTTCCTGCCTTTGGGTTTTAATATTCTTAATGACTAATTGTTTTCTAAAAAATAAAAGAAAATGGAGTGTTTTCCAGTAGGAAGTATAGTTTAGGTGAAAAATGCAAATCTAATTTGGAGACTAAAATAAAAATAAGCTTTCCTTTATGTTCATAATTCTTTTTGGTAATAATGTGATGAGGGCTACCCATTATATATATGTATATATTGCTGTAGAAAAATATAAAAATGTGCCTCCCATGGTTTATGCCCTCAGAGATCTTTCCATTTCATTGGGGAGATAGGCCTAAGGACCATGTATTTATACACATTGCAAATAGTATATAATCAACGTTTATAATAGAGGTGAATTTTGGGTTAGGGGTGGGAAGATAGAGAACTCAATGGAAATAAGCCATGATTCTTTTGGGAGAGAAAATAAGTAAGCTTCTCTCTATCCTTCCTATGGAACCAGGAGTCCACTTGCTGAAAATAAAGTTTCATACTTACTCCAAGGTAAAGTCATAAACTGTAGATTTTCAAAAGTAGTGTGGAAGAGGTATCAGTTTTATAAATATAGAAAACTGTTTCTAAAAGAATGGGGAAGGAGTGTTGGGTGGATAGGTTTATAGATGTCCATTGAACCTATTTTAGTGTTTAACAATGCTTTTCTGTCACAGCAGTGACCTATTCTCATGAATTGCCCCTTTGGTAAATTATATGAAAATGTCTCAGAGTCTTGGTTTCTACTTAATTACCTGGCTCAGATCCTTTAGGAGTGCACCCATGAACAGAGATATGGGGAGTAGGATCCATCTGTCTGGGACAAGATCTAAGCAGATTTGTAAAGTAACAGCCAAAAAATGGTGAAAGAGCATGTATAGAGCTCGTTCCAGAAACTTTTAATGTAAAATCTATGGGAGTAAGTACAATTTTAGACTCCCATTCAAAACAGTAGAGGATGGTCCAGAATAAAGCAAGTTCTAACAAGAAGTGTTACGTTAGATTTAGACAATATGGTGGAAGATTAGGAAAGTCATGATTGAAAGGTAAACAGGTGTCTGGGGATCTCTCCCATCACATCAGACATGGAATCACAACGACAAACCTTATTTTAGAGCCAAAACTGCTGCAAAACCCTTTTCTGTCTGCATTGTATTAGGAATGGGTAAAATTGTGTTGGAAGGTGAATAGTAACAGGAACTTTAGCTTAGAGATATTGGGGGGGAAAGGCATTAAGATATGTGTCGTAAGCACTAGAGGTTTTAAATACATAAGGTCAGATGACAAAGAGAAAGAGAATTGAGGCTAAAATTAGGTAAGACATCCAACAACATGATAGTCACTTATATCAATGTAAGAAATTTATCAACTTGAATATATGATCTGTTAATCACCTGTAAGATTTCACTATATTTTGTATAAACACATAGAATGACTTGTCCTTCTCATGCAGATTCATAGACTAATTTGTGCTACTCAAGGCAAAAGATAAGAACCAAGAAAAACAATAACAGAGAAAGAAAAAAAAAATTTGCAAAACTTTAATTTATCAATCATTTAAATCTGACTCTTTATTCCTATCTCAACAGTACAGCCTTGCAGAAACAGAAAAATCAAGGAGCAAAACACCAACAAATTAACAAAAATGAATATTAAAAAGAGTTTATTCATATACTGTTCTCGATTATGACTATTAGCCATTGAACTGATTGCAGGTACAAAAGTGACACTTGATGACAGGAGTAGGTCCCCGGTGGCCTAAATCTCAATAATTATAGGTACCAAGAACTCCTTTAGCCAGGACCTCCACCATTCCTGAATAAGGTTGGACAATCAGTAGGTTGGATCCCTGTCTTCCTTAAAGAATAACATGTTCCTGGTTGATAGAAATGTTTGCAAAATAATTTGCTACTGTAACATCCATCATCTTTCCTCTCTCTGTGTGGATTTATCTGCCTCTGTTTATTCATTGCAATAAAGACACTTCATCTGCCCCTCTCCCTGCCATGTTCTGTCCTGAACCTTGAGCAGGATCTCAAAATATTGCTTAATTTTTACTAGCTAACCAAATAGAAGTCTCAGAACCATTCTTTTGCCAAACATCTAAGTGAGGAAACTGACTCCTCAGATCCTCCATGTTTCCTCTGAGATTTGACCAAGCACATAGAGGAGGACATGGGAAGAAAGGAATCTAACAGCATCATATCCCCTTAAAGATAGTGAATAGTATTGCTGACCTACCCTAACACTTAGGAAGTCAACACTATAACCTGGATAGTCCCAGCAGCCCCAGCCCACTCATTTCTTCTCTAACTCAATCCATGAGTTACTGCTATGCTTCAGAGTAAAGTTTGCACCAGTAAATAATGAAACAGAATGAGTAAAAGTTGAGTTATAAATTTCTGGAAAGTCAGTAAGAGATTAATTTAAAAAAAAAAATCAAGATGGGGGATGTGGATGTGGCTCAAGTGATTGGGTTCCCATCTACCATGTAGGAGATCCAGGGTTCGATTCCCGGGGCCTCCTGGTGAAAAGCAAGCTGGCTTGTGCAGCAAACTGGCCGGAGCAGAGACCTGTCCCGCATGGAGTGCTGGCCCACACGGAGGGCTGGCACAGCAAGATGATGCAACAAAAAGAGACACAGAAGAGAGACAATATGAGATGCCAAAGGCAAAGGTGCTGACATGGCGCAAGGGATTGAAAAGCCTCTCTCCACTCTGGAAGGTCCCAGTATTGGTTCCTGGTGCCACCTAAAGAGAGAACAAGCAGACACAGAAGAACACACAGAGAGCAGACAGTGCAAAACAACGAGGGGTGGGGGAAGAAATAAATAAATAAATGAATCTTCAAAAAAAAAAAAATCCATATGGAATTCTGTGGTCTAAGGCTTCATTCTTGAGGCAAGATGAGACTGATTTCTCAGAAAACTGGAAGTTTCAAGGAAAAGATCATAACTTTCCGTGCACATTTCCAAAGAATGGAAATTTATCAAGTCAGAGAAATTTCTGAGATGTATGTTTCACCTTTTAAAGTATTTCTTGAAAATAAAAGTGGTTCTCTTATAATTGGGAGAACTCTTCTGTCACAAAGCTCAATGATCTGTTTCTTAAATGCAAGGAAAAAAAGAAAAATGGGATATTTTAAAAAATGTTTCTCATCTTATGATTGTGAAGGATACTCTCCTATTCTGGCAATAAGGCATCTTAAAATCATATTTGTCTCTATTAGGATGCACATCAGTATCATGTTGAGTCTTAAGCAAAGTTGTCATTATAAAACCAGAACCTAAAATTCCAGATTTCTTAGCAGAAGATACAGATGCTAATGAGAAGAACTTTAATGTAAAATGTGATTGCTAAAAATATGTATGTGGAATGTTGATACTTCTAGTTACAACTACAAAGAAAGTAATGTTTTGATGCGGTTGAAAAACTAAAGTCAATGATAACTACATTTTGTTGAGTGCTTTGCTAGTCTTATTATGTATATTATATCATTTGACTTTAAAATAACTCTATAAGATTGTTTTATTTTCCACATTTAATAGGTGAGGAGATTGAGAAAATTAGTCAACATCTAAAGGTTCAAGGTTACATAGCAAAGAAGAGGCAGAGTTACAGTACAGACTCAGGGGTCTCAGATGCCAAACCATTGTTACTGCTGAAACGGATTAACATGGTGGTGTCACTCTTGTACATAGTTTCTGTGACTCTTCAAGTTTTGAGCTTCGATTTGCCTACAGTCTTGAAAGTTGAAGAGGACAGAACTTATTATGAAGTGAATGGATAGAATAAGTCACCTTAGTGAGAGTCTTATAGGATCGTAAACCAGGCAATTTCAATTCTTTAGAGGAAATTTGCTATAAATCATGAAACCTTCCCCTTCAGAGCTCATTCTTCTCCACATTTTTTTTCTTGGTCTCCTCTATCCTTCTTAAGAAAGCATCTGGCTCAAACTTCAAATTAAGAAAATATTTCTTTAAAACCAGTTTTGTTTTACTCATTTAAAGCAACTAAAATGATATTCAAAATCAGTTTTTGTGAACATGAACCAAAGAGAAATGCTATGTTTATTAATAAGATTTGTACACAGAACCTCATAATTAAGGACACATTTAAGTAACAAAAATGGCCCTGCCACTTGCCTTCAATGTCAGAATATTGGATTCCTCAAAGATGTTTCTTAGTTTCTCATAGTCATAACATTTTAGGAGTTATCTAACAATTTCTTAAAGAGCAAGAATGGGAATTAAGATTAAGACCCAACTGTATAACAGCCAAACACACACACACATACACACACAGGAACATATACACACATACAGTTGCTTTTAAGCCTTATGAGCCTCATTTCATTGAGCTTAGTAGTTGGCAATTCTTCTTTATTTTAATCATCTTAAAAAGTAAAGGCTCAAATTCCCCAAGATATTGTTATCTATAGCTATCTGCATAAAGGATTTCTGGCTATTACAATTGTGCTACTTAAAGGGGTCAAAATCAGGAAGCAACTATATATTTTTTTAATTGCTCTTATAAATTTGTGTGTGTGTTTAATTTTTCATTTTTGGATATACTTCAGATTACACTAACACTTGGAATATACTGATAGTCTTACAGGGTGATCTGGTTTCTTATATCAGTTCATCTTTAATGCCTATGAGTTTTGGGTTGAGTGTGCAAACTCTCTGCCTCACTCTCCCTGGCAAAATATTGATAATGGAAATCTATATTGTTAATCATTGAGTATTTAATGAGAATTTAAGAAAGATTTATAAATGCAAAATATTTTTTAACTGTTCTTGCCTGTCTGAAACAGTAACTGAATATACTAAAAACAAAAGGAAAAAAAAAAAAAAAAAAACACCTTTTTTTACAGGACGTTTATATTAGCAAGTCCCCAAGGTCATAGACAGAAAAAAATAAGACAGATTCTATCAATTCATTTTAAGAGATGGGGGAAATGAGGCATGGGAAAGTTTAGTTATCTGTTCTCATATTTCTATTTTGCATAGTTTTGTAAGATGCAAATACCAAATAATGCACATTGCAGTCAAGCACTTAAAAGATTGTGCTCTAAAGAGCCACAGTTTGAGGAGATATTAAAAAAGCCAAAATAAGTTTGGAAAACTCTAGTTTAAATATAATTAAATAGTTATGTGGGGGTCCTAAAAAAGATACACTAGATGGAATTGTTTTTTAATCTTTCTTAGCTGGAGGAATTGGCAGGGCTTCACAGATGAGCAAGGACAGAAAATCTCCTTGAAAAATACTTTCTTTTTTGCAAATAAAAAGTTAAATGGCTTTTCTTTAAATATTTAAGCATAAATTTAGTTAGATTCACTTACTTGAGACAAAGGTGTCAAAACTTTTCTTTTTTTTTTCTGTTTTGTGGTGATAAGCAACGGAAATAAAGGATGATTATAACCTTGCAGAGCTTGGTCATTAGAGGTGAGAAATGTGGCCATATGATGGTAGAGAAGGAGTGTTTTAGGTATGGAATAGCTGATTCTGGAATGAGGACTGAAATGGTGCTCTCAGGACTGGCTGTCACCAAAGACATAGCTCTACAAGTGAACTCAGTGCTGAGTGCTTAAGAGCTGTAACATTTGGAGTTCTGGTCTTTTGAGCATGAAGCCCTTTTGAACGGAGGTGATATTTCTTTCTAATTACCCTGAAATAGCCCCACAATGGTACCCAAAGAAGCACTTAGCTTCTGCCACCACCCTCCAGCCTGATATTCAGGAGTAGCTTCTTAGATATGGGCAGAACTTCAATCCTTGGTAGACCATAACTTCTACTGGAGGTCTAGCCATCACCACTTGACTGAGTAGTCCCATCTCTTCCACTAACAACACTCAATTGCCACTGGCTTTCTGAGTCCCCTGGTTCCAAAACGAAGGTTTTAGCACTCAGCAGCACTGGTCCAATGGAAAAAAGCATCATCATAAATATGATAATTGTGAGAACACCTTCAACTAAACATGGCCAATCGTTATTATGCTAGAGGGGCAAATAGACTTCAGAAGTAGTGAGGGAGAAAACTGAAACAAATTAACTAGTTAGTTGCCCAGTTTTCAAACCTCAGTAGGGAACTATCAGCCTTCATAAGAGCAGGCTGCCCATTTCTAACAAATTTTGTTGTTGCAATGGGAGTCAGAGATTTTATCCATTTCCATCTCTTTAAGCTCTATTTTCCAAGAAGACTTCCCTCAGCAACCATGTCTCTCTTTTCTATACTGACAATGTAATGAGTCAGGCTGTATTCTTCTCCCTGTTGGGAACTTGTGAGTTCTCAAAATTCTTGGGTACATAATGAAGCAGAGGATGTCCTGTTATTCGGAGGCTGATGGCAGTATACAATTTTACCCCAAACTGTTAAGTAAACAAACAAAGAAAACCCCAGTTGCAACTTATCTTTAATAGCAGATTTTTTTCAGGGCTTTAAATATGCTAACATGCGTTGGAAGTCTCCAAATATAAAGTGTGCTGTATTTTCAAGCATTTCATCATGGTATTCCCACACACACACTTTTTTTTTTTAATTTTTTTTAAAGCACCTCATGAGACATATTTTGGCAACTGTTGGATTCATAATTATGTCTGAGATCATAATAAGCCATTGGTAATGTACCTTTTACCCACAGCAATTTTCTGGGACACTGCTGGGGCTGAAATTCAAAGCCATCCATTACCTGGCTTTCACACTGATATCAAACTACTCACCTTCCTTTTGCCATAACCTTTTCACTTAGAACTAGATACAATTTCATTTGTCGAACACACAGCTTCCCAACTATCCCACTAAAAACAGCTCATAAGAGAACTGTTTAAATTGTTAACTTTAGAAACAGCTAGTTTTTGAGACCATAAACATGCATCTGAGCCATTGGAGTTAAACTTCTGTGTCCCTTGTGCTATGTTTTACTGGGAGGAGTCATGGCTTTCTCCCTTCTCCCCTTAATTTTATTACCCTTTGAGTGGAGTATTTTCATTAAATAATTTTTACTATTTTGGGTTAGCTGTTTTTATTATTTCTGAATAGTATAATCAAGGGTCAATATGAATTCATTTTATAATATATTTCTCTTCTCTCTCTCTTCCTTACATATACAAACACACACACACATACACATAAACACCACATCACATATTCAATATTTTTTTCCTTCCTCCAAGAAACATCTTCCACATGTCTTTCCATTTCAAAAGCACTTTCTGCCATGACTCCTAAATTCCTTAATATCACATATGTTTATCACTCACCCTATGAGAGACTCTAAATATGTTCTATTTTAATCTTTACTACAGTCCAAGCAGGTAGATATTATAATTAACCTAGTTTTATGATGGAGAAAATGAGATACACAGAAATAATTTTTACTTGCTGAAAATAATGACCCAAAGGGAAGTCATGCCTGAGATTAAACAGGTCTAGAAGACTGCTTCCATTCATTTTCTGCATGGACATCTCCTTTGTTATGGTTAATTTCATGGGTCAACTTGGCTAGGTTATTGTGTCCAGTTTGGTCAAGCAAGCACCAGTCTACTTGTAATTTCAAGGTATCTCCTAGATTTAAATCATCAGGTCAGTTGATTGTATCTAGGACCGATTATATCTACAATCAACAAAGGAAATTGCCTTCAGCAATGGCAATGACAGGAGTCTCCTAATTCAATCAGTTGGTGACCCTAAAGGGAGAAATGAGGATTTCAACAGTCAGAAAGAAGAATTTCTATCTCTACTTCAGCCAGCCAGCTCTCCTGGATCACCTTTATCAAGTAACTTGTTCTATGGAATTTGGATTTACCAATCCCACAGCTGTGTAAGCCAATTCTTATAACAACTCCACCCACCCATTTCTGTGTGTGTGTGTGTGTTTGTGTGTGTATACCCTGTCAGTTCTGTTTCTCTGGAAAATCCTGAAGAATACATCTTCTTGCCTCAAAGTTTCCAAACTCTGACCAATAAGCTTACCATAGTTACTTTTCACTTTGTTTGGATTTCTTGGATCTCTGTATTTAGACTGTCTCTTTCTCCTGGACAAATACAAAATGATCTTCCCATCCTTCAAAGCCAGAAAATATCATCTAGAGACCATACAATTAAAATAAATAAAACACAAGTAAAACAAATCTAAAGAATCTAATTCTAAAGAATCAGAAACAAGTAAAATAGAAAAAAATATGATTTACTATAATTCCTTCTGGTTGTATTAAGAGTACAAAAATAGTTATCTGAAGATGCCTCTCTAAATTTTGTAAAAATTTTATTGAAAATGATGTACTTCTCTTTTTAAAATTTGTTTTGCCTTGTCTCAGAGGGCTCTTGAGCAAATGATTTATTGAGAGAGTATTCTCAGGAGAAACCTGTGGTAAAAGTAAGAGAAATAGAATTGGGCAGGGGGAACCAGCTCTAGAGTGGATCCATACAGTTTTCCCACTAAGAGGCAGGAGGATTGGATTGTTACATACTTTAGAAGTCCATCATTTTCCATAAGCCATCCTAAGAAGAAGTTAGGACCCCCCACCCCCATGCAACTATAATCCAGTTGGTGTCCATCAGACAAAGTTAATTTTCCAGAGAAAAACATACATGTGTCAGCAGCTTGAGGTGGGTGTACCATCCTGGTACAGGGGACCTGTAGGATGTCAACATTAACTGCTGTAGGCCATACATAAGAATCTGCATAATAGAAACTCTTAGATCTCAGAACATGGAAAAATCTTATTTGATAATCTGGTCATTTTTTTTTCTTCTTCTTTTTCATCTATTAGCTATAACAGCAAAATATAATACCTGTTACATTTCTTTATTTGGCTTGGCTGCCATGAATTTTGTGCTAATTTCTTAGCTCAAACCCTTCATAAACAAGTTTTCTGGTACAATTATTGTTCTCAGTTTCCCAATTCTCTAATCGATAAGACTTTGACCTTTTTAATATAATTATTTTAAAGGACTGATTTTATTGTTATTTTGTTTCTATTGTGAACCATTCCAAATCCAGTAGATGGATGAATAATAAACAGTTTTAAAATAAGGAAATACATTAGTCCAAAGCATGAAACAAATATGTATAAATGCAGTAACTTTGTGTGGTGGTTTGGATCTGTATATACCCCAGAAAAAACATGTTCTTAAACTTAATCCATTCATGTGGTTGCAAACCCATTCTATATAGGACATTTTGATAAGGTTAGATCAGTTAAGGTATGGCCCACCTCAATCAGATTGCGTCTTAATTCTAATAAGTAGAATGAAATTCAGAGAAGTTAGAGGAAAAAACACAGGTAGCAAGAAGCTGAAACTCAATGGAACCCAGAAGAGAATGGAGAGGCAAAGAAAGGATGCCATGTACATTGCCATGTGACAGAAGTATCAAAGACCAAGGAGAACCTGCAGCCAGCTCCAGATGGCCAGTCTTCAGGAAGAAAGCATTGCTTTGATTACAACTTGATTTGGACTTTCTTTTAGCCTAAAAACTGTGAGCTAATAAATCTCCATTGTTTAAACTGACCCTTTGCATTGTGTTTGCTTGAGGAGCCTAGGAAGCTAGAATACTTTGATACTATTTACGTAATCATAAGATGACATTTTTTCCCAATAATGTAATACTCCATTAAAAGTGACATTTATAAGACAAAGTGTACCACAGAGTTCATTTGCATAAGAATACACATTTTAATTTCATCTTTAATATTTATTAAAATAATATTTCTTTAAAATAGCTTTCACAAAACAATTATGGAAATATTATCAAGATAAACATATTCTAAAAACCTTTTAATTTAAGGAATGTGCCCATTGGCCTTACCAATGATTATTCTATCTAACTAAGCACTTAAAAATGACAAGGTCAGAATCTTGGATATGACATTTAAACCCTTTAAACGCCATGACACAAATTATTCATTATTCACAAATCCAAAATAAAATAGCAAGGTCAGCAAAGTGCATACCCCACATTTATAACCTGAACAAATCATTAAGCTTCCATAATTATTTTTGTCTTCTCAAAAAGCAACTAACTCCCTACCCAGTCCCACTCTGGCCATCTAGGTCATTATGTCCTTTTGCCATTTCTCAGAAAAATAAATAATCAAGAACTGTTGTCCCATTTAGGGACTGCAAAGAAAATGAAATAGCAAACAGTCAAAAGTTATTAAGAAAAAGAATGGAGTGAACTCCGTGAAATATTATGAAATCAGATTTTGAGCCAAATTCCCTCTTTTTGTTCCCACCATTAAAGCCTACAATCTAGATGTATCTGGGCTGTCTTATTTACATGAGATAGGGTCTTGGTTGTATTGATTGTTGGGTTGTAATAAGCTTGGATATGGACTTGTTTATAACCAGCGTAGCTGTTGTGTGGGTAATCCCAAGTACTCCAGCTTTCTGGAATCATCATTTGTTTTAAAATTCAATTAGCATGGCTCAAAACAAAACTCTATGCCATTACTGAGAGGAGTCTATTAATCAAGATTTCTTTAAAAACTCTCATTGTGGAGAATACAGTTTCAGAGCTTCTTCTCAACTTCTAGTAGCTACTATCCATTTTCTGTCCCCACAAAAAACAGAAATTTTTCCAGTGCAGCACAAATTGTGGTAGGTAAGCAGAACTTAACAAAGGTTTGGTGTATCATTAGAAATTACAGGTAAAAATAAAACCAGGTAAAATCTTGACATTTTCTATTAGACATGACTATTGTAAATTCCCATCACTACAAATTTCTCCTTGACTATCAATATATCCTGATGACATGTTGAAAAGAAATACTTCCCCAAAATAAATTACTAATGATAAAATTATTTTTAAAATTTTAATGTAGCAGACTGTGCTGGTATCTTGACGAGTTACCTTATTTAATAGTTCCAAAATGCAAGGGGGATAGTTAGTAGTATCATTTTGATGCTATGGTTGAGTAATAATCAGAGGGTTATAAATGTTAATTAAGTTACCTGAAGTCAAACCATTAGGTTTTTTTTTTGGAGGTGCCAGGGCACCCGGGACCTCATATGTGGGAAGCCAGTACTCAACCAATGAGCTACACCGACTCCCCTCAAACCATTATTAAGTGATAGAATCATAACCCCTTGAAGCCCTTTTGTTGCTTTTTTTTTTTTTTAAATCAGAATGCTATAATGCTTTGCATATTACACAACAATCACATCCTGACATGGACTAGTGATTTAGGTTACAGTGCACTACCTGCAGGGAAGAGATGAAGGACATTTTTTTACCATTTGACAAAATTTTTTAAACAAATACATTTAATTGATACATATTAATAAAGGATAAATTCATCCAAAGTTTAGAACAATGGTATTTGATATAAAATTGTGTATTCATCATTTAAATCATCTTTAGAGCATTTTCATTATTCTAATAATAATAATAAACAAAAAACAAACAAACAAAACTCATCACCCCTCAATCTCTCTGTACTTCCCCTGCCATACATAGCTGCTATTCTGTTTCCATTTCTCTAGTTTATCTGTGTTCTCATTTTGTAAAAACAATCTTATATATGCAATATCACCCATAGTCATATTTCACATGAGATTTCACTATATTACACAGTCCCATTTACATTTTTTAGCTTTCTTTCTACTAATATACATATCCTTCGACTTTCCTTTTCAACCCACTGTCACACCCATATAATAGCTCTGCTAGTTACGCACACTATGATGTGCTTTCATCATTTCTATTCATTTCCAAATACTTACAACCTTTTTTTAAAACCAGTTCTTCACAGATTAACCCTCAGCTTTCCATTCTCTACCCTCATTGTATTTCCTGGTGACTTATATGAGCAAAGAATACCCATAGATGTTTGAACAGTGTTTCAGATCAGCTTCTTCTGTGCTGGAGAAGAAGCAGGACAGGAACCTTCATTTTGTCAGGCATCGTCAGAAAAATTCTCTTTTCTCCTCTCCTAGCAGATTTCATGAATCAATTTTAATTACTTCCTTTTCTGAACCTGGCAGCCACTACCAATCAAACTGGGTTTACCTTCCAGAAGTAAATTGCTTACCATCCCTAATCTAGTAACAAGTCCCTTTATTAATGAAGAAATTAAGCAGTGGTGTCCAGGTCAGTGTTTAAGAACTGCCTTTGGGGTGGAGAGGAATTAATCTCTGATTTTTCTCATTTGCCCATTTCCATTGTGTAAATACTCCCATCATGGCAAATTTTAAGCTGCTCACAGATTGCAGAATCTGAATAGATGTGCAGAATCAGCCCTGAAGAGACTGAAAAAGCCTTTTCCAGGATGCCACTGAAAGCCTGAGAAAGAACTGACATGCTCAAGATCAAAATTATTTAAAAGATTGGGATTAGAACCTATGTGTCCTGAATCCCAAACTGGTGCATATTTCTCACAGAAATATTCTCACTTTCGGTGTGTTCATTACATTGCCCCATTAAAGAAAATGTAAGCATTGATGTGGAGGGAGCAACAGGGGAGGGGAGTGGGAAGGAGGTATCCCAGACTTCAAAGGACTTGGTGAAGGGTCTTGAAGGCAAGTTGAGAGATTTGGGTGGCTCATTATCTCATTCTTTCCTTAATGTCTCAGGTGATTTATTAGGTCAGAAAAATGATTTGAGCCTCCTCTGATTAAGATCGATGCCAAATCAATTCCTTCCAGCAAAGAAACATAAAACATAATCTAGTAGTGATAATGTGATAGTCAGTATTGAGAATAACGGAGTGGTATTGAGAGTAGGAAAACAACTAATTTCAATTGCAACCCTCACTATTTACTGGCAGTATGACCTTGGGAAATGTAATCCCTTAAAGCCTACAAAGCTATAAAATTGAACTATTCACTCAATAATATTACTGATAGGATGAAATGTAATCATATATTTAAGCACTGAGATACTAACACATTGTAAATGTTCAGTAAATACAGGAACTCTTATTGTTAAGAATATTATTATTATTGTTACCATACTACTATAAAACAGGCCATTAGAACTCTTGAGAAGAAATCTATGATGCTTAAATCCAGTTTAAAAAATATGGAGGAATAAAGTTAGCAATCTGAATATTTAGTCTATCTGACTAAACTTTTATCCTCAAATAACCTGTATTTTATTCTAAAGCCCGTTTATATTTTCAGGCCAAGTGGACAAAGCCTTGGTTTTAATTTAAGAATCACAGTATTCCTTTAAAACCGTGTGATTCACTAAACAATGCAATACTTAGAACCAGGTGACCTTGGACAAAGTCTTTTAAATTTCCATTTTATTTTCTTACAGCAGACTCACCGTAATACCTAGATGAATTGCTTAAGCTTCTTTTGCTCTATTAAAATCACAATTAGACAAATTTCCAAGGTATATTGTTTCTAGCAAGGCCTTTCTTCTCCTGTGCAAAACTCATACATATTCAATGTATTATGTTTCAGAAATGTCCCAGTTTAATACCAATTGATGTATTCCAAGTACACAGCATTACTGAAGCCCAGCGTTTGTTGGGTCCATTAAAATTTTCATTTCTTTCTTTTCTTACAATTCACCAGTTAGTAAACTAGAAGAAATTGATATGCAGTAAAGACAAATATAGAATGTCTATACTTTCAAATCTTCTATCTAACAGGCTCTTAGGAAAGTTGGCTTAATTACATTTTCTTTATTTGAAAATGTCCAAGCATGTTAGAGGTTAGTTAAGTGATTCTGATTTTATTATAACTCAATAGGAGAAGCACTCCAGGGGGGTCTGCTGCACGGGTTGGGCTGTCGGCTTAATTGCCTTGATTGCAGCGCATTTTCTAAAGCAACAACAGTTCAGGTGGCACTGGTTCTATAGCTGAGGATTTTAGCAAATGACATTTATTTTCATGTTTAAGCTTTCGAGGACCAGTTTTAAAGTGGTAATGACAGATGTGCTATGTGAAATATACTACCTCTTGGGAGAGTTTGAAATTTAGCTCACTGGCTCACAAACTGGTTAAGTAACTTAAACTCTCTGATTTCCTCTATTCCTTCATCTGGCACATATGACTGAGTTGACTAATTTGCAAGTAGATTAGAGTCTATTGAGTCCTGGCTAACTGAAAAGGACAATTATAATTGGCAAGGCAATAGAGATCTTTATTCTGATGTTATAATACAATGAAATTGATTCTAGAAGTGACATGATTTCTAATCCCAAAGCTCTGTCAACATTGCTCATATATTTTTTCATCTTTCTGGTCTAGAAGCAACTTGAGGGTAGTACTACAGTTTGACTCTCTTAGTACTCCTCCAGGTTGTCTGGTAAATACTTAATTATCTAGATCATAGACTTAGAAATAATTTGATAACTTTCTAGTGGATTTGTTTCTCTTAGAGTTCAGTCCTCTTCTGAACCAGATCTAGCCATGGTGTGGTGTGTGTGTGTGTGAGTGTGTGTGTGTGTGTTTGTGTTCACTGGGTAGGGGTCAGGGAGAAAATGGGATATTTAAGGCAAAAATGACTTCTTTTTAATCCCTAGTTAATATTGTTAAAATACTCCTGCAATATACTTCAATTCCACAAACATAATGAGCACAGACTCCAGCATTCTTTTTCACCTTTAATGAAGTGCCAAGCCCTCTGTCAGATACAGTAAATAATTAGTTAATACTTAAATCAGTATCTTACAAATGGAACATATAGAGATAGTCTTGTTTTACTCTCCTCAAGCAACAGAAATTGTTGTGACTCAGAAATACTGACACACTAATATCACAAGGCTATTGGTGGCAAAAATTAATCAGTCCTAGAGTCCAGGTCTACAAGACCTTTTATCTCATTGCCCCTCTACAATATCTCTGTGGTTCTAGAAACACATATATTTTTGTGGAATATCTATTGCTTAGAGCATAGTAGTTGAAAATTCGGTATCTGAGTAGTCTGCAGGTTAATGATTCCATTGGGATTGTGCTGCAAACCTGTTAATATAAAGGATTTCATTATCCATAAAAGAACCTTTGATTTGGACAGTTGACTCTGGTTTCTCTTGTGTGTATCTGCTTCTGATTTGATATGTAGGAAACGTTCCCCTCAGACACGAGAGGCAGTTGTAACTCTCAGCTGTGTTCTGCCTCTTACTCAGGCTGCAGGTGGCTAAGGTTTTCACCTGGAGTGCACTCAGGTGAACATCTGCCACGGTATGTCATAGCAGAAGGGGGCACATCTCCCACTGTTCTCATTCCAACAAAATAGCATGAGATGAAGCAGCATATTTTATAGCTACATGAGATGAATACTTGCAGTATTGAGCCACCAGTGTATTATTTTTTTTTCCTTCTTCCCATTTTACCTGACTGGATTTTACAAATATAATCTTTATTAGTAGGTTGGTGGGGGTACCCTTTATGTTAACCAAAGAGCACAGTGTAGGTAAATGAGCCCTTACCTCAGAGAAAACTATCTGGGTTCAAGTCCCAGTAGATCACGTGCTGGGTAGAGAGATAAAAGCAAGTTTCAAGCTGTTTGCATACCTATAAAAGAAAACTCAAGTTTCTGCCTACCTCAGAGAGTTATTTTGTGCTCCTGAGGAGATTTTCTCATTCATTTAATAATTATTTATTGAGTATATGCTGGTAGGAAGTTCACAAGTTAGTGAATAGAGAATGGTGAAAATGCCAACATATACTTTTGTAGCACTATAGTTATACTTTTTTTTCCCAAAAGATGATATACTTTTTTAAAAGTTGGCCCTTGCCAAATCAAGAGTTTACAGGCATTTGGATATTTTCTTGCCGGATAAGTAAATGCCTTACAGTATAACAAATAAAATTAATGTTCAAACTATAACCCTAAAGATAATTGAGTATCTTGAAATGCTTTTTATAGTAAAGGCATGTTTTAGTGCTCGCAACTCCTTCATCTACCTTAAATTCTGTATCTGATCAGTTTCCCAGTTTTCTCAATGAATGATGCTGTGCAAAAGTTCTCACATCAATTCTTTTCTTTCTTGTCCCATTGCTTCCTTTGCAGTTAAGGCACTTTATTCGATCTAGATCATTGCAAAACTCTCACAACTGACTTTACTGCCTCAAGTTTATCTCCGTTTCAGCCCATAAAACACAATGCTCTCTGATTATTCAGTAAAATGCCTTGAGAATGTCACTTTACTGCTGGAAAGCCTTCTAAGTATACCCTCTATCAATTACTTTCAATCTTAGCATGGCATTCAAGACCCCCAGCATTTTCTCAGGTATGTATTCTAGTATTTGCTCATACAAACTTATATTACAGCCAAACTCAAGCTTTCGTCTGTTTATTTATTTAAGCATCCATTAAATCAAAACAATTATTAACTATTCCTGGTTCTGAGACCTGGTAGCAGGTCTCAGAGGACAGGTTATTGAACTTATCTTTGCCTCAGTTCCTGTCTCTTCAAAATGAAGAGAGTGCATTTTACTGTACTGTACCATACACAGGCTGTGAGGATTAAATATGATCACATAGCTAAAGACCAAGCATAGTTCACTGGCACACATAATTCACTCAATAAAATGTCATCCTATTGACCTTGTTGTTTTTGCTATTGAGCGTATTGTTATTTTATAGAGACTATTTGTTTAATGAGACAACAGGTACATTATAATGTAACACTTTGAAATTTGATAACTTGGTTTTTGCAAATAAAGTTAATCCCTAGAATTTTCAACTAAATTTGCATATAATATTCACAGCCATTTTATTTACTTTGCAGTAGAAATAATTTTGTTTCTGTTTATTCTTGTTTCTGGTTTCATCTTAAGTCCTGGATGGTATCATCTGGTGCCTAACAATTGATTCAGGGACAACAGCTATAGAATTATGAAAATGTGGAGAAAAAGGGAGACTGATGTTGAACCAAGAGAAAGAAATTACAGGGACAAGTAATCACTGAGAGAAGCAATAAGGGTATGCTGAGTTAAGAACCAAAAGGCACTGTTGGAAAAAATAGGGTGCTGAAAAGGCAGTTATTGGAGAAAGCCTCAGGCTGAGGACTTCAGGACTTCACGTGTTCCATGGGTGATATTTGGTCTAAACATAGAGGATCTTTTGTGGTTCAAACCTTTCTTTAATTGGAGTTGCTCAAATGTGGGAGGGGGTCCACATATAAAAATATGTTATATACGTAGAATTCAGGAGAAAAAGGAAGAGAAGGAGAGAGAGAGAGAGTAACAGAATTAATAAGAAAAGCAAATTGTGGGAGACATTTTCCAGCCCCAACATTTCTCAAGATTTCCTTCAAGAAAAGCACAATGACTTGGAGAAAGTGATGAATAGAAATCCCGCAGTAGTAAAATCTAAGAGTCAGGGCAAGTTATAAGTGAGCAGAAGCCATGTGTGAGTAGGAGTGATGAGATGGAGTAAAGGGAAATTAATGTGTAGCAGCAAGAGCTCCATAAGCAGACAACAATTAGATTTCTCATCTGGTCGGCAAAGCATTAGTGCCCATACCTGAATGCCAGCTGCTCAGCGGTCCGCACTCGCTAAAATTTCAATTGAACAAAATTTCAGCTGCTAAAATGAATTCACATTTTTTGTGATATTGGTGTCTTTTAGACCCTCCACATGCAACCTTTCTTAAATGTTTGAAATAGTTCTGTTTCTTTGTAGTAAACTAGTAAATATTCACTCCTTGCCACACATTTCCATAGGAGAAGCATACTTGTCCAACCCACTGATGTTGGGATTAACCAGGTAAATTGTTTTTGCCATTGAAATGAGGGTGGAGAGGATGATGTGCTGTTTCTACGTTTAGATATTGAAAGGCATTGTGCGTCACTGCTGGGTGTTGGATCACCTCTATCATGAGCATTATGTGATCAGATAGCTGCTGCCTCTCCAGTGTGGGCACCAGAATGGGACATGTACAGCTGAACCAAATTTGACCCACAAGTTTGTATGAGAACCCCAGCTGACCCACACACTATGAGTGAGAAATAAATTCTTATTATTGCATGCCACTGAGATTCTGTGCTGTTTCTTTGCTATACAGGAAATGCTGGCAATATCAATTATAATTTTATAAATCTTAAATAACATTCTTTCAGAGTAAATTTAAAATAGAGCCAAACATATTTAAAATAGACACAAATAAACATATTAAGTTTTAACGTAGAACCAAACATACTTTATGAACTTATATATTTATAGTGGCATCCTTTATAGAAGAAAAATAAAAGGAAATCATTCAAAATGCTCAATAAGTCTTGGGTTTCATACATTCCTGGCTTTTCCTCCTATATCCACCTCTCTGGATTAAGTTCCTCTGTTTGATGTTTTACAGTGTTTGTCTCTTCCTGAACTAATCTCTATTATTATTGCCTCCAAGGTATAGAAAAGTAGATAACTTAACTAAACCAAACTAGGAAAAGGAAAGCTAATGAGTGGGAAGACAGATCCTGTCCCTTATGTTTCCTTATTTAGAGATGAATAGTTTTCAAAGCAGTAGGATGCCTTCTTGATCTTTGGAAAGGACACAGTAATAACACAGGACAAAATTCTCCACCCCATTCTTGACTGGCTTTTTTTTTTTCAAGATGCATGAATACTGTCATCTCTCTTAGGAATTTTTTCTGAAACAATATTGGATATGAAGATATGGATACCTTCAAGTATGCAGACAATTACTAAGGAGGTAATTAGTGTATCTAATTTATCTGAATTTGGAGAAGAAATTTCTCCCTGATTATGTGTGAAGTGAGACGTTCTGACCATTCTTTTGATTGAGAAATTGTATCCCAAAATATTGCATCTTTCCCCTAATGGAGACAGCTGAATAGGTTTGGAGACCATTAAAATTGATCTGGAGATCCTTGAGGTAAAAATGGTTACAGATGAGGGCGATGCCTAATTTTTTTGATGCTCATTTTATTAAAATTAGACATAAATGATATACCAGTAGTTATAAAGAAAGAAATCTTGGACTCCACTATTGCACTTTAGTTCTTGGCTGTGGGATTAGTAATGTCCCTTCTCTTATGCTAGGTTTAGGGTAGCACAGCACCACCTGAAAAACAAAAGGGATCATTACACATATGAGAAGATAGGCAGATACGATCATCAGAGCAGGAACCCAAATTCCTTCTTTTGAAAACCACTAAGCTCATTTGATTATTATTGATTTAATCATATATCAACTTATATCACTAAAGATTTGAGTCAATACAGTTTGGCATGTACTCACCCATTTACCTGGAGAAATAATTTATCTTTACTGAACAATTATGCTCATCTGTAAAATGGAAAGAATCATTACAAAACATCATTTTAGGGAAGCGGCTGTGGCTCAATCAGTAGGGCTCCCGTTTACCATATGGGAGGCCCCGGGTTCGGTTCCCGGGGCCTCCTGGTGAAGGCAAGCCCGCCCGCACGGCGTGGTTAACTGACCCAGCGAGCACGAGCAGCAAGGGGGGGATAAATGAATAAATAAATAAAATCTTTAAAAAAACAAAAAAACCCATCATTTTACCTACATCTACAGTTTTAGATCAAGCAAGAAATCACATAAGAGAGTACTTTGAAAAATATACAGATGTGATAAAATATAATAGTTACCTAATGTGTCAAAATGTCTATCAGGATTTCATTAATATCATAGCATATATTTTAGGAGTTGTGATTACATTGCAATGTATTAAAAAGTCGGCATTAGAAAACCTGTCACATAATTCGGTATCTCTTAAAACAAAGGCTCAGAAGCGGAACAAAAGAAATGACCATTATAGCTATGTAATATGGCATAACTCGGAGTTCCCTTAATGCTGAAGACAATGATGATTTAGCAAACTTTGATTATCCCCGTGAAGCGATAGGCAACATTTCTGTGAGGATTTTAATGTTATCATGCAGGATTTTTAGAAATTCAAAACTTCTTAAATTGACTGAAACATATTATCATTTATTTCCTGTTGAAGATCAAGTTTCCCTGGAGAGAGGCTCTGTAACTGGCCTTAGTATGCAGGATGTTTTGTGGAGTGCTTTCCCACTTCCCCACAACTGTGGGGAGTTGTGACTAGGACTGGGCTGGAGAAAAAGATGTCCTGCAGTGATGTCATAGAAAAGTCCTCAGCCAATTCCAGATCTGGAACTGGAGGGGCCCTGCAGAATTATCCTGAATTGGAGCAAAGGGAGCAAGGACAGGGTCCACTACATCTACCAGCCATTGGATACAGAATGACCGCAGGAAAGAGCTGCGACTTTGGGAAGGCAGCTTTCTTCAGGAGAGAGCAATATTCTAAGGAGACTCAAATACAAAGCTGCAAGTCCACAACACTCTCATCAGTTAATGGAATGAGTATTTCAGAGCTGAGGTGAAGTGCTGGGCTGTATACCTTAGCTCCCATTACACTTCCAAAATATTTTCAGATTCAATCAATCACAACCAGAAGGATATTTTTATTTTTTTAAATATATTTTTAATTTTTTCTAAAAGATGCTTAGATTACATAAAATGTTACATAAAAAATATAAAAATATAAGGGATTCCCATATGCCCCACTCCCCACACCTCCCACTTTTCCCCACATTACAACTTCTTTCATTAGTGTGGTACATTCATTGAAATTGATGAACACATTTTGGAGCATTGCCACTAAGCATGGATTATAGTTTACATTGTAATTTACACTCTCTCCCACTCAATTTTGTAGGATATGGCAGGTTATATAATGGCTTATATCTGTCATTGCAGTGTCATTCGGGACAATTCCAAGTCCCGAAAGTGCCCCCTTATTATACCTCTTTTTCCTCTCCCTGCCTTCAGCACCCCCAGTGGCCACTGTCTGCACATTCATGATACAATTTCTTTCATTGTTAGAATCACAATAAGTCTATAGTAGAATGCCAGTAAGTTCACTCTAGTCCATATTTTATTCCCCAATCCTGAAGATTCTGGGATGGTGATGCTCACTCCTCCTCTAATTGAGATGGACTCTCAATCCCATACGGCTGATGGATGGGACTGTCTTGCTTGCAGTTGCAGACTCTCTCAGTTCCTTGGTATAGGTTGTCCATCCTCATCTCCTTGTTAGTTTTCCTGGGTAAGACCAATGAACTGGAGAGTAGGTGCTGCAACTCTGCTGAGGCTCAGGGCCCAGCTGGCATATTGACAGCCCAATGATTCAAGTCTCTTGGGTGTACATCTACCAATTCCAGCACCAACTATAGGTTCAAGTAGAAGGGACAGAAGGGGCATGTGTAGAGAAGTCACAACTGAGTCCAACTCTGTCACACTCGGGAGCACAAACTCCAAAGTAGGGCCCACTGGCAAGGCAACAAACTCTGGAGCTATCTGCCATGACCGTAGGACTTGGGTATCTCAAGAGCCCTCAGAAGCCCCCCTATTTGGGGTAGTATTTACTTTGGCCGTCTATGTGAACCTTCTGAGAAGTGCATAAGTCTTACCTCTGGGATGACCTCCCGACTCACTTTGAAGTCTCTTAGCCATATAAACTCACTTGTCTTTACCTTTTCCCCCTTTTATTCAAGGTCTTTTTCTAGTTGTATTGTTTATTGGTGCTTGGTAGTAATCCCTTGGTGCCGGGGAGGCTCATCCACAGAAGAATGTTTTTAAATACTCAAGTAGCAGAAGTTAATATTGTATCTTAAAATAATAATAATACATCACTTTTTTTAAATCAGAGAAGTTGTAGGTTTACAGAACAATCACACATAAAAGACAGGATTCCTATATATATCTCTACTACTAATAGCTTGCATTCTTGTGGTACATTTCTAACAAATGATGAAAGTACATTTTCACAATTGTACAATTAACTATAGTCCATGGTTTAACTTAGGGTTCATGTTTGGTTGTGCAGATCCATGTATATATATATATATATATATATATATATATATATATATTTTTTTTTTACAGAAAAATCAACCATAAAATATACAGTTCCCATGTAACACCCTGTTACAGTTCATGAAAGAGCATTTTTATAATTGTACTATTAACTATGGCCCATCATTCACAATAGGGTTCACTGCATTGTATAGCCCTATGTTGTTTTTAAAAAATTTTTATTCTGGTAACATATATACAAGCTAAAATTTCCCCCTTTAACCACATCCAAATATATAATTCAGTGCTGCTAATTAGGTTCACAATGCTGTGCTACCATCACCACCATCCATCACCAAAACCTTTTCATCATCCCAAATATAAACTCTGTACATTTTAAGCCTTAACTCCCTCTTTCTTACCCTCATTCCAGACTCTGGTAACTTGTATTCTAGATTCAAACTCTGAGTTTGTTTAGTCTAATTATTCCATATCAGTGAGGTCATGAAAATTTGTCCTTTTGTGTCTTGCTTATTTCACTCAGCATGTTGTCTTCAAGGTTCATCCATATTGCCCCATATATCAGAACTTCATTGCTTTCTGCAATTGAATAATATTCCATTATGTGTATATAACACATTCCATTTAACCATTCAACTATTGATAGACACTTGGGTTACTTACATCTTTGGGCAATAGTGAATAATTCATCTATGAACATCAGTGTGAAAAAATTTTTTGAGTCCCTGCTTTCAATTTCTTTGGGACTGCAAGGTCATATCGTATTACTATACTTAACGTTCTGAGGGACTGCTATGTTGTCTTCTACAGTGGCTGCACCATTTTAAATTCCCAGCTGCAATAAATGAGAATTCCTGTTTCTCCACATCTCTCGAACACTTGTAATAGTAGTCATTCTAGTGGGTGTGAAATGGCATCTCATTGTGGTTTTGATTTGCATTTCCCAAATGGATAATGATGTTGAACATCTTTTAATATGCTTTTTGGCCACTTGTATATCTTCTCTGAAAAAAATCGCTCTTCAAGTTTTTGCCCATTATCTTTGAGATAATGAGATATCGTGTAGCACCTCATAGTATGGCCATTATTAAAAACAAACAAACAAAAAACCACAGGAATCTACAAGTACTAGGGAGGATGTGGATAAATAGGGGCATTTCTTCACTGTTGGTGGGAATGTAGAATGGGTGCAGCCTCTTTGGAAGACAGTTTCATGGTTTCTCAGGAAGCTAAACATAGAACTTCTGTATGATCCATCCATTCTCTAGGAATGATAACTAGAAAACTGAAAACAGGGATGCGAACAAACATTTGCACACTGATGTTCGTAGTGGCATTATTCACAATTGCCGAAAGATGGAAACAACCCAAGTGTCCATCAACTGAATAACGGCTAAACAAAATGTGGTATATACATACTTTGCAATACTATGCTGCTGTAACAAGAAATAAATTGGGACACATATGACAACATGGATGAACCTTGAGGACATTATGCTGAGTGAAATGAGACACAAAAGCACAGATATTATATGGTCTCACTAATATGAACTAAATATGCAGAATAAGCACATGGAAGTAAAATCTAGTGTATAGGTTACAAGGAGATAGGGTGAAGACTGAGAAGGGGTAGTGATGCTTAATGTATGTAGAATTTTTAATTGACTTGACTGTATAAGTGTGGAAATAGATAAAGTTTATGGTAACACATTATAGTGAGTAAAACTAGCATGACTGGCTTATAAATGGGATTGTAACTGAAAAGGGTAGTCTAAAGACATAAATGTCAAATGAAAGAGAGTTAGAGAATAATCTAGGGACTGAATAACATAGTGAAGCTGTTGGTGGATGAGGATTGTAGTTAGTAGTACAAATACAAGAATGTTCTTCTATGAACTAGAACAAATGTACATCGCTATTACAAGGCAGGAAGAATATGATGATGCATGGGAAAAATACAATTAATGTAACTTATGGACTATAGTTAACAGCATTATTGTACTATTATTGCATCAATGTCAAAGAAGGTACTACATCAACACTGCGAGTCGATAATAGGGGGCATGGAATTTTTTCTTTTGGGCTAAGGAAAACATGCAAATATTTACTGAGGCAATGACTGTACAACTCTGTGGTGAAAGTGAGAGCCAATGAGTGGCTTTGGATGGACTGTACAAGGCACAGGACTGTATAACACAGTGAACCATGGGGTGGATGATGGACTGTGGTTAACAATACAATTAATGAGCACATTCTCTCACAAACTATAATAAATATAGAATACTAATACATGGAATTAATAATAGGGGGTGTATGGAAAAATACACCAAATGTAAGCTGTGGACCATAGGTAGTAGTAATATTTTGATGTTGTTCTTTCATAATCTGTGACAAATGTTCCACAACAATGCAAGGTATTGGCAAAGGGGTGATGTATGGGAATTCTGCATGTTATGCAAGATTGTTTTGTAAGCTCACAAATTCTTTATATATTCTCTCTATAAATATTATGTATATAATCTGTGGGGCATAGATATAAGTGTTTATTTCTGAGCTCTCAATTCAATTTTACTGCTATATATGTTTGTCCTTGTGCCAGTACGATGCTCTTTTGATTACTGTGACTTTGTAATGAGTTTTAAGATTGGGTATTGTGAGTCCTCCAATTTCATTCTTTTCCAGGAGGCTTTACCTTTTGGGGACCCCTTTTTCTTCCATGTAAATTTGATGACTGGCTTTTCCATTTCTGCAAAGAAGGTTGCTAAAATAGCGTATGGATTTGCATTGAAAATTTAAATTGCTTTGAATAAAATTGACAACACCATCTATTCTTCCAATCCATGAACACAGAATGTCCTTACATTTATTTAAGCCTTCTTTGATTTCTTTTAGCAATGTTTTGTAGTTTTCTGTGTACTAGTCCTTTGCATCCTTGGTTGGATTTATTCCAAGATATTTGATTGTTTTAGTTGCTATTTCAAATGGAATTTTTTTTTCTTGATTTCTTCTTCTGATTGTTCATTTCTTGTGTATAGAAACAATTGATCTTGTGCCTGCCACTTTGCTGAATTCATTTATTAGCTTTAGGTGCTTTGTTGTGGATTGTTAAAGATATTCTATATATAGGATCATGTCATCTGCAAATAAGGGAAGTTTAACTTCTTCCTTTCCAATTTAGATGCCTTTAATTTCTTTTTCTTAAGTAATTGCTCTGGCTCGAACTTCCTGTACAATGTTGAAGAACACTGGTGACAATGGACATCCTTGTCTTCTTCCTGATCTTACAGGGAAAGCTTTCAGTCTTTCACCATTAAGTAGGCTATTAGCTGTGGGATTTCCATATATGCACTTTATCATGTTGAGGAAGTTTCCTTCTATTCCTAATGTTTTCAGTGTTTGTTTTTTTTTCAAGAAGAGATGCTGTATATTGTCAAATGCCTTTTATGTATCAGTTGAGAAGATCATGTGGCTTTTTTCCCCATTATTCTGTTAATGTGGTTATTGCATTTCTTGATTTTCTTATGTGGAATCACCCTTGGATATCAGGAATAAATCCCACTTGTTCATGGTGAATAATTCTTTTAATATTCTGTTGTTAGAATTGTGTTGAGGATTTTTGCATCTATATTCCAAGAGATTTTGGTCTGAAATGTTCTTTTTTCTGTTATCTTTACCTGGCTTTGGTGTGAGAGTGATGTTGACCTCATAGAATGAAATAGAGAATGTTCCCTCCACTTCAACTTTTTAGAAGAGTTTGAGCAGAATTAGAGTTAAATCTTCTTGGAACGTTTAGTAGAATTGCCATTGAAGCCATATGATCCTGGGCTTTTCTTTGTTGGGAGGTTTTTGATTACTGATTCAGTCTCTTCACTAATTATTGCTTTGCTGAGTTCTTCTATTTCTTCTTGAGTCAGTGTAGGTAGGTTGTTGGTTTCTAGGAATTTGTTCATTGCATCTACATGATCAAATTGGTTGATGTATAGTTGTCCATAGTATCCTCTTAGAGTACTTTTCTTAAAATTTCAGTGGGGTTGGTAGTAATGTCCTTTTCATTTCTGATTTTAATCATTTTTGTCCTCTTTTTTTTCATCCATCTAGCTAAAAGCTTGTCAATTTTATTGATGTTTTCAAAGAACTTTTGGTTTCTTTCTTTTTTCTTTTTCCTTCTCTCTATTGTTTTTATTCTCTACTGCATTTATATATTCTCTAATCTCTGCTATTTCCTTCCTTCTGCTTGCTTTGGGTTTAGTTTTCTCTCCTTTCTCTAGTTCTTTCAGTTTTGAAGTAAGGTCTCTGATTTGAGATCTTTCTTCTTTTCTAACATAAGCTTTCAGAGGTATAAATTTCCCTCTTAGCACTGCCTTTGCTTCATCCCATACATTTTGGTACATTGTATTTTGTATTTTCATTTTCACTCACCTCAAGATATTTCTCATTTTTGCTTGTGATTTCCTTTTTAACCCATTGGTTGGGTAAGAGTACATTGTTTAATTTCCACATATATGTGAATTTTCCATTTCTCCTACTCTCATTGATTTCTAGCTTCATTCCATTGTGATTGGAAAAGATACATTGTATGATTTTAGTAGTTTTTTAATTTATTGACACTTTTTTTTTTAATGCAAGATATGGTCTATCCTGGAGCATGAACCACATGCACTCGAAAAGAATGTGTATTCTGTTGCTGTTAGATTAAGTTTTCTATATATTTCTACTTGGTTTAGAGTATCATTCAAGTTTTTTACTGACCTTCTGTCAAGATGTTCTATCCATTATTGAAAGTGATGTACTAAAATCTCCTACTATTAAAGTAGAACTATCAGTTTCTCCCTTCAAATTTGTCAGTATTTGCTTCATATATTTTGGTGCTCTAGTGTTAGGTGCATATATATATTTATAATTGTTATGTTTTCTTGTTGAATATCCATATATAATGAATGTCTTTGTTCCTTGTAACTGTTTTTTGACTTAAAGTCTATTTTATATGATAATACTATAGCCACCCCACCTCTCTTTTGGTTATTACTTGCATGGCATATTATTTTTCCCCATCTTTTTACTTTCAACCTACTTGTACCTTTGAATTTAAGATGAATCTCTTGTAGATAGCATAAGATTGGATCATGCTTTTTAAAATCCATTCTACCAAACTCTGCCTTTTAACTGGAGAGTTTAATCTATTTATATTCAAAGTCACTACTGATAATGCAAGACTTTCTTCTGCCATTTTTGCTATTTAGTTTTTGTAAGTCTTATGCATTTTTGTTCCTCAATTCTTCCATTAAGGCCTTCTTTAATATTTATTTGAATTTTTGCATTGTATCATATTGATTCCCCTCTCATTTCTATCCGGATATATTTTTCATATATTTTCTTTTGTGGTTACCATAGGGTAAAAATTTAGCATCCTAAATATATAATAATAGTTGATTGATACCAACTTGACTTCAATAGAATACACATACACTGTTCTAATGCCCTTCTGACCCCCACATTTTCATACTTGTTACAAATTATATCTCTGTACATTGTATATCCTAACCATTGATTACCATTACTTTTTATACATTTGCATTTTAGTACCTGTAGGAAGTAAGAAGTGGAGTTACATACCCAAACAAACAAACAATACAATAGTACTGACATTTATAATTACAGTTGGAGTTACATTTACTAGAGGTCTTTATTTCTTTATGCTCCTTTGAACTACTCTCTACTATCCTTTCCTTTCAGTCTGAATAACACCCTTAGCATTGCTTGTAGGGTAGGTTTAGTGGTGATGAAATATCTCAACTTTTGTTTATCTGGGAATGTCTTAATTTCTTGCTCATTTTTGAAAGAATGTCTTGCCAGATATAAAATTCTTGGTTGGAAATTGTTTTCTTTTAGCACTTTAAGAATTTCTACCCACTACCTTCTTTCCTCATGGTTTCTGATGAGAAAACGGCTCTTGATCTAATTGACACTCCTTTTTATATAACACATTGTTTTTTTTCTTGCAGCTTTCAGAACTTTCTCCTTGTCTTTTACATTGAATAGTTTGACCAATATGTGACAAGCCATATTTTTCTTCAAGTTTATCCTATTTGGTGTTCACTGGGCTTCTATGATGTACATATTCATGACTTTGCTAAGTTTGGGAAGTTTTCTGTAATTATTTCTTTGAATAATCATTCTGCCCTTTCTATCTTTTTTTCTCCTTCTGAGACTCCCATAATATGTATATTGATACACTTGATGGTATCCCAGATATCTCCTATGCTATTTTTGCTTTTTATTCTTCTTTTTTTCTTTCTACTCCTCAGCCTGACTCATTTGAATTGTCTTATCTTCAAGCTGACTGATTCTTCTGACAGTGCCAATCTGCTATTGAAACCTTCCTGGAAATTTTTAATTTCAATTATTGTGGTCTTCAACTACAGTAGTTCTGTTTGGTTCCTTTTTAAAATTTCTATTTACTAAGATTCTTATATTTCTCATTCATTGTTTTCCTGATAACCTTTAGTTCTCTCCTGGTATTTTCATTTATCTCTTTGAGCTTATTGAATATCATTTTTAAAGTCCTTTTCCAATTTGTCCAGTCCAATCCTCTTCATTAAAGTTTCCTGAACTTTTATCCTCTTCCTATTGATGGGCCATTGTTTCTTTGTTTGTCACATAACTTTTGTTGTCCATTTTACATTTTAATCTTTTATAATCTTAACTCTGGTATTTATTCCCTGAAAGATCTGTTTCTTGAGTTTGTAACCACCTGGCGATATGACAGAGATTTCCTCGAGTGTCTGTCTTCCGATCAGGAAAGTCCACTCAAGGCAAATGCAAAATGCAATGTCCTCCCTATCTTTTCTTTGCCTGTGTTTTTTCCTGGACTTGTGTTTGCTAGTGTCCTTATGAGTTCCCCTGCTTGGAAAAGTGTGAATGCCTCCTCTACTTCCCAGGAAGCAAACCATCTCCCTTTCCCCTAGGTTCATTGCAGTAGGAGTTAGGGATGATGAGAGCACCTCAATTGTTTCTTTCACTGCTCTCATTGTTTGGAGCTGCTTTTGCCTGGAGGACAAATTCTGTGAGGGAGAGCATGCCAGAGAGGAGTTTCCAAAATCATTCTTTCCCTATGGGAACAAAGCCAGGGACTCACAAAGGGAGCATGGGTCAGCTCCAAAGTGCCTTGAAGAGGGCTGAGAGAGAGGCCCGGAAGGGTACCAGTAGTTTCTTCCATGGATTCCCAAAGCTGCGCTTTCTTGACCTGTCCAGCAAATAGAAGCCCTTCAACTGTCTTATGCAGCTCTGAGAAATTGTACTGTCTTTAAATTTTCTCTGCTTCCTTTATCTGGGGCAGTTTGGAACAATGTTCACCCTCAAGGCCTGGACCCCAACAATCCAAAGTAGCTAAATAAAAGCTGTGTTCCATAATCTACCTGCATCCCCTCTGACACATCTCCACCCAACTGCAAATCTTGGGGAAGAGGATTTTTATCCCTTTCTGGCATCAGCAAGCCACTCTTGAGGTTGGATCCCAGTGCTGCCTGCTGGTAAGAGTGGGGCTTAGGAAATGGTAATCACCTCTTGGAAAGGGCAATTTACTGATATTTATTGTAATTTACCAGCCTCTTCCTCCAGCTCTTCGTTGGATGCTGTACAGTGTTTTACTGGACTCTGGAGTTTCAAAATAATTTATTCAAACAGTTCTTGCCTGTTTCATAGTTGTTCTGATAGAGGGACTGATTCCTGGAACTTCCTACTCTACATCTTCCCACAATCTATGCATTAACTTTTAATATTACCAGTTTTACCAAAATGAGGGCTAGGAAACTGTTTACATCTTAGAATGTCAAAGAATTTTAGTTAGCCAATAATGCTGCAGGTCAGCTGATATCTAAGAGAAGATATTTGCGGATGCAAATTGTGAATTTTGCATGTGCAAAAGTAAATATCTAAACTGATTATTAAATCACAGAGGAAAATAAAATGATATATAAAATGCAAATGTGTAGTAACAAACACATGGAGGCACTTTGCTTGTGAACCTTGACCTTTGCTAGTTGAACATCTCTGTGCTTCCTTCTTTACTATGTTATTTGCCATAATGAGACAGAGTTTCAGAGTGCAGGCTCTATGCCCTGCCAACAACTTTCACTTACCCAGGTCTCAAGGTTGTCATTTTATAAATTACCACTTCAAAGCAGGAGTCACCATCTACATGCAGTAGGACTGAGGTGATGTCATGTGATATAAAACCCTACCATTTTCTTATTGTCCCATTTCAGATTTTAGTAAATAAGTCTGATTTTCTTTGCAGGGTCAAGGTCTTTATTGAAGCAGAAAAATGAATTCTCTGAAAATAATTTTTTTTATTATTTGTCTGTTCAGGAATCTTCTCTGACTTTCTAGAACCAATGTATTAATCCCGAATGCAACTTTGTTGCATCCAAGATTTCAATTTACCCATTCAAACTTGTCTCCTGCTCTTTGAATCCTTACATATTAATTCTTTCAGCTGATTTCCATACCATTCTTCCCTCTCTTCTACTCCTAACTTTGAATGTCCTTGCTCTCTGCCCTTCTACCAATGCCATTCATTCATTCATCTATTCATTCATTTAAAAATTATCATTGCATGCATATTTTCTCGTAGGAAATATGTTGAGCATTAGAGTTATAGAAATGAATAAATTATGACTCTCATTCTCAGCTCTGTTGAGAGGCAGGCATCTATATCAATTAAGAAATTAACTAAACTGTGTTTTAGAGTTTAAGTAGGAGGGTGTCTAATGGATGACCTAGAGTACATAATCCAGTAAAGGGAAGAACATACATAAAGGCTCAGAGGCATTGAAAATATGGCAATTTCAGGGAACTGTAATTGTTCAATATGTCTTGCAGGGCAGGGCAGGAGGTGAGGATGAAAAGGTTGTCAGGACCTAGATTATGTCATCTTTACTGAAGCAAACTCTACCTGTTTTAAGTCCCCATTTGAATTCCTGATACTGTCAGTCACATCAATCTCTCATTTCTATGTGTCCTTAAGCACGAATTATCTAAATCATATATTAAAATACTATATTGCAACCAAATTGGATTTGTATTTTGCTTTGTCTGTGGGCAATGTGTGTTATCTCTTCAGTTACTTGCAGATGCTATCAAACCAGCTAATGATAATAAATCATGGTTCAAATTGAACTGAGCCAGGGAAATTTTTCTTTCACCTTACAATTCTGCAAAGAGAGGGAGATACAATGCAATCTGTTCCTTCATTCTATTAATTAAATGAAAATAGCTCAACTCAAAAACCTAAAATATATAATTCACTAAATGAAAGGTTAGATTTGAATTTGAAATAGAAACAGAGACAAGACCACAGGTTGAGGGAGAGTCAAAGCTAGCCTGTCAAAGCTCTTCACTGTAAGTGATTAACATGAGTGAACATCAGAGAGTAAAATTAGCGAGTGTGTGTTCCCCAGGAAAAAATGTTTGTTAGCAGAAGCTCTTGTCACATTTCAAAATACTATTTGGAATTATTCATTTCTTAAAGCTTTCTTTTGGGGACACAGGGAGGAAGCTGTGTCTCTTTAAGAGCATTTGGAACTAGAACATCATACAAGTCTTTTCATGATTGACCTTCTTACTTAATGCTACAGACACAATAAATGTAATTCATTTCCTTCACAACACCCAATCTATTATCCTAAATTGTCTTGAATTACATTCAAAATCAGTTTTCTGATGGGAAAAGCAACCAGAAAGAAAGCTATTGAGATACCAATTCCATGAATTGTTGAAACTGCCACTTAGACTCAACATGTTGTTTTTCTCAAAGTGATTTAACTTTAGTTGATTTTGCTACTCTACCCCAAAGTATCCTTCTTAAGGGGAGAAAATATGATTCAACTTTTATTAAATCAAAATTTCCCATGGCTAAATCCAAATACAGTGATACTTACCCTTCACAAATTATCACAACTTTAATAAGAATAAATTAAAAATTTCAGATCACTCATTGGAAGGGCTGTACTGATATATTTCTGAACCCATGATTTTGGTTTCATGACTGAGTTGAAACAAACCTAAGTTATTGTTAGATGGATGCTTACTTTACAGATTAGAATATTGAAGTCCATCAAGTGAAAAACCTTGCCTGAAGTCACATGGCTCATATATGAGTCTTTACTAGAACTCCATGTTATTTTTGTGTTTTTGTTTGTGTGTTTGAATGCATATATATGTGTCCACATATAATTATGCTCCCTATTATCAACTCATGCTGATTTCTGGAAAAATAATCTTGCAACCATTTGATTTTTTTAAGTGGAATTACAGTTTTTATTGAAAAAGGTTACAGCCTGAGCCTAAAATTGTGAGATTATTCACTATTCCAGTTGGCATGGACTTTACAGGGATTATCTAAACCTTTGCTCCCAACCATTCTATCTAGCAGGAATTTAGTTTTAAATTCATCATTTTTTCCTAATTAGGAAACTATGGTTTGAAAAGTTCAGTAATTTGTCCATAGCCACAGGATTGGTAATTGGTAGAGAAATTTTGAAACCCTAGTATATATTCTTAACCACAGAATGTCCATTTATCAATCAATGTGAATGACAGAATGTAAGAAGTAACCTAACAAAGGAACCTGTGAGAATCTATGGATCATAGAAGGGATGCAACGGATCCAGACTGGAATTTAGGAGAGGCCTTCTGGAGGACAGGATGCCAGGGCAGTCAAAGGAAGGATTTTCCCAGTGAATTTCAAAAATGAAAGTGTTCATTATGCTAAGAATATAGTTTGGGGGCAATTTGGAAGATGATAATAAGAAATAAGGTAAGAGGTAGTCAGTGGCAGATTATGACGAGCTAAGGCATTTGCATTTTATTCCAAAGTCTCTGAAGGTTGTTGAATAACTTTAAGAAGGCATGTCGCATGACCCTACCTGTGTTTTAGGTGGATCATTCTGGCAGCAATGTGGAGGATAGAGTGGAGAGGTGAGGATGAATGTAGTCATAAATAATCACAAACCAGCAGGGTTTATCAGCTCCCCATGGGGGTGCGGTGGGGCACGGAATGGCTTAGGTCCACATCATCTTGTGGGATCCCTGAGCCATGGCACATCCTAAGGCCTTCATAGCTGTGACAAATCATTTTGACCAGAGCTGTGGTGCCACAGTCCATTTACGTTGCATTTTTAGACATTCCCAGGAGACTGGCTTAATACTGGGGAAATGTGACTCAACATAAAACATTCTGTCAAATTTATTTTTCACTTGGGTTTACAAGAAATTGAGTTAGTAAGCAAGATGCCATGTACTGCAATTTGAATTTGAACAGAAAACAGATTTTTTTTTTTAATGTTACTTATCCCTGCAATGAAATATATCTGATTTCAAATAACAAATAATATTTTGTTGCAGTTTCTCTCCTTGGTAATGTTGTGGTCTATATATTTTTCATCACTATAATTAGTCTTTCATCTTAAACAGAGTGATGATTCATTGAATGACATTTAGTCAGAAGTTTTGTTGTTGTTGATAAGTCTAAGCTTATCGTAAGGGAAAAGGGGAAAAAGTCGAATTTGCTAGAAGAGAACAGAGTATAAAAATAACATTATCCATTCAGTTGGATTGAAATCTTGGCAGCTGCTCTTCAAAAATGTTGCTGACATGGTTTATATTATATTAAAATTCAGAATTACTGCATTTTCATTAGTCTTTCTGTCTGCAGCTGGCATATCATGTTGTCAGCATCTTGGGGTTTATAAACCTATGTACATTGTAAGAATAATCCTTTAAATGGACGTTTTCATAAGCATGTTTGCTAATTGATTTGCTATGTAATTTTAAATGATAAACATATGTTATGAAAGTTGTAATGCCTTAAAATGCAAATGGAATACACAAGTTGTATTCTTATACCTTAATTTTCATTAAATTTGCTTAAGAGCAAAATAATTTCTTTAGGATGGTTTTTAATACATCCTCAACTTTCAAAGGCATTGCTTATTTCACTGAGGCAATTTGATAAGAGATATACTGAATGATATATACTGTATATCAAAAAAGCTAAATTATTTTTAAATGGATGCCCCAAATTTGTGATACTCAATAAAATGCTGTCAAACACTTGCAATCTTCAATACTATAATAAATATATGGTGGCATTTTAATAGAATTATTAGTCTAACATATTAAATGTATAAACTGCTACTAATCACAGAATAAAACAGTTTGAAAAATGTGGGATATTATTAATATGTGCAAAATTCAGAGTTCTTTGGAAACATAATCAATTCCAAGAACTCAATAGATTCATAAGGCTTTTGATAATGTTAAAATATGTATGCTTACATGTGGATCCTGCAGATATTTATAAGCACTTATGTGGTTATGATGATAAAACTACATTAACATATTCATATCATCTTTACAGGATCCTTAAACATTGGATTTGAGGCTAAATAAAACTGAATTTCTTTGTATATTGAAAATGCTTGAAGGAACCTTGATTGTACCTGAAGAGCATAGCAGATGAATTTAGTATTTGAAAAGAATAGTTTTGACTTTTCATAACGTCCATTTTGAATGCACTTGTGGGTGATCTTGAAACATTAGAGAACTGCATCCTGCAAAAGAAGGACCAGAGTGGACACAGCCGGAAAGTGCAGAGCCAGGCTTCTGACTCTGATGTTTGTCCTCTCGTTCCAAACTGGCTGTCTCGTACTTAAGCATGCACACAACCACACACACACACTACTGACTCATTTTTGCACAGTTGCCTAAGGACATGTTATCGAATTAGCCTCTTTACTTATTATATAAGCCAGTAATCTCTAATTATGACTTAAGAAAGAACCCATTAATATTTTTACCACTGGTGAGCAAATCTAGAGATGAACTAGAAAAGCCAGGTGCACCATTACGATAGCTCATAGTCCATTTTTGGCAGGAATACAACTGGCTTTGAGGCATCAAGCCGTTGATTGGAATTTTGCTAAAGCTGAGACTCTTTTTTCCCCCTCAGAGAGGCTGTAATAATTGCATTTCAATATGATTGATATAATAAATTTGTAATTATTACTTTCTTTAGTTGGGAAATATGAATGTGAAAGCTTTGGCCAAAGTGCAATCTCAGGAGGAAAATTAGACCACACGGTAATCAATAATGATGGGGCATTCTGAGTCTCTCCTCGACTTTCATTAGCTGGAAGGAGAGCACATTTAAAGGAATGCTAACAAGTATCGATGTTTAAATTTGATTTATCAATGCTATTTAAATGTATATCTGCACTGTGCTGAGTTTATTTTTCTACATTAAAGATTATTCAGTGATATCTCCTAGGTTAAGACAACTTTTAAACAAGATAAAGCACCTTACGAATTAATTTCTTTCAGAGAAACAAGAAAATGTAATTTGTGCCTTCTTTTCATTAAATTATCCCTTAGTATATTGATTTAACAGAAGCCAAAAACTTATTTAGCTAAGGAAACAAAACACAGATACAGCGTTCTGTCACTTTGGTGATTCTTACTGAAGAAAGAATGCATATGCATGCAGGCAGGTGTTGTTTTGTGTGTGTCATCTTTGAGTGTGCCTCTGTGTGTTGTCGGTAATACAGTGCTGTTTTCTAAGAGGAAAGCATTGTTCAGTTCTCTTCGGAAGCAGACAAAAGAAGCACAGTCAGTGGATCCTTGTACCTGGCCCTTTTCATTTTGATTGTACTTTATATAAACAATAAAATCATTGTGATTATGTCATCAAATCTAATAAAATGGATTGAGTAACCATTGGCAAGTGAAACACGTACAAACACCTTAAGGGACCACCTGAGTCCAGCAATTTTTCCAGCACTTTAAATCAACAGCCAAGCACGATATGAAGGAATTTTAAAACTGAGACAAACAACATCTATTACAAGAAGAAATGTTGCTATTATATGAGTATGTATGCATGTGTGTGTATGAAGACTTCATTAATCTGTTAGTGTTATCTGTGCCAAAAAGATGTAAATTACTATTTACTCAGGAAATGTTTAATCTTGTGAACTTGAATAGGTGAACGGTTATTAAATTTGGTCTCTGAAGAACACTTACCTTCTGATGGTAGCACAGAGTCTGAGCCTCTTCCAGCTATCACTGCATGTTGAAAAACTAGCCCCTGTAATTAACTTGCAATATTATACATGGGGCAACAGTTACAGTGAAATCCAATTTTCCATAGTATACACACCAGGCACCTTTGCTGAATATTAGATTTTAATGAGATTTATGACCTTATTCATAATTTATTCTTTACGTTGGGAAAGTTTTGGTTAAAGTTCAAAGCAGTATATTGGAACATGGACAGAAAAAAAATCTATACCAAGCTTTTTTGGAATACATTTTAGAATAAATTCTGAAACCCAAAAAAGATTTATTTGATTCTGAGAGCATTCTGTGGAAACCATTCTGGCTTTGACATGGGTGGGTTCCCAGCCCACCATAAGGTTTTCCACGCCTGTCTTTGCTTTTTTGATGATTGTGTAGGACCCTACCCCTACCTCCACTGGTTGTCTGGTAAATTTAATTCACGGAAAAATCTATTCCAGCATGTCTCAAACTTCAGTGTGCTTAGGAATCACCTGGAGATTACGTCAAAATGTAGATTCTGATTTTGTAGGTCTGGAGTAGGAATCACAAGTCTGAATTTCTAATTAGTCAGGCTATTTCAAGTCCCAGACTGAGTAGACAGGGTATAGTTTGTATTAGAGCCGCTGCATTTTTTTTTTGTCCTCATTTTTCAGATGAAGAAAATGAAGCTCAATGAGATATGAAATGCCTTTCCTTATATTAACAATTCTTAACCATGGCTGATTATTAGAACCACCTGAGAAGTTTTTAAACCATAAGATGCTCCCCCTACCTCCAGACCAATTAAATCAGAATCCCTGGGGACATCAGTGTTTTTACAATTCTCCTATGCAGCCAGGGTTGAGGTTCACTGCTTAGGTTGTACAGCCAATTAGTAGAAGGGATGAGTCTAGTGTTAGGCTGACTGATGGGCAGACTAATTGATTGAATGATTGATTCCTGCTTACACAGAGCATACATTTGCTGAGCTACATCCCAGATGATCTTGGTTCCCTTTAAAATACACAGTCCTCTCATTATCTTTTGTAAATGTTATCTCCTCTGAAAGGTCTTGCCTGAGCACAATATCTGAAGAGGCGGCTTCTTCCCTATCATGCCATCATATCATCCTGCTTTATTATTTTTTCAGGTTTATTTATTATCACTAACTAGAGCTATATTATTTATTTTTCTTTTGTCTATCATTTCTGAAAGAATGCAACTGTCATGAGATCAGTTGCTTTGCAACTCTCCATTTACCTCCATACTTTACACTTTGTAAGCCCAGAGTAAATATTTGTTAAATAAATTAAGTCTAAATGGAAACAATACTAGAAGCACAAAGATGAGCTGTGAATGCAGGTGAACTAGTTGTATTGCCTTGGACATGGTACTTATATCCCTCTAAGTCTTATTTTTCTCATTTGAAAATAGGAAGTAGCATCTAGCTCATAGAATTGTTGTAATATTAAATGAACTCTTTTATGTACAGCACTTATCTCAGTGCTTGGCAGACACAGGGCATTCAATATATATCACTATTATAATCATATTTCATGATCACAAAATTGCTGGGAGATAGATATTGTTATTTTCACTTAACAAGTGAGGAAAAATCAAGAAAGATGATATATTAGTCAGCTAAAGGGGTGCTGATACAAAATAACAGAAATCTGTTGGCTTTTATAAAGGGTATTTATTTGGGGTAAAAGCTTACAGTTATCAGGCCATAAAGTGTAAGTTGTTTTCCTCACCAAAGTCTGTTACCACGTGTTGGAGCAAGATGGCTGCTGACATCTGCAAGGGTTCAGTCTTCCTCTTCCGCTTAATGCTCTGTGGTCCCAGCTTCTTCCAATATCAGCTGTAGGCTAGGTAAAGTCTCATCTCTCTCCCAGGCCTCATTCCTCTCCAGGCTTACCTGCTCTCTTCTCTCCATAAAGTCAGCTGTAGACTATCAGTCTCCTTCTCTTTCTGTGGCTTGTGCTGTGTCTATGAGCTGTCTCTATTCCTCTGTGTTCTTCTCATGTGTTTTTACTTCCCGAGGCTCCAGAATATAAAAACTCCACTCTCTGTTCTGCCATGTGGTTTCTTTTGTGGGTCCCCGCCCACCAAGGGGACAGGGACTCAACATCCTACTATGTGGCCCAATCAAAGCTTTAATCATAATTTAATCAAGTAAAAGTGAAACCTCTGGGGAAGTGGATATGGCTTAGATGACTGAGCTCCCACATACCACATGGGAGGTCCATGGTTTGGCTCCCAGTGCCTCCTAAAGAAGACAGCGAGCTGGCATGACGGGCAGTAGTGGCAAGTTGACACAACAAGATGATGCAATAAGAGACTCAAGAAGAAAATCATAATGAGAGACACAACAAAGCAGAGAGCAGAGATTCCTGATGCCTCCTAAAGAAAATGAGCAAGACAGCAAGCTGACGTGATGGGCAGGCGTGGCAGTCTGACGCAACAAGATGATGCAACAAGAGAAACAAGAAGAAAAAACATAATAAGAGACACAACTAAGCAGGGATCAGAGGTGGCTCAAGCGATTAAGTGCCTCTCTCCCACATCAGAGGTCCTGGGTTCAGTTCCCGGTGCCTCCTAAAGATATAGCACACAGCAAGTGCAAACAATGAAGAAATAAATAAATAAATAAATAAATAAATAAATAAATAAATAAATAAAATAAGTCTTTAAAAAAATAAAAGTGAAATCTCTGAATCCAATACAATCCAATACACCCAGAGGTACAGACCAGTTTACAAACACAATCCAATATCAATTTTTGGAATTCATAGATAATGCCAAACTGCTACAGATCGTTTGCTCAAGATCACAAATATGACTTTTGGAAAGACTAGACAAAAACATAAATGCTGAGTTATATTCATGAGCTAAACCCTGTGGAAGACCTTTCCCCAACATGTCTTGTTGTAGCATCTTACAAGATAAGGCAACTGCCTTCTGAATCCTGATCCAGTGCTCTTTAGTCTGTACCATTGTGCAGCTTCGATTAGCTGCACCACATGCAGCTGTTCTCCAGGTACACAATTCAGTGGTCTCATCAGCTGATGTCCAATTCCAAGACTCATTGGTGAAACCAAGGGTTGAATGGGCTAGCCAAAGTTTTAACCACAATGTATTCTGCTCCTGCCATTTATCAAGCACTGTATTAGTCAGCCAAAGGGGTGCTGATGCAAAATACCAGAAATCTGTTGGCTTTTATAAAGGGCATTTATTTAAGGTAGAAGTTTACAGTTACCAGGCCATAAAGCATCAGTTACTTTCCTCACCAAAGTCTATTGCCATATGTTGGGGCAAGATGGCTGCCGACATCTGCCAAGAGTTCAGGCTTCTTGGGTTCCTCTCTTTCCTGGGCTCTGTTTCTCTCTGGGCTCAGCTGCTGTGCTCTCTCCACAAGGTCAGCTGTAGACTCTCAGGTGAAAGGCTCTGTCTCTTTCCTGGGGCTTCTGCTGTGTCTAAGGAGCCGTCTCTATTCCTCTGTGTTCTCCTCCTGTGTGTTCACTTCCCAGGCTCCAGCTCAAAACTCAGCATCAAAACTCCAATTCACTCCTCTGCTCTGTCATGTAGCTTTATCTGTGAGTCCCTGCCACCAAGGGAGCAGGGACTCAACATCCTACTGATGTGGCCCAATCAAAGCCCTAATCAATATTTAATCACGTCCAGGTACAGACCAGTTTACAAACATAATCCAATATCTAATTTTGGATTTTGTAAACAATGCTATACTGCCACAAGCACACACTAATCCACACTAAGCTCCTATAAAATAAGTAACATCAACCCAATTTATAGACGAATATATTGCATGTCAGAACAGTCAGGAAATTCAATCAGATTATCACAGCTAATAAAAGCAGATCTAGGATTGGAATCCACTGCTGTGCACAACAAAAATAAGGGTTGGAATTAGGGTAGATTTATTATACTTCATAGGTGGTTCATGGTCCACTTTATCTGAAATGGCAAACACACTGGAATCTCTTCTTTTTTTTTTTTTTTTTTAACTTGGGAGTCCTCATGCTTTCTATAGAGGAGGTTCCCACACAGTGAAAATCCTGTAAAAAAAAAAAAAAGCCACAATTGTCTCCTAAATCTCCTAAATCGAGAACAAGGAGAGGGTGAAATTCATTCAACAGTATTTGTGTGTATCTATTTCTTTCTATCAATCTATCAATCTATCTATCTATCTATCTACCTACCTACCTACCTGCCTATCTATCTATCTATCTATCTATCTATCCTCAGTTCATACTATATGTTAAACCCTGAAGATAGATAATGCTGGATATATAATCCTTAATCTCAGGGAACTCAGATTAATAAGTACTATTTATTGAAATATATGTGGTATAAATATGAAAAGATACATGTTTAACAGAGGTAGAAACAAAGTGTATGGGGAGGTCCAATGCCCTGAAGACCTATGGAAAGACCTCACAGAGGAGATGACATTTTATCTTCTTCTTAAATATAAGTAGTAAGAAAAATTGTTTGAAGTTTATGCCAGTTAGAGAAAACAACGTGTAACTTCAGAGGATATGAAAGAGCCTGCTATGTTTGGGGAATGGTAAGAAACAGTCTGTGACTAGAGCAGAGGGTGTATGTGTGTGTGTGGGGGGCGGCATAAAATGAAAAAAACCTTAGAGTTTTATCAATAACATACATTTCTCAATTGGCATTTACTTTCTTTCAAATACACAGCGTAACATCATACAGGGGTCTCATTTCAGTTGACATTCACATCCCCAGACTACACTTTTCAACCACAATCTGATTTATAAACCAGCAGCTACTCACTATAATGTGTTACCTTCAACTCTATCCATTTCCACACTTTTACAGTCATGTTAATTAAAACTTCTACATACATTAAGCATCAGTAGTTCTTCTCAACCTTCCTCTTATCTCCTAATAAACTATACTCTAGGTTTTAGCTACATGTGTTTATTCTTTGTATTTAGATCAAATTAATGAGACCATGCAATATTTGTCTTTTTGTATCTTATTCCTTTGCTTAGTTTAATGTCTTCAAGATTCATCCATGTTACCATATGTCACAATTTCATTTCTTCTTGCTGCAGCATAGTATTCCATCATATGTATATACCACACTTTGTTTATTCATTCAAAACCACATTTTGTTTAATCAACACTTGGGTTGTTTCCATCTTTTGGGAATTGTGAATAATGCTTCTATGAATATCGGTGTGCATATGTCTGCTCGTGTCATAGTTTTTTGTTCTTCTGGATATATTCTTAGCAGAGGAATTGCTGGATCATATGGCACTTCTATATTTAGCTGCCTGAGGAACTGCCAAACTGTCTTCCAAAGAGGCTGGACCATTTTACAATCCCACCAACAGTGAAGGAGTGTTCCTATTTCTCCATATCCTCTCCAGCACTTATTGTTATCTGTTTTGTTTTGTTTTTTAAATAATGGCCATTTATGCAGTGTTAGATGATATATTATTGTTGTTTTGATTTGCATTTCCCTAATAGCTAGTGATATGGAACATTTTTTCATGTGCTTTTTGGCCAGTTGTAGTTCCTCTTTGGAGAAATGTCTATTTAAATCTTTTACCTATTTTTTAATTGGATTGCTTGCTCTTTTATTGTTGAGTTGTATGATTTCTTTATATAGAGTGGAAATCAAACCCTTATCAAATAATGTGGTTTCCAAATATTTTCTCCCATTGAGTGAGCTGCCTTTTCACCTTCTTGATGAAGTCCTTTGAAACAAAGAAGTGTTTAAGTTTGAAGAGGTCCCATTTATCCATGCTTTCTTTCATTGCTCATGCTTTCAACGTAAGGTTTAAGATTCCACCACCTACCACCAGGTCTTGAAGATGTTTCCCTACATTTTCTTCTAGGAGCTTCATGGTACTTGCTTTTATATTTAGGTCTTTGATCCATTTTGAATTATTTTTTCTATAAGATGTGAGATAGAGGTCTTCTTTCTTTCTTTTGGCTATGGATATCCAGTTCTCCCAGCACCATTTTTTGAGTAGATTGCTGTCCCAGCTGGGTGGGTTTGACAGGCTTGTCAAAAGTCATTTGGCCATAGATGTGAGGGTCTGTTTCTGAACCAGCAATTCGGTCCCATTGGTCTATGTGTCTATCTTTATGCCAATGCCATGTTGTTTTTACCACTGTAGCTAGGTAATATGATTTAAAGTCTGGAAGTGAGAGTCCTCCAAGTTCACTTTTCCTATTTAAGATGTTTCTGGATATTTGGAGCCTCTTACCCTTTCAGATAAATTTGATAATTGTGTTTTACATTTGTTTAAAAAATGCTGGTGGAATTTTTATTGGATTGCATTGAATCTGTATATCAATTTGGGTAGAATTGACATCTTAATGGTATTTAGTCTTCCAATCCGTGAGCATGGAATATTCTTCCAATTATTTAGATCTTTTTAAATTTCTTTTAGCTATGTATTATAGTTTTCTGAATACAAGTGCTTTCCATTCTTGGTTAGGTTTATTCCTAAATATTGGATACTTTTATTTGCTGTTGTAAATGGAACTTTTTTCCTGACTTCCTCCTCAGATTGCACATTACAATTGTACAGAAACACCACTGATTTTTGTGTCTTGATGATGTATTCTGACACTCTACTAAAATCGTTTATTAGCTCTAGCAGCTTTGTTGTAGATTTTTTTCAGGACTTTCTAGATATAGGATCATATCTGCGAATAGTGAAAGTTTTACTTCTTCCTTTCCAATTTGGATGCCTTTTATTTCTTTTTCTTGCTTGATTGCTCCAGCTAGAATCTCTAGAACTATATTGAACAACAGTGGTGACAATGGGTATACTTGTCTTGTCCCTGATTTCAACGAGAAAGCTTTCAGTCTATCACCATTGAGTACAATGTTATCTGTGGGTCTTTCATATATGACCTTTATCATTTTGAGAATGTTTCCTTCAATTCCTATCTTTGGTAGTATTTTTATCAAGAAAGGATTCTGTATTTTGTTAAACGCCTTTTCTGCGTTAATTGATAAAATCATGTGGTTATTCTTCTTTGATTTATTAATGTGGTGTATTATGCTGATTGATTTTCTTGTGTTGAACCATCCTTGCATGCCTGGTATAAAACCCCCTCATGATGAATAATTCTTTTAATTTGCTGTTGGATTCGATTAGCAAGTATTTTATTGAGGATTTTTGCATCTCTATTCATTTAAGAAATGGATTTGAATTTTCTTTTTTTAATATCTTTATCTGACTTTGGTATTAGGGTGATATTGGCTTCATAGAATGAGTTTGGTAGCGTTCCTTCTTGTTCAATTTTTTGGTAGAGTTAAGTAAGATTGTATTAAATCTTCTTTGAATGCTTGATAGAACTCACTTGTGAAACCATCTGGTCCTGGGCTTTTCATTTTGGGGAGCTTTTAGATGACTGTTTCAATCTCTTTACTTGTGATTGGTTTGTTGAGGTCTTCTATTTCTTCTAGGGTCAGTGTTTGTACATTTCTAGGAATTTTTCCATTTCATAAACATTGTCTAATTTTTCTAGATAAAGTTGTTCATAGTATCCTCTTATGAGCACTCTTATTTCTGTGGGGTTCCCACAGAAATGTTCCCATTTTCATTTTTCATTTCATTTATTTATTTGCATCTTCTCTCTTTTTCTTAGTCTAGCTAAGGGTTTGTCAATTTTGCTAATCTTGAAGAATCAACTTTTGGTTTTGTTAATTCTCTCTATTTGTTCTTAATTTCATTTATTTCTGCTCTGATCTTTGTTATTTAATTCCTTCTATCTGCTTTGGGATTAATTTGCTGTTCTTTTTCTAGTTTCTCCAGCTGTGTAGTTAGGTCAGTGATTTTAGCTCTTTCTTCTTTTTTAAGGCAAACATTGCAAGCTATAAATTTTTCTCTCAACACTGCCTTCACTGCATCCCATAGATTCTGATATGTTGTGTTCTCATTGTCTTTCATCTCAAGATGTTTATTGAAAATATTTCTCTTGAAATTTCTTCTTTTACCTACTTATTATTTAAGAGTGTGTTGTTTAATCTCCATATATATGTGAATTTTCCCTTTTTCTGCCACTTGTTGATTTCCAACTTTATTCCATTATAGTCAGAGAAAGTGCTTTGTATAATTTCAATTTTGTTGAATTTATTGAGATCTGCTTTGTCACCCAACATTTGGTCTATCCTGGAGAAAGATCCATGCACACTTTAAAAGAATGTATATCCTGCTGTTTTGGGGTGCAGTGCTCTGTATATGTCTATTAGGTTTAGTCCATTTACCATATTATTCAAACCCTCTGTTTCTTTATTGATCCTTTGCCCAAATGTTCTATCTAGTGCTGAGAGTGGTGCATTGAAGTCTTCAACTATTATTGTATATATGTCTATTTTTCCCTTCAGTTTTGTCAGTGTTTGCTTCATGTATCTTGGGGCATCCTGGTTAGGTGCATATATATTTATGACTGTTATTTCTTTCTGATGAATTGTCCCTTTTATTAATATGTAATGTTCTTCCTTGTCTCTAATAAGAGTTTTGCTTTTAAAGTCCATATCATCTGATATTAGTATAGCTACCCCAGCTTTTTTTTTTTTTTTTTTTTTTTTTTCTGGTTACTGCATGCAGGGAATATTTTTTTCCAATCTTTTCATTTTCAATCTATTGGTATCCTTGGGTCTAAGGTGAGTCTCTTGCAGACAGCATATAGATGGCTTATATTTTCTTAGCCATTCCACTAGCCTGTGTCTTTTGATTGGGGAGTTTAATCCATTAACATTCAATGTTATTACTGTAAAGGCAGTTATTTCATCCATTTTCATCTTTGCATTGTATCTGTCATTTTATTTTCACCACTCTTTTGACACTTTTAGCACCTCTTACTGATAAGTCATCATTTCTAGACTCTCTTCCAAGCCTCTCTCTCCTGTCTTTTCTTTTCAGGCTGTAACACTCCCTTTAGTATTTCCTACAAATCCAGTATTTTGTTATAATCTCAGTTTCTGTTTATCTGTGCATATTCTAATCTCTCCCTCATTTTTGAAAGATAATCTTGCCGGATATAAAACTCTTGGCTGGAAGTTTTTCTCTTGCAGTATCTTAAATATATCATACCACTGCCTTCTTGCCTCCATGGTTTCTGATGAGAAATCGGGACTTAATCTTATTGGGTATCCCTTATATGTTATGCATTGCTTTTCTTTTGTTGCTTTCAGAATTCTCTTTTTGTCTTTGGCATTTGACATTCTGATTACTATGTGTCTCAGAATTATTCTATTCAGATTTATTCTGATAGGAGTATATTGTGCTTCTTGGACATACAGATATCTTTGTCCATCAATAGGGTTGGGAAAATTTCCACTACTATTTCTTCAAATATTCCTTCTGTCCATTTTCTATTCTCTTCTCCTTCTGGGACACCCATGACACATATATTTGCACATCTCTTGCTGTCATTTAGTTCCCTGAGACCCTGTTCAATTTTTTCCATTCTTTTCTTCATCTGTTCCTTTTATGTTTGCTTTCAGAGGCCATAACTTCAAGCTCACTGATCCTTCCTTCTGCTTCTTCAAATCTGCTGTTATATGTCTCCAGTGTATTTTTTATTTTTTAAGATTTATTTTATTTATTTATTTATCCTCCCTTGCTGCTTGTGCTGGTTGTGTCCATTTGCTGTGCATTCTTCTATGTCTACTTGTCTTGCTTTGCTGAGTCATCTTGCTGCACCAGCTCACTGCACTGTGCGGGTTGGCTTGCCTTCACCAGGAGGCCTGGGGAATCGAACCCTGGGCCTCCCATATGGTAAACAGGAGCGCAACTAATTGAGCCACAGCCGCTTCCCTCCAGTGTATTTTTTATTTCATTTATTGCACCTTTCATTCCCATAAGGTCTGTTCTTTTTCTATGTATGCTTTCAAATTCTTCTTTGTGCACCCCAGTGTCTTCTTAGTATCCTTAATCTCTTTAGTCATCTCATTGAATTTATTAAGGAAATTTGTTTGAACATCTATGATTAGTTGTCTCAGCTCCTTTATGTCATCTGCAGGCTTATCTTGTTCCTTTATGCCATACCTTCCTGTTTCTTGGTGTGGATTTTAATTTTTTGTTGGTGTTTTTGTATTTGGCTTGCTAGATGTATATATTCTGGGTGCAGTTTCTCGCTTTAGTTTAGGGCTTTCTCAACTTTTTTCCCTTGCATTTAGTTGGTGCTGTAAGCTATGGAGGCTGAAGATGCCCACGTTGCCCCAGGAATGATGAAGTTTCTTCCACCTTTCTCCTCTGTCGGGGGTAAGGACAGAGCTGCAGCCAGGTATAATAATCCAAGTTGGGCAGGACAAGTCTGTTTTGTTGCCCAGAGAGACTGATGAATCTTCATACCTCTTCCTGCCCTACCTTGAGTGGGGATGGAGCTATAGTTGTGGGCAGCAATCTATGCCATGTGGGTCCAAAATAACCACAGTTGCCCAGGTAAACTGATGTAGCACTAGCCCCCCTCCCTGTTGGGAGTGGGAATGTACCCTCTGGAGTGGCCAACAATCTAATCTGTGTGGGCCGAATACACCTGCAGTTGCCCTGAGAAGCTGAAGGAGTGCTGCCCTTATGCCCTTGGGAGTGGGAACAGAACCACCAACACCCAACAGTTCAGTCCCTGTAGGCGGAAAATACCTGCTGTTTCCTGGAGAGGCTGAGGAAACACCAGCCTCCTATCCTATTGGGTGGTGGGGGTGGTTCTACGGGCACCCAACAGTTCAGTCACTTTAGGCCAAGCATACTTGCCGTAGCAAAGAGAGGCTGTGGAGACACCAGACCCCTCCTATCCTATTAGGGCATGGGGTTGGATCCAAAAGCATACAAAGTTCAGTCCCTGTAGGCTGAAAGTACCTGCTGTTGTCAAGAGAGGCTGTGGAGACACCAGACCCCTCCTATCTTATTGGGGTTGGAGGTTGATACATAGGCATCCAACAGTTCAGTCCATGCAGGCCGAAAGTGTCTGCTGTTGCCCAGAAAGACTGTGGAAACACCAGCTCCCTCTTTTCTTATTGGGGGGTGAGGGTGGATCCACAAGTAATCACAAGTCCAGGCTGTGTGGGCCCAAAACACATGCAGTTACCCAGAGAAGCTAGGCAAACACAGTCAGTCTCTTGTCATATTGGGCATGGGGGTGGAGCCAGAGGTGCTCAACAGTCAAGTTTGTGCAGGTCAAAAGCATCTGCAGTTGTCCTTTCCTGTCCTCTGGTGGGGTGGGGGTTGAGGTGGAGATGGACTCGAAGGCACTCAAAAACCAGTTTGTGTGGGCTGAAAGAGCCTGTTGTTGCCCAGAGAGGCTGAGGATACCCAGTTCCTCTCTTATCCTATTGGGGTGCTGGCATGCAGCCCCAGGTGACTGACTATTCAGTCTGTGCTGGCAGAAAGCACCTGCAGCTGTCTGGAGAGCCTGGTGCAAGTCCCACCAGCTTCCTCTCTGCTGGAGATGGAGCTGGAGCCTAGGTTAGGGCTGCAGACTGTTCTTGGTAGAAAAAAGCCAGTTCCTAACTTCATTGGATTTTCAGTCAGCCAGGCTTCCCCTCATGCCAGGGGTGGAGTCAAAATGGCAGCTACCAGACTCTTTCCAACTTGGACAGGCTCAAACCCTAGCTGTTTCTAGGATTATACTTTAGCCAAGCGAGTCCACTAACCAGTAGCTGAAGTTGGTGGACAACTGTCTCTTCCTCCACCATTTGTGGGAAATGGAGCTTCTAACTCCAGTCATAGAATAGCTCCTGAGGTGGCTTGTGCCACTGGAGTACGATGGGCACCGGCCTCTGCAGTGTGGCTTGTAGTTTCCCAGAGAGGTGGTGCAGGTTCCCCCAGCTTCCTCTCTGTGAGAGGTGGGGCTGGGGTTTTAGGCTAGAGTGGCAATCTAATCTGGGTGGAAAGAAGCTGGTCCCTACCAGCACTGTGATTTTCAATCAGCCCCGCTTTCCCTCATGCCGGGGGTGGAGGCAAAATGGCACCTACTGACCTCCTTCTGACCTGGACAGGCTGAAAGTTTAGCTATTCCTAGGATTATACTTTAGCCCACTGAATTTACTAATCAGTAACTGAAGTCGGTGCCACACCGTGTCTTCTTCCCCTATTTTTTGGGAAATGGAGCTTCCAACTCCAGCCATGGAATAGCTCCCAAGGCGGCTTGTGCCACGGACACCGACCTCCGCAGCATGGGGGGCTCTACTCACATATCCTCTCTGCAGTTAGGCAGTCTCCTTCTTCCATATGTCACAGGATGCTCTTCTGGTCTCCTGGGGCCCCCAAACAGGTGCTTTAGATAGCTCTGGGTGATTACTAACTGCCCTGTAGCATAAGCTGACTCCAGGAGCTCCTTACTCTGCTGCCATCTTGGCTCCCCACCCCCTATAACATACATTTTAAGTTAAAAATAATTCCTACTGTAGATTTGTAAGTGAGCTATTTTCCCCCATTCTTCCTGCCATTGAGTAGCAGGAAGACACCACAGGAAATATGACATAAGTTCTGTATGCATAGGTTAATGTTACTCCACAGTTTTGAGAGCTGCTAATATGGCAACATTTTAGAATGTCTTAAAAGATTTTTTAAAATTTATTTTTCATATGTAAGGGATTGACATTTTCTCCTTTTCTTTGCTTTCTGCTTGCAACTCCTTGCAACTCTGTCAGTGTTTACTCAGCTTGCTGAGATTTGAAGAATCTGTCGCACATGCCTAAGGAAGAATAAAAAGATTTAGGGACACACCTTCTCCTAGAAATTTAGTCTACAACTTCCGGAGGGTCTAAGAAAAGGCTACATCATATAAGCCTTCTGTATAATAAAATGCCTTCCTCGTCTACAGATGGATTCTGGAATGAGTCCACACTGACATATGCTAGGAATGTGGGAGTCCCTGAGCTGGGCTACATTTTTCTTTCCAACCGAAAATAATTTGCTTTGGTATCAGAAAATTTAGGCTTTTAACCAGGCTTTCACTATGTTTTTTACTAGCTCTCAAGAAACATGGATAAACATTCTGGACTATAACTTCATTTTCCACCAAAATTAAGATATTAATATATGTCTTACAAGGTTGTTCTGAAGATTGATTAGTTGAGATATGTAAACTATATAAACCTGTCTAATGCAGTACAGGTCCAAGAACCATGTATTTAATTAATGCAAATTAGGATGAGAGGGAGGGAAGAAAGAGGAAAGTTGAAGAAGGAAGAGAAAGGAGGGGAAGGAAAGAAGAGGGAGAAGTACTAAGAGATGAACCTATGCTTTGATTAATCATTGCATAATACTGGATTTCTGCCTTGGCTACAGAGCCTAATTCACCTCCAAGAGCTTTGTAATGAAAACCAGACCATGGCACATGTGCTTCTCCCCAACAATCTATTCTCCTTGTTTCAGGAGTCAGATCCCAATCCCTGGGCCCATAAATACTCGAATCATGTGTATCTCCTTTTTTCAAAGGCTTCTGGAAGGCATAAACCACTTATAAAACTACTTTCATGTGTTAGGCAATATTCTAAGTCTATCAAATAAATGAGATGATCTAATTGTTACAACAAATTTCTGACTTATCTACCCACCACATTGGCAAAGCAGGGGACCATTTTTGGTGTGCAAATCTCTGACAACAGGGAAGTTGAACTACCTTTCATTTTAGTGACCTTTGTCCTTCCTTTCTGGAAATTTCATGTTCATAATTTTCATAGTTATTTTTTTATTGTGAGTGGTATGTCTTTTAAAACCATTTTGTACATGTGTACACATACATATGTATAAATACGATAATGTATTAATACTTTGCTATACGTTTTGCAAATATTTTCCCATTTTAAATGGCACATTTGAGGCAGAATGAGATAAAGAAGCTCCCTAAAAATCACAGGGTTAGTAAGGGATGTGGAGAGTGATGGGCCTACAAAGCAAATTTCAAAACAATGGACAGTGCATAAACACATGCCATTTTGAGGTCCTGTGGCAGCTACTAGCTATCCTGATCTTAATGTATCCTATACCTCCATAAACAATTCTTTCAAATATCATTGGGAAGGTGAATAATGTTCCTCAAAAATAAATAAAAAGACATTTTGCTAAGAGACATATACAGAGACACAACATAATTTAAGAAACTCCTCACAATAGTTTGAGGTAACATCTCTGTTAATGACTGAAAACCAGTTGTTTTCTGTAAATGTTGGGAGTGGAGGATGAGGTGACAATGACAACTTTACTCAAACACCAATTAAGTTTTTTATATACTGTGAAAATTTTATGAATTTTGAAAAAATATATTCATTTTACTCTTGATTATTGAGGAATTTTTTTTTAATTTTAAACATTTTGGAAAGCAGATAATATAAATAGAAAGCTGCCCCACAATCCCACAACCCTGAGGCAGTCCCTGTAAACCTTGTTTATATTTAGGGTGCATTTTTTTTCCTTTTAATTTTTAACAAATAAATACAATACATAATGACAAACTGAAATAAATGTAAAACAATAAAAGAATATGAGGACTCCCTATCCTTTCATGTCCACAGCTAATGCGGCAGGCATGGTGGGAGGACAGGGAATAGATCATCTAATTCAGCACACCATCCAGCCTAAACAGCTCAGTTTATTATTACCTATCTGATCGCTTTTGGGAAATGTTGCTACCCCAAATCTCCATTTCAGTATATTACATAATTGTTTGCTTGCTGTAGGAGCTGTCCTTTTTCAGCAATCTGAATCCATGATACACAGGGCTCATATTGGTAGACTGATTTGGGGAGTCCCCAAAGTACCTAAACAGGTATGGTGAGAATTAATAACTCACCAGAGCAGAGCAGCAGCATTTAGAGATGTCTAGTCTAGAAGCCCCTTGGCAACATGGGCCATCCGTGAGCCAATAATGAGGGAACAATTTTAATCCAAAGATAGCACACATTAAATAGCTGGCAATATTGCAAAAGAGACGGAATGAATTCAGCAAGGAACAAAGAGGGTGAGGCCATATGATTTGAACCCCTTCTCTTTGATATCAGTTCATAGAAGCCACAGATCCTTTTAATGGTTTCTTGACAATTTGTCACAAACACTCCTCCACAGATATATTTGTCTGGGCAGAATGGATTGCTTTCAGCTTTCCTACATAACATTCTGGATCTTAATGCAGGTATCCCATTAAAAAGGAAACACAGACTCTCACTATTCCTGAATAATTCTTCCACCTCATGGTCTCCTGCTTCTGGTGAAAGCCTGAAGCTGGATTGGGAAGAACATACCAACCCACCTTTCAAGACTGGAATTCAGAATATCTTTTCTTGGTGACTCTTCAACCAAAAACTAGGCTTTCCTGCTGCCACATTAGCATTTTCTGAAAAGTACCTTTATACTGTCTATATTATATATACACTTACATACTATATGTTATAAATACAAATACTTTATATTACATATATATTATACATGGAGATTTATACCTCCAGTCTACGCTGTTTCCTTAATTTCTGTGACTTCTGAATCTTATTAGCACCATGGACAGCACACCTACACACCAATTCCGGCACTAACAAGTGGGCATAAATGTTCATGTCATAGAAAATTTAGAATATCGTAGTGTGAGTTGTACTGACTCACATACCAATCCTGGAATACCAATCCTTTCCAAATCCTCAATTGGTTTTATACTGTAATAACACATTTGCAAGATTGATTCACAGATATGCCCCAACAGAGGGAAAAATAAAGCACTGTTTCCACCTAGCCAAATGATTTGATCCATTGTGAGTCCCCATGACTGGTAACTGAACTGGATCACAAAGAAATCTTTTGCATTTACACCCGAAGGGCCAGGCCTAAAGGTGATTAAAATGTCCCTTTGACTTCTTCTACACTCTAAATAGAAATTTCAGAGTGCCTTTCCTCTCTCCCCCTCATTTAAAATAATTTCCACACAAGTCACTATCAAATCATCTTGTTTGATTTCATTTTATAGCACTTATCACTATATAAAATTGCCTTATTTATTTCTTATCTGTTCTCTGCCTCTCTCCACTAGGAAATATCTTCCATGCAGGCCAGGGGTTATGCTGTTTTGTTTATTTTGTTAGCTAGCTCCTAAAGGAGTGCTTGGCTCTTATTAAGTAAATATTTGTTAAATTAATAAATCCTTTCCATAAAGGAGATAAAGCTAAAGAGATTATCTCCCCCTAAGACTTGAGGAAAATCTAACCTAAACTGCCTTCTTGACTTTTTTCATGGCTACAGGGCAAATGTGATACAGATACATGGTTAACAGTCTCAAATTCTCAGTGAAAGTAGAGAGGTCATTGAAAAATAAATATTCTTCTATACATTAGTCCTAAGGCTATTTATAGATACTTATGGGGGGCAATTCTAATTTCCACAATTTCTAGAAAGAGTGCTTATCACACAAGGAGGCAATAACCCTATAAAGAGCAAAGAATAGAGAGAAGTGATCCTACAAGGCACAGAAACTAAATTAAAAGGAGAGAGACTTCCCCTGTCAAATTGGAACATCTAATTCTGGCACTGTATTTCTTAAATCTGAGGTGTTTTGCATATTTCTTTCTTAGAAGAGACAAATGAACATTTGTCTTCATCTGGAGCTTATATTGAGGTCAAGAGGCAGGATTTGAAAATTGTGATTTTTTTCCCCTCTTTTTTGTGGGGTGGAAGTCAGGGTATCCAGGTGCCACTTAAAAGGTAAGCAAAAGGGAGCAGGTGTCACAATGAAGCAAAACCAATAGGGGACAGAGAAAAAAAACTGAATGGAGGGAGGGAGGGAGGAAGGGAGGGAGGGAGAGAGAGAGAGAGAGAGAGAGAGAGAGAGAGAGAGATGCAAATAGAAGGAGCTGTCTTAGAAAAAATAAATGTCACAAAAAACTGGTGTATTTTACTTATTTGTATTAAGTTATCTGTAACTAAGTCCCATCGCATACACAACCAGGATCTTAAGAAATAGGAGAGCAGGAAATTGGACATTTCTATTTAAATATTTTAATGTATTTTTAATTTTCAAGTTTAGAAAGAATACAAATTTTACTTATACATAAAATTTACTCAACCAAAATGTAGGTCTCTGCCTCTTCTGGCTAACAGAGGCATTTAGAGATTTACAAAGTAAGTAAGAATTTGAGAAATACTATTATTCAGCAGAAGGATATCAGGGTCTTTGCTCATACTTTGAGAAATAATGGGGTCCAAAGAGATGTGAAAATAACACTCTTCTGAGAATTAAAAACTATTTTCTATATCTGCTGAAACATTTGGGGACCTTAGTTTACTTATATGAAAAAATGAAGATTGGGGTATATCAAAGTTTTCTAGCTTTACCCAAGATTCTTGAAAATTACTTTTATTCATCTTTCCCTTTGCTTTGTAACAGGATACCTCCATTTTTATTTTAGTGGCAAGAGATCCCCAAGAGCAAAAGGGTAGCTGTCACAAGAACTCAGACTTCAAGTACCAATCACCTTGTGCCCTGTATCTCATCTGAACCTGGTTCTCTGGTTTCTTTCTTGCCAGCAAGAAAGAGGGCACATGGCAGCTTTATGTCTTGTGCCAAACTTGTGTGAAGAGAAATCTTTTCACTGCAGTCATCTTATAGGGAGGTTGGGGAATGGATAGGAGATGACTTTGCCTGCTATATTGCAGCTTATGCCAGGTGACTGATACTCAGGACTGAAGAAAAAATATCACTATATTTTAAAATACAGTTTTAAAGGTATAAAATCAGCATACTAATGAATTTAGCATGCTAAATGCAGCAAAGACTATAAATAATAAGCAGCACTAGCCTTGACTAAATATCAAGAAAATTGATTTTAACTCTTTATGTATGGACTCTCTTTTTCTTGGGCTTCAGTATTCTCCACTGTAAAGTTCAGGACTTGGATTACATAATCTCTATAGCTATCTCCATCTTTATATACTCTGTAATTATCCTTGCTCATTTTACCATTCATTTTCCTAGATCTGATAATTCCTGGATTTTAACCACTTCATTCGTTTTCCCTTTCAACCACAGCAATCCATGCTACTCCATACCTCCTGCTACTTACATACATTCCAAGAAAGAGAGGTAGAGATCAAGAACTTTGCTAACTAGGAGTTAATTCTCTAATTCAAGGAAGTCTATATTCTGTATAAGATGATAGGGCCCTGCTCAATTATTTTAAAGGTAAAAATATATTAAGAATAATGTGATTCTATAAGGCAGGTCAAGGAACACCTGAGAATGTTCTGGAATCATGTTTGATGATTCTAATGAATAATAACCTGAGTATATTTTAAAACGCCAAACTTACTTCTTCATGCATACATTCAACAAGTTTGTACTGAATGCTTACTCTGTGACAACTAGTAGGAGTTAATATGCACTTCTGTATATAAGTACATACGTATGCATGTATGATGTATGTATGTATCTCTATACTATATCTATCCATCTACAAATAAATGAAAACAGATAGCTTTAACCAGAGAATAATGTACTTAATCTTAGAATCCTTCACCTGGGTGCAAAATGACAACTGACTTTATCAAACTCTTTACATTTAATCATTAATTTTTTTCAACCCACTTGATTTTAAACTTCCTACCTACCATGCATTATGCTAGGCAATGGGGAAATACAGCAAAGAATAAAACCAAAGGAGCATAAGACAGTCATAGAAAGCCTCTTTGAGGAGGAGATATTTAAAGAAGGGACTTAAAGGATAAAAAGTGGACATGAAAAATTAGAGGAATCAAGGCATGTGAAATGTGTGAGAGTATAAGTGTATGTATATATGTGTGAGTACATATGGATGAGCGGACAAGTACAACTGGTGGTAGGTCAGAGAAGAGCATTTCAAACAGAAGTGCAAAGTCTTAAGGCAGTGAGAAATTCTATGAAATGAAAGATATTGAAATGAAATGTCATGAAAGATCTAGACCAACAGTGAAGTTCAGAAACATGAAATTACTCAGACAGTTTCCAATTAAGCTGCTCTCTTGCAAGTAAGTGAAATCTTATCTATTAAGTGAAAGATTATTTATAGTAATTGTTCTCTCAGTAAGGTACATAGACCCTTGGGAGTCCCTGATCATTATTAGGGGTATGTAAGTTCAACATTATAGTAACAATAATGCTAAGACATTATTCTCTTTTTCTCTTGTATTGACACTTGTACTGATAGTGCCAAAGCAATAATGAGTAAACCTCCTGTGCCTTAGTACAATCCAAGGGAGCAGCATCCAACTATCTATTGGTCATTTTATTCTTCCCTGCTATGCACCTATAGCCCACAAAACCAGTTTCACTTAAGAATGTTTTTCAAGATATAGGTCTTTTTTCGTATTCAGTGTGACAAATAAAGCACTTCTGTATACTGAAGTATGATGATTGCCCCAAGGAAAAGCTCTTGAGTGATGACTTGAGTTGCAAGCTTAACCAACTGCTTTTAACATGGAACACCATTTTTTTGTCACTTCCCAAAACCAAATTTTAATGCTAATCAACATGTTTAACTAGAAAGGCATGGTCTGAAATTCTTTTCACCAGAAGATCCATGGAATAAATTTTCTTTTCTCTTTTCCATTTATTTTAACAAAATATATATAAAGCCAACTCCTTAATGACATGTTTATATGACTAAGGTCTATAGCTGGATGACGGAGAAGAACTGCAAAACTATGGTTAATGTTGAATACCAAGCACACTGTCAGTTTTCCTTAAACATAAAATGTCAAATGCTAAATACCTATCTCTCAAAAGCATGGTAGAACACCATTTTTACTTCAAAGACTGACTAACAAATAAATTACAGTTATGCAGTCTTGGATATTGGACAGACCTTTTCTTGAAAATGAATAAAGTGATCCTGTCACTTCAAGGAGACTGATAGTATGCATTGTCAAAGGTAAAATTCAAGTTTCAAGCAAGCATAAGAGTTTAGAAAACTTGTATCCACCACTATGTGTTTGACAGATTCCCAATATTTAAAGACTTTCCTAAAGGAATCATTGATGATATTAAAAACTGTGATTTTTGAAAAAAATATTCTATAATGAAATGTGTCATCATTTGGAAGCTCTGCTTAACTCAATAATCCATTACTTCCAAATAAGTCTAACAGTGTTCCAAAATCGTACCATGATAAAAATTCATTCAAAATGCAAGATAGACTAATTTATTTTAATTAAATAGAGGATGAAATTTTTATTTATATGTTTTTCAGATTCTATATTATAACTAACCTTTAAGAAATTACTATTTGTCAAGTTTTGGTATAATATCAAAAATAATATCCACAATTATCTGATAAGGCTATTAAAATATAGTTCCCCTTTTCAATACATATCTGTATGAGGCTGGAGTCTCCTCCTTATAACTCAACTAAAGCAATGTACTGCATTGGATGTGAAAGTAGAAATGAAAATTCAAGACCTAAGCCAGACAAAATTTGCTGTAATTTAAAAGAATATCACCCATCATTAATTATTTCTGTTTTGGGAAATAATTTTTCATAAATATCTGTTATTTATGCTAACATGTAATGAAATTACCAATTTTAAATGAGTGAATACATAGTTTTAAAATTTATTAGTTTTACTTTCTAGTATGGTATATATTGGTGGATATAATCCACATAAACAAAGCTATTCGTTGGCCTCAATAATTAAAAGTGTATAAACAAGTCCTGAGAAAAAATGTTTGAGAAAAATTGTCCTGAGGTAAAACAGTTTACAGCAGTATTTTGAAGCAGGGTGTTATGATCTCTTAGTCACTTTTCTCTCATAATAGGCAAACAACAGTTTGTGGGCCAAATATAGGCAACCATCTGTTTTTGTAAATAAAGTTTTATCAGAATAAAATCATTCCAAGTTATTTACATATTATTTATAGCTGCTTTCACACCACAATAGTAGAGTTAATTAATTGTGACAAAAATCATATGGCCCACAAAATCTATAAAGTTTACTGTTTCACCCTTTTAGGAAAAACTTTGCCAACCTCAGATCACTGGACTATGAACTTAATTTCACGGTTTGGGGCCAGCATTCTTAGAAACTGAAGAAGAGACTTAAAGAGAAAAGGAAAGAAAAGTGAAGTGAAACAACTAGAAGAGATGAGAAAAAAGGTGTATTGCATAGTAATTATTATTAACTTATAGCAATTATTTCAGTTGTATATGTTTGTCTGTACATGGGTATGTGTTTGTGTGCATGCACATTGGGTTTGGGTATAAAATATTTTTCTTATGCAGGACTTATCTGTGGTGGTTGGAAGCTGTATGTACCCCCAGAAAATCATGTTCTTAAATTTAATCCATCCTTGTGTGTGTGAACCTATTAAAGTAGGACCTTATGATGAGGTACTTCAGTCAAGGTGTGGCCCAACACAATCAGAATGGCTCATGATACTATTACTGGACTCCTTTATAAGCGGAATGAAATTCAGACAGAAAGAGAGAAAGCCACAGAAGCAAGAAACTCAATTTGGCCAAACCCGGAAGAGAACTCAGAGGCCAGGAGAGGCTTTTATGTTCCTTGCTATTTGGCAAGCTAAGGGGCAAAGATCAGCAACAGCCAGCCCCAGAATACCACAGTCTTTGGGAAGAAAACATTGCCTTGATGACCCCCTGATTTGGACTTTTTCCCAGCCTCAAACCGTGAACAAATTGTTTAATCCAACCCATTTCCTGGTATTCACTTGAGCAGCCTAGGAATCTCAAGCATCGTCAAAAAGTTGAAAGTTGCTGATTTAAAGTGCAAGCTATGTACAATTAGTATCTCCAGATGCATTGTTATCACTGTAAACCATCTTAAGTTCTCCAAGGCAGTAGGTGGCATGTAAATCCAAAATAGATAAATTGACACATTTATATCAGTCTTATTGAAGATATTCATAGATATACGTGGCAAAATAAGTCTAACAGTGTTCCCTTAACATTACAGATTTAGTTATGCTTCATAAACTGTTATTTAAAGAACACCACAATGTCATTTTCTCAACATATGTCATTACTAATATGAAATTTCTGCTTCTTACTCTGAAATTATTATTTTTGTGTAGTGTGTTACATTCTTATTGCTAATATACAAAATAATGTGAATATTCTCACTGACCTGATTTTGTGATAATCAGGGTAGGCTAAACATTTGCTCTATTAGAAACCATGCATGTGTCCCCCGACCTAGTTTTTCTTCCTAGGTCTGCTTTTTAGAATGCTGGTGATAAACTAAGCCTGATCTATTATATGATCATTGTATTAGTCAGCCAAAGGGGTGCTAATGTGAAATACCAAAAATGGGTTGGTCTTTATAAAGGGTATTTATTTGGGGTAGAAGTCCACAGATACCAGGCCATAAAGCATTAAGTTTCTTCTCTCACCACAGTCCATTGCCACGTGTTAGAGGAAGACAGCTGCCGGGCGTTTGCCAGGGTTCAGGCTTCTGGGGTTCCTCTCTTCCCGGGGCTGCATTTCTCTCTGGGCTTAGCTCCTGTTTCCTCCACAAGGTCAGCTGCAGATGATCAGGCGAACGGCTTGCTTCTCTTCTCCTGGGGCCTTCTTTCCAACATCAAAACTGCTTCTCAAAAGACTGCTTCAACTGTCCTTTGCCTTGCCTTTTATATTCAATTCCCCACCCACCAAGAGGTGGGGTTCAATGTCCTAATCATAACCTAATCATGCCCAGATTAACAAATCATTTACAAGCATGATTCAATTATATTTTTGGAATTCATAATTACATCAAACTGCCACAACCATCTTGTATGGGAAAAGTCTGTAACTCTAGGTATCTTTGGTCAACTTTAATAGATATAGCAGGGGGACGGATGTGGCTCAAATGCTTGGGCGTCCATCTCCCATTTGAATGGACCTGGGTTCCATCCCCAGGACCTCCAGGTAAAAGGAAAAAAAAGAAAAATATAGAAGGCATGTGGGCCACCGGGCCCCGCATGCGGGTGTGTCAGCAGGCCCTGGGCACGGGTGCGCTGTCAGGCCCCGTGAGCCAGGCAGCAAGATGATGACATAACAGGAGAGTGATACAAGGGAGAGCCAAGACCAGACATGTCAAAAAAACAGGAACTAAGGTGGCGCAGGTGGTAGGACGCCTCTCTCCCACATCGGAGGTTCTGAGGATCAAATCACAGTGAAGAGAGGAGGAGAAGAATGAGAAGAGAGGGCAGGAAACGGACACAGAGAATTCCCCAGGGAATGGACACAAAAACAGCAAAAACGGAGGCGGGGGGTTAAAAATGGATAAAAGCAAATAAATAAATAAATAAATCCTTAAAAAAAATGTATAGGGGAGTAAGATACGGACTACAGTTAGTAGTAATACTTTGGCGAAACTCATTCATAATTTGTTAACAAATGTTTCACAACAATGCAAAGTATTTGTGGTGGGGTGACGTGTGGGAGCCCTGTGTGATGTTATGCATGTTTGTTTTGTAAATTCACAATGTTTACCGAACCCTTAAAGTTTATGTATGTTCATGTATGAATGATATACTTCAATAAATTGCTTAAAATACTAAATGACTTTGGAGAGTGGGTACCTTTTAAAACTATTGATATCTAATATTTTATATGCACACCTCCTAAGTATGAAGTAACATGAATTTTTAACAAACTGAACATCCTAGTGTAACCAGATAGAATACAGTTTCTCTCACATTATACATTGGGATGCATTAGAAACAAATCGTTTATTGAGCATGGAATTAGGTATTTGGGATGTAAAAACATGTGTAGGGCAGAGTGAGTGTAGCTCAGTAGTTGAGTGCCCGTGTTGCATGTACAAGGTCCTGGATTCAATCCCTGGTACCTCCTAAAAATGAAACGAAATGAAACAAAACAAAACAAAACAAAACAAAACAAAACATGTATAGGGCCGTTCTATGTCATCAAGGAGTTTAAAAATAAGATTGAGTAAGACCTTGCTGTAAATAGTTAATATGTGTGCATTTGTGTGTGTATACAGCATAGTTTTGAAATTCCATGTTAATTACAAGAGCACACACTTTGGATAAACTGAGTTCTAGACTCAAATCCCAGCTATAGGACTTAATAGCTGTGAGATCTTATATAATGCCTAGCACAGAGCCTGGTACACCTCTGATGCTGAATAAACCTTAAAAACTGAAGAAAATAGAAGCAGCATAAAAGATCCAGTTTTGTAAGCCTTTTTTTCTCCCCAGCATCACTGCAAAATGCTGCAACTTCTTGGAGGAAGCACTTGTTGGCAGCAGTCTTGACAGAACTAGCCGCAAAGTTCAGTGTCAGAGAATCGGGCTTTGGAGCTGCAGCATCAGCAGAACAAAGGTAAAAACACTTGGCTATCACCTTTCCAAATTTTAAGCTGAAAGTTTGAGCAGAAGGATTTAAGAGATGTGATTATTCCAGTTCCAACGCTAATTCCTTCTTTGTCTCCTCTCTTTGGAGTATGAAAGTATGTTCTTCTAATCCATTTGCAGGGCTACACATGGTAAATTATATCTGTTTAGGTGTCTAGCAACTTTTCTATAAGTTCCACAATCAGTTTCAGAGCAACTTTCCTTGAATCTGTGAGAAAATGTTCTGTATTTTTGAAATCATGGAGATCAATTCAGAGCAAGAAAGTTGTGTTGTACCGTGTTGTGTTGCATTGTATTGTATTCCCTATGGTGGTACTTAGATGGTCAAATTGCCATAAACTTGAATCAGTACATTGCATAGAGTCAAATAGTTCTTGTAACTTAAGAAGAAAAAACGCTAAAATACATAGACATTGCACATATATCTATCCTTCATCATTTCTTCACTAATGGTTTCCGTCAATACTGGATCACAACACCCTTTCCTTCTGAGCCTAAAGGGAACCTCAGAACACTCATTAGTACATTCATGCAGACAATTGCTACAAATTGATGGGCATTGGCACATCCGTGGGGGGGGGTGTACGCACATTTATTTCTACACATATTTATCACCTTTGTAGATTCATGAAAGCCTAATGTTTTAAATACGGTTTTCACTATATGATTCAGTCATCATAAATGGACTTCTTCACTGAAGTCCTGACAAGTTTTCAGATGTTATTGTAAATTTGGCCCTTTATTATGCAGTACATTTTTGCTAAGATGTGATTCTTCTTACAGAGAATTCTGTCATCATAATTTAATAGGCATTGCCAGTTGCTTATCCACTAAGCATTTTCTTCTTTCCTAAAGACAGAAACCTATTTATTTAGGAAAATGACACATACTAAGCTCCAGATGAGATTTTATCTTTCCCCGCTTATTTTGTAGATATGAGAGAGGCCGTGGAACACAGCTCCTGTCAATGAGTTGTAAGTAGATGTCAGTTGGAATTTCTGGAAAATCATCTTTTTTTCCTAAACTGGGAAAAACATGTAGCTAATATCACCACCTTACCATGGGTAATTTAGCTTTGAACATGAACTACAATAATAATATTGTGCCTCTGTTGTACAAACATGAGAAAAGACCAAGAGAATTAGAATTGCCAGCCTGTACATCAATAAACTGCTCAACCAATGTTAGCAATCATCTGCCAACAGACTTCTTGTTAAATCAGGAAGATAGATCACTTTTGGTTTAAGCTACTTTAAGAAAAATTTACTTTTATTTTGAAAATGCTCCTAATCGAATCATATAGCTTTACCACTGGTTATAGTTTAAAATCACAAGTATTTTCTTTCCAATCTATACAATTTGAGTCAATTTCTTTAAAGATAAGTGGAAAAAATAAAATAAAAATAATATAAGGGCATCTAGAGGGTGAAAATAGACATGGAAAGTAGGTAAGGTATATGCACAATTATTTGCCATGAATCCTTGAGAGATACTCAGGAATCTACAGATAAAGAAGCATGAAACTGATGTGATAAAGTTAGGACCATGTGTCAGATTGGTTAGGTAATAGTGCCATGGTTGTTTGGTTAAGCAAGCACTGACCTAATTCTTCTTGTGAAGACATTTCTGGACTTGAATCATTAGTAAGTTGATTGCATCTATGGCTGATGACATCTACAATCAATTAGGGAGACTGCCTTCAGCAATGAGAGAAGTCTTGTCCAATCAGTTGAAGACCTTAAAAGGAGAAGTGATGATTTCAGCAGTCAAAAGAGAGAATTTTCATCTCTACTGCAGCCAGCCAGCTTCTCCTGCACAATTCATCGAGGACCTTCACTGGAGTTCCTGGCTTGCAGTCTGTCCTGCGAAATTTGAACTTGTGCACCATCACAGGTACGTAAGACAATTTTATAAAATCTCATAATATTTACAGATCTCTCCTGTCGGTTCTGTTTCTTAGAGAGCCCTGACTGATACCAGTGAGAATCGCATGCTCGTAGCGTCTGTGAGGAGGTAGGCTGATGAATGTTGGCTAGGAGTTAATTTATGGTCCAGATTGAGAATATAATCTGTTAACATGAGAACTGAGGAGTGTCTTCTCATTGTGTGAACAGAAATTAGGCAGGCACTTCTTTGTTGTGTCACCACAAACATATACACTGCTATAGGAAACCTAACCCATCAATATACCTGATAGATAACATCACCATCACTATAGTCTTTGCTCCAAATAAAACACCAAATAGGATGAAACCAATAACAAATCTGTAAATATGTATCCCAATACAAGCTTTGAAATTGCAGTTTCTGCTCGGATTAACATATCTTCCTCTTTATATTCTTAATTTTCCATTTGATGTTGAGTTTAAAGTACGAGAAGGCTATTTACCTCCTCTCTGATGGCTGTCAGGGTAGAATATCAATTGCAGTGTGTTCCACAGGGCAAGGACATGAGAGGCAGAATGTACTGGAATAGCATCAAAACGCAAGCTATTTTTTTTAAACAAATCAATTGTATTGATACATATATATAAAGCATACAATTCATCCAAAGTGTACAATCAGTGGTATTGGGTATTATCATATAGTTGTGCATTCATCACTTCAATCATTTTTAGAGCATTTTCATTATTTCAATAATAATAATAATAAACAAAAAACCCCAGACAAACAAGAAAATTCTTCACTTCTCAATCTCTCTAACCTTTCCCTGTTGTACATAGCTGCTATATTGGCTATTCTTGCACATTTATTTATTTATTTATTTTTAAGCAGTTTTATTGAGATAGATTTACATACCATACGATCTATCCAAAGTGTATAGTCAATGGCTTTCAGTATGATCACAATGCTGTACATTCATCACCACAAAAATTTTAGAACAATTTTATTATTACAAAAAGAAATACTACACACCCCTTAGCAATCACCTCTCAATCCCTCTATCCTTCCCCAGCCTTACATAACTGCTAATTTAATTTCACCTTTATAAATTGATTTATAGTTATATTTTGTAGAAATGGAATCATACAATATGTAATATTTTGTATCTGGTTTCTGTCACTTAGTATAATGTTTTTGTCTAATATTAACATCTTGTATTACTAACATGTAATAGTTCAGTTTCAAAGAAAATGGCCTTATATATGCAATTTTACCCATATTCATATTTCATATGCAGTTTTACTATGATATACAGTCCCATGTTACATTTTTTAGCTTTCTTTCTAGTAATATACATGACTTTATAATTTCTCTTTAAACCAGTCATACCAATTTTACCAGTTCTGCACAAGGTAACCCTCAGCTTTCCATTCTCTATCCTCACTCTATTTTCTGGTGACCCATATTGAAGTTATTAATTCCATGAGCTTATACAATATATTTAGTTCATAATAGCACAATCATACAGTATTTGTCCTTCTGTGTCTGGCTTACTTCACTCAACATAATGTCCTCCAGATACATCCATGTTGTCATATGCTTCATGACTTCATTTCTTCTTACAGCTGCATAATAGTCCATCATGTGTGAATGCGCCACAATTTGTTTATCCATTCATCGGTTGATGGACGTGGGCTGTTTCCATCTTTTGGCAATTGTGAATAACGCCGCTATGAAAGACGGTGTGCAGATGTCTGTTCATGTCGCTGCTCTCTATTCTTCTGGGTATATACCTAGTAGTGGTATTGCTGGGTCATGTGGCAAGTCTATATTCAACTTCTTTAGGAACTGCCAAACAGTCATCCACATTGGCTGTACCATTCTACATTCCCATCAATAGTGGATAAGTGTTCCTATCTCTCCAAATCCTCTCCAACACTTGTAGTTCTCTGTCTTTTTAAAAGTGGCCATTCTGATAGGTATGAAATGATATCTCATTGTAGCTTTGATTTGCATTTCCCTAATTGCTAGCAATATTGAACATTTTTTCAAGTGTTGTTTTTTTTTTTTTTTTTTTTTTTTTTTTTTTTTTTTTTAATTTTTTTTTTTTTTTTTTTTTTTTTTTTTTTTTTTTTTTTTTTTTTTTATTTTTTTTTTTTTTTTTTTTTTTTTTTTTTTTTTTTTTTTTTTTTTTTCCATTTGTATTTCTTCTTTGGACAAATGTCTATTCAAGTCTTTTTTTAAAATAAGCATACTTTATTTAACTGATATGTTCCACTACCTTTTTAAACTCTTTTTTTTTTTTTTTCAAATTCTTCTCTATAAACCACTTACACCATCTGTGTTTGCCTGAGACATATGGACCTGGGGTATTCAAAATTTTTAGCAAAGCATATTTTCCCAGAAAACAAAGCATGAAAAAAAAAGGGTGAATGCAAGTTAAAGTTTACTGAAGACCTCTTTGAAAATGCCTTTTGGTGTTCTATATTCATGTGACTTAATTTTAGAAGAAACTTCTTTAAGAGCAAGGATTGTTCATATAGCTCATTTCTTTTCTTTTCTTTTTCTCCTTTTTTTCTCAGTAACATGGTGAAATGAACAGGATGACTTCCCCATCCCCTAATTCTTGATTTGCAGTTCCAAATATTCATGGTACATGACAACTCATACTCTCTCCCCACTCATCAGGATGATATACTTTTTACATTCAGTAGGGTGAAGTGCAGGGTATGATTTAATATTACCCTTACTCATGGTACTTTAATTTCAATTTGTTCTTCCATTTCTTTAGTTTTTATTGTAGTGTCTTCCTTTTCAAGCTGTTTTAATTATTTATTTATTTATTAGTTGGTAAGCTGCTTGGATTAATTTGTCTGGACCACCTTCAAACTGATATGGAATGACTTTCTGAAAGTGTTGTAACATCCCCTCCATGTCGAGTTGCATTAGTTCTGCCTGATTCATCTGAAGAAAGGCTAATCCTATTCGAAACACTGTTTCTAAACCTTCAGACATAAAGATATCAAATATCCTTGTGGCAATCAGTAGTGGAAAAGTTGTAAGAAAGATAGTCAGAAACTAGGATGAAGCATACATTAAGGTATGAAAACTTTGAGATTGAAAGTGCACAAAAATCTCTGAAAGACGCTCCTGTATCCTGCATTCGAACTGGTACGTACAAAGGCCCAATCCTGCCATTGGTTTAAAATTTTCACTGCGTTTATAATCTTGCATTAACTTAACAAATACACAGAAAGCTTCTTCTTCTAGCATCTGCATAAGCAAAAATCCAACTATAAAAGCACATCCTTAACAGTAACCAACCTCACAATCCACAAAAGAATCTGCCTTCATTATATTAAATAAAACCTCTTGCCCAAGGTTATCTTTTTCCTTTAAAAAAAATTATGCTCATGATAAGTTCTAGCAATGTCCCTTCAGATCAGTCTTTCACGGGTGAGGTCATTTTCAAGAGTTCTGAATACTGAAGCTCAATTGGCATACTTTGTGCACTGCATAAAATTTCAAAACTATTGCTCTGAAGGGGAGGGGTATCCCTTTACAAACAAGTTCCTTAACTTGCTTTTCCTTCTTTTCCCAAACATCTTCCCATTTATTTACAATTCTTTCTCAAAGAATACAAGAATATTCTTCAAGGTGGCTGAGGTTACTAGAGACTGAAAAACTTGATACAAGAAAGGAACCACTGTTTCTACTTGATCCATTTATAATCTTAAAGACTTACTACCCGTCTTTAGCAATCTGTTGTTTTCCTCCAGTTTAGCCAGGAGTTCTATGGCATCTGGACTCAGGTGTGATGGGGAAGATGGTAAAAGGGCTAGTGTTGATAGTGGGATAAATGAGGGTGTTAGTGTATATTTAAGCAGATGTAGTTGCCACCTGATTGGCCATCTGACTGACTGTATGCCATTATATGTTCTACACCAACGAGGGAGTAGAACTCAACTTTCCTGCAACCTTGTCTGTTCCCACTTGTTTCCTATTAGGGTTTATAAAGACAGCAGACATTTTGTGGTAACCATGATAAGCAGAACAGACCGTTCAAGTACTTTGCCCATATTTTAATTGGGTCATTTGTCTTTTTATTGTTGAGTTGTAGCATTTCTTTACGTATCATGTATAGTAAACCCTTATCCTATATGTGACTTCCAAATATTTTCTCCCATTGAGAAAGGGTTGCCTTTTCTCCCTTTTGACAAAGTCCTTTGAGCTGCAAAACTGTTTAATTTTGAGGAGGTCACATTTATCTATTTTTTTCTTTTATTGTACATGCTTTGTATGTAAAGTTTAAGAGTCTCCACCTATCACGAGGACTTTAAGATGTTTTCCTACATTTTTATCCAGTAGTTTTATGTTCTTGGCTTTTATATTTAAGTCTTTGATCCATTTTGAGTTGATTCTTGTATAGGGAGTGAGATAGGGGTTCTCTTTCATTCTTTTGGTTATAGATATCCAGTTCTCCCAGCACCATTTGTTGAAGAGACTATTTTCTCCCGTTAACATGGAATTGTTAGGTTTGTCAAAAACCAGTTGAGGTATAGGTGAGGGTTTATTTCTGGATTCTAAATTCTATTCCACTGATCAATGTGTCTGTCTTTATGCCAGTACCATGCTGTTTTGTTCACTCTAGCTTTGTAATATGCTTCAAAGTCAGGCAGTGGAATTCCTCCCATGTAACTCTTCTTTTTTAGAATGCTTTTGGCTATTTGGGTGCCCTTACCCTTCCAAAATGAATTGGGTAATTGTTTTTTCTATTTCTGTAAAGTAGGCTGTTGGAATTTTGATTGGTATTGCATTGAATCTATAAATCAGTTTTGGTAAGGTTGACATCTTCACAATATTTAGTCTTCCAATCCATGAACATGGAATATCTTTCCATTTGTTTAGGTCTTCATTGATTTCTTTTAGCATTGTTTTGTAGTTTTCTGCATATAGGTCCTATACTTCTTCAGTTAAATTGATTCCTAGGTATTTGAGCCTTTTTGTTGCTATTGTAAATGGATTTTTTCCCCCTGATTTCCTCCTCAGATTGTTCAATACTAGTGTACAGAAATGTTACTGATTTTGGCATGTTGATCTTGTATCCTCCCAATTTGCTCAACTCATTTATAAGCTCAAGTAGCTTTGTGGTAGATATTTTAGAATTTTCTAAATGTGGGATCATGTCATCCACAAATAGTGAGAGTTTCACTTTCTCTTTTCCTACTTCAATGCCTTATTATTATTATTTGTCTAATTTTTCTATCTAGAACTTCTAGCAAAATGTTGATTAACAATGGTGACAGTGAGCATCCTTGCCTTGTTCCTGATCTTAGAGGGAAAACTTTCAACTTTTTCTCATTGAGTATGATGTTGGCTGTGGGTTCTTCATATATTCTCTTTATCATATTGAAGAATTTTCCTTCTGTTCCTATCTTTCAAAGTTATTTTATCAAGTAAGAATGTTGGAATTTTGTAAATTGCCTTTTCTCCATCAAATGAGATGATCATGTGTTTTTTTTTCCTTCAATTTATTAATGTGGTATATTACATTAAATGATTTTCTTATGTTGAACCAACCTTGCATACAAGGAATAAATCTCATTTGGTCATGGTGTATAAGTCTTTTGATATGCTTTTGGATTTGATTTGCAAAGATTTTGTTGAGAATTTTTGCACCTATGTTCATTAGAGGGATTGGCCTGTAATTTTCTTTTCTTGTAGTGTCTTTTATCAGGCTTTGGTATTAGGGTGATGTTGGCTTCATAAAACGTGTTGTGTAATTTTCCCTCTTCTTCAATTTTTTGGAAAAGTTTAAACAGGATTCTTGAAATGCTTCGGAGAATTCACCTGTGAATCAATCTGTTCCTAGAATTTTCTTTGTTGGGAGATTTTTGATAACTGATGCAATCCCTTTTAGTGTGATTGGTTTAAGTTCTTGTATTTCTTGTAATGTCAGTGTAGGTTGTGCATTTCTAGGGATCTGTCTATTTAATCTAGGTTGTCTAGATTGTTTGTCATACAGATTCTTATAGTACCCTCTTATTATACTTTTTATTTCTGTGGGGTCAGTTGTAACCTCCCACCTTTAATTTCTGATTTTATTTATTTGCATTTTCTCTCTCTTTTTTCTTTGTTAGTCCAGCTACAGGTTTGTCAATTTTATTGGTCTTCTCAAGGAACCAGTTTTGGTTTTGTTGATTTCCTTTATTGTTTTTTTGTTCTCCATTTCATTTATTTCTGTTCTATTTTTATTAGTTCTTTCTTTCTGCTTACTTTGGGGAAGGGTTTGCTGGTCTTTTTCTAGTTTCTCCAGTAGTTCAGTTATATTTTTTATTTTTGCTCATTTTTCTTTATTAATATTGGGTTTTAGGACTATCAATTTCCCTCTCAGCTCTACCTTCTATGTATCCCATAAGCTTTGATAAGTTGTGTTTTCATTTTCATTAATCTCAATATATTTACTAATTTCACTTACAATTTCTTCTTTGACCCACTGATTATTTAGAAGTGTGTTGTTCAGCCGCCACACATTTGCAATTTTACCTCTTTCCTGTCTATTATTGATTTCCAGTTTCATTCCATTATGATCTGAGAAAGTGCTTTATATAACTTCAAACATTTTATATTTACTGAGACCTGCATTGTGACCTAATATGTGGTTGGTCCTGGAGAAAGATCCATGAGCACTTAAGAAAAATGTATAGCCCACTGAGTTTAGTTGCAATATTCTGTATATGTCTGTTAGGTCTATCTCTTTTATCATATTGTTCAAGTTCTCTGTTTCCTTGTTGATCTTCTGTCTAGTTGTTCTATCTAATGTTGTAAGTGGTGTGTTGAAGTCTCCAACTATTATTGTAGACACGTCTATTTCTCCCTTCAGTTTTGCCTGAGATTGCCTCATATATTTTGGAGCACCCTGGTTAGTTGCATAGATATTTATGGCTGTTATATCTTCCTGGTGGATTATCCCTTTTATTAATATATATTGGCCTTCTGTATCTCTTATAATCTTTGTTGTATTTAAACTCTGGTTTGTCCAATATTAGTATAGCTACCCCTGCTTTTTTTTGGTTACTGTTTGCATGGAATATTTTTTCCAGCCTTTCACTTTCACCTGGTTTGTATCCCTGGATCTAGTCTTATCTCTTATAGGCAGCATATGGATAGCTCCTGTCTTTTTATCCATTCTGTTAGACTATATCTTATGATTGGGGTGTTAAATCCATTCACATTGAGTTATATTACTGCAAATCATTATTTATTTCCACCATTTTATTGTTTGCTTTTCATATGTCATATGTTATTTTCATCTGTCTTTTTACTCTTTTGGTTATCCTTTCTGCTATTCTTGTCTTCTATACTATTCTCCAAGACTCTTTCCTGTCTTTCAGGTTGTAAGGTTCCCTGTAATACTTCCAGTAAAGGTAGATTCTTTTTTATAAACTCTCTTAGTTTCTGCTTACTTGTGCATATTTTAATCTCACCTTCATATCTGAGGGACAATTGTCCTGGATAAAAAATTCTCGGCTAGACCTTTTTCTCTTTCAGTATCCTAATTGTATCATACTCCTGTCTTTTCACCTCCATGGTTTCTGATGAGAAATCCATCCACACTAAGTCTTCTTGGTGTCCCTTATATGTGATGGTTTGCTTCTCCTTTGCTGCTCTCAGAATTTTCTCTTTATCTTTTACTTTTAACATTCTGAGTATTATGTGTCTTGGAGTAGGTTTTTCACATTTATTCTGATTGGGGTATGCTGTGCTTCTTGGACATGTAAGTTCATTTCTTCCATGAGAGTTGGGAAATTTTCAGCTATTATTTCCTCAAATAGTGTTTCTGCTGTTTATCTCATCTCTTCTCCTTCTGAAACTCCCACGACACTAATGTTGTTGTGTTTTGTGTCATCATTCAACTCCTTGAGCTCCTGCTTAATTTCTTCTATTATTTTCTCTTTCTATTCTTTTCTTTCTTCAATTTCAGTGTTCTGCCTTCTGCATCACTTACTCTTCTATCATTTCAAGTCTGCTGTTGCATGCCTTTAATGTGTTTTTTATCTCATCTATCATGTGTTTCATTCCCATGAGCTCTGTTACTTTTCTCTTCAGGTTTTCAGATTCTTCTATGTGTTTTCCTTATGTCTTTTATCTTTTCAGCCATATTGTCTTTCAACTCATTAATTTGATTTTGGAAATTTGTGTGCATTTCATCGATTAGTTGTCTCAAATTTTTCATCTCTTCTGGGGCTTTGGTATATTCCTTTTCTTGGGCCATGTGTCTTCCATTTTCTTAGTATTGCTCATAACTTTTTGCTGCTGTTTAGGCATCTGATTAGGATGGTGAGTTTACTCAGATACTCAATTTCTCTCTCTTTTATAGGGATTCAGGAGGCTGTATGTAACTGCTGTTTTTGATTCTTGGTTCAACCTGTTCTGGGTCTTTAGGATTGTCCCTGTTAATTGCTCAAGTCTGGGCCCTGGGCCCAGTAATGGGTTGCAGACCTGCTTCCAAAGGCCTTGAGGAGGGAGGCTTTAAAAGCTTGAACAAGCTTCTCTAACTTACTTACTTTTAATTTCCTCAGGTATACTTCCTTGGTCTGCCAGTAGATAGTGCTCTTTGGCTGCCCTCTCAGTTCAATGCCTGGTTGGAGTGTGTTTGTTGCAACAGAGACTGGCTCAATGTGATATTGGATCTTGCCTGAGAGCAAGAGCTTTATAATTCAAACTTTCTCAGAAACAATTCTCCAACTTTTCCCTTTCCTGAGTAGGAAATAATTCAATTCAATTCCCTCTGTGTCCTCAACAATCAGTCCCAGTCAGTAGAGAGGAAGATTGAAAGGGTTGGATCTCTTTATTCCCTTTCTGGCTAACAAGGTAGAAAATGGCACAGACCCACCCAGACTGGAAGGTCTCATGGGACATAGCAGACCAAATTTGTGAGTCAAAAGCTGAATCAACCTTAGGCTATGTCCCTCTCTCTCCACTTTCCTGAGGAGGTGAATCCCTGTTGCCCTCTTTGTAGCCACTGGCCCCAAGGCTTGAGAATTCAAAAGTGTTTACAGGGTGGGGTAGGATGCTGGCAGTTGCAGCTGCAGCTTTTAACTCACAGTTTTGCCATGGTATTTCTTTTCCTTTGTCCCTCTCTCTTATGGGTGGTGTCCATCCTTCCCCTGGTGTCCTAAACCCTAGAAGATTTTTTCCAGGCTGTTTCTGCCTGTCCTTTAGCTATTTTTCTGAGAAAGAAGAGAGTCCCATGTCTTTCTAGTCAGTCATCTTCCCTGAAGTTCCCAAGCTAACTATTAAGGAGAGAGTCTGCTTCTGGCTTCACTTATATTTGCCATGAATTGTTCCATAAGAGAATACTATCCTGATGGAAGCTGGCTAACCAGTGTTGGTATCTGAATATCCAAAACAGTTTTACAGAATGAAAGTAGTCTGCCCTAAAGGGTAGTCTCTATTGGGTAGTGACTAAAGAATTCTATCATATCTTCTTTGTTGAGTTATTTGAATATGAGGCATAGAAAGAAGCTGAGAGATTTGTGGCAAGAAAGAGTAAACAAAAACCATAATGTAGTGGAATCTATAAATAGACCAAAATCAGGAGACATTGTGATGAGGAAGAATCAAATAATAATACTATTGATAGCCAGCAGTTGTTGAAAACTTAAAATATGCTAGGCACTGTTTTGAATACATATTAACTTAGGCAATTTTTATCACATACATATGAGTCATACATTCTATTATTACAATTTAACGTGTAGGAAATAAAAATACAGGCAGGTTCAATATCCTCAAATTTAGAGAAGACACATGGAATTGCTGAACTTTGAACCAGGCAGTCTTAGTCCAGAATCTCTGCTCTTAGCCATCCCACTACATTGCCTCTTGTGGCACAATTTGGACACTGCAAACTTGCTGTGACATTTTAAATGATGCTCTCTGTGAGACTCCATGGGCAAACACTTTTCTGTGTTTCCTCACTAGACCCCTGTATCCTTAAAATAAGCTGTAACTATTTCCATCTGGTCCTTGCAACCCGAAAGAAACCAACACGGTTATGAGCATAAGGTCTGCTGCTTATGAGGGACTTGACCATGGTAAAATCATTGAACTTATCTGACCCTTGATTTCTTTTCTGTGTCCCAGGAATAATAATAAGCACAACCAAAACAACAAAGTGCTTGAGGGGCATGACATAAAATAGATGCACAGAAAATGCTGTTGGACACAGAATCCCTCAGTGTCTATCATGGGGTTCAGCCAAGGTGCTTAATGACATTCCTTGTTTGATTGCACTCAGGAGAACTCAAAATGCTGAGGAACTAATAATAAATGATCACCAAGACCCCAGAGCTCATTCCATGAAAACCTACTTTTTTTTTGTCTATTTTATTTCAGCTAGATTGTGCAGGGGATTACTTCTCATGCTACAAAATGAATCTTTCACTCGAAGGAAAAATGGAAAGCGGTGATATGTTCATCATTTCGCTGTTTGAGTTTTTTTTTTTTTTTTTTTTTTCCTTCTTCTGGTTCTGCATTAGATACATGGCATCAATATCACTTTTTCCTGAAGGGACAGATCTTACAAATCACTCCTCGGTTTTGAACAAATATTGGAGTGAGCAACACTGCTGGTAAGACTCTTGCCTCAAGGGACTACTTATTGTCAACTAGCATCCAGAGAAGTTGAAATAATGTTGTTTTTCTCAACTAATATCAGCTTTAGCATCATGTTTTTTGAAAGTATAAATGTAAACGCAGGAGAGTAAGGGCACTTCTTTCCCCCACAACCCTTCCCTTGCATACGGGACAACCACACCCTCACCCAAATCTGGAACATGAGCCCATGGTTCTGAACTATTCTTAAAATTTCCTACAGTTTTATACTAGATACACACACACAGAGTTTTAAATCATCAGCACTAAGTGTAAATCAAATCTAAAATAGAATGGTTAGCCTTAGACTTTTCATGGGAAGGCAACAAGCATTTTTGTGTGTTTTTGAGCATCTATAATTAGCCAGACAACAATGTTAGATGCAAAATCTCATTTAATCCTCAACCACTCTTTGCGAGAGACATTTTTAACTTCATTTTACAAATGAGAAAAATGGTTGCTAGAATTTATTCTAAAGGTTGCACATATAAAAAAATATCATGATTGACTTTTGAATTCAGGTCTCTCTAATTCAGTTTTCTGCATCCTTTATTATTATTATTTGTTAATTCATTCATTAAAGTAGTGCATTGTGTATTTTTTTAAATAAACATAGAAAGAGTATTTATTTAAAATTCAATTAACTCTAATTGCTCCTGAATTCTAAGTGGAGAGGCACATTTTATATCATTAAAAGAATAATATTTAATGCTGCTTCCAGCTTATTTTCCCTGCTGAGAATTAATAGTGGAGACTGAGATTTAGAGATCTTTGTCATTTTTTTTTTCTGTGTGACTTAGAGATAATGCCAAAAAATACATGACCATTGTTTATTCACCCTCTGGAGTTACATAGGCAGGTCTGATGATGGGTACGGAACTAAGTTTACTAGCAAAATAAAGTAAAGGAGATTGAATTTCCAGTAAACAGTGAGAGGAAAATAAGGAGAAGCCATGGAATTGTAGAGAAATAAGAAGCCAGCAGGTTGTGGGGACTTGAAATCTATTAAAAAAAAAAAGCATAGTGGGAAAAAGTTAAAATCCCTCTGGTCAAAATAAACAAAAATCTGCTAAAAGTTTGGATGCCTGATATACAGTTTGTGGCCTTTTGTTCTATAGGGTGTTATAACACAACTCTCCTTTGGCACCTCAAACTCTAAGTCACCTTATCTAGTAACCAAGACTGTTTTTCATTCCGTTGACAAAGCTGCCAGTCTCACTCCTCACGTACCCCTATACTAATTCCCTCTCATCCTTCTACCTTGAAACTAATCTTGCATCTGTGGGTCTGCAGAGAAAAACAACTGGAAATGCAGGTGAAAAAATAAAAAGCCAAATGACTTCAGACCCTAACCGATGTCAGTATTAATCTCACCTGTGAGAATGACATTGCTATTCTCACCCCCTCCACGCCCTCTCACCCCAGCTACCCAGGCCCCAGAGATGCTCTAACTGGGCAGTTCCTTACCTCCCTGCTACTCTCCCCCAGCCCTTACAGACTCTATGTGGCCTACTTACTACAAAGGAGTAAACCAAGTAAACCAAGCCATCCTAACTGCAAACTTGGTAAATCACTCACCCACCCCAGTGATCAGCAACCCCCTTACTGTCTCTCAGGGCTTTTCCTCCAACCCACTCACTCCCAGCCCTTTAATACCTTTCTTTTGGTGGAGCTGAGTTCTGCTCTCTCCCCCTTGCTATAGCAGTCCCTGAATAAAGTCATCCTTGCCTGTTTCACATAGTACTGGGCAATTTTTCCTTTGACTCCAGTGATATTCCAGGGAAATTTTAGGAGAAGGGATTCTGTTGTTGGCAGTGGCAAGTGGAATAGGGTCTAACTATGGAGAGAAGGAGGCAAGCCCTATGTTAAGTTGGCAGAAGTAGGATCAGAAACAAAGGCAGCAAAAGGCCCCATGCTAGATCCTTTTGTGGTTCATAAGCACCATGAATGGGTTTGTGTGAAATGTGCCTCCCTCAATCCTTATTAAGGTATCTGCACATTACCCGTCCGATGTGAAAAAAAAAAAAAAAAATGACCCCATGCTGCTGTGCCCCTAAATGCTCAACCTCTGGCAAGTTAGGAAGAGTAGACTGACTTTCTGACTTAGTGTTCCATCATATTAATTTGACTTTCAAAGGGCAGAGTATTTAGTTGAAATTTGGGTTTAACAGATATTTGTTGAGCATCTACTGACTCCCCAGTATATGGATATTAAACCTAGTGGACAACTACTAAAATAGGCAGATGACCTTTAAGCCTATGAATATTTTAGTAAGACATAAACAAAGGAACTTACTAAATGATAAATATGACTTCAGAAAAGTCACTCTGGGTTTTGAAAGCAACTTTGAAGAACTCAAAGTTCACTCTACTGCAAAAGGCAGCCCTTGAACATAGGGAATGTGGAAAAGTATGAAGATGTGGTAAGGCATTAATGGATGACAGAAATAATTTGCTTTACTTTCCTGAAACCATAAGGCAATCATTTTTATCTGAAATTCAGTTTCTTAACAAAACCCAGATATTTTGTATGTAACTGATTGCCAAAATTGCATCAAAAGCATAAAGGAATAATTTTATATCTATCCAAAGGGGATACATCGGAAGGACCAACACTCATTTGAAAGTTGAAATTAGGGCTAGTTCATCCAAATATGAATCTTGTTATTTTATTTTTTGCCTTTGATGTTGTTGCTTTCTAAGTGGTGTTTGTGGAGTGTTTTGGATTTCTGGAAATTTCCAGGTTTTTTAATTCAAAGATTTAATATCATTTATTTTTGTGAGGTTCTGTTATTGATATAGTGTTTTCATGTTCTTTTTAGGTAAAGTATGCAGCAGGACTAAACCTCAAAAATGTTGTGTTTTTAAAAATAGACTTCTTATTTCTTCTTTTCCTGAAAAGATTGTAGTACCTCATTGTCTTGGATGCATAAGAGCATTCATATTTAAAATGCTAAAGTTAAAAATTTGCATTATAATGAAACTGGTAACTGTCCAATGTCTTATTCTAAACCAGTAAGTTCAGACATTCTACCTTCAGGGGCAAGAAGTCAAATTTTCTACCTAAGATGAAGAGTTGAAATAATCATAAAATTTAAATGCCTTTTATTATAATTTTTTAAATAGGTCTATCTCATATTTTCTTATTTCTACATTGTCTTCATCAATGTAAGCCTGTGACATAAATTTTAATACATGATTTATGGTTACAAATTCATTTTTTCATTCTCATTTATTATGGGGTGTCACATTTTATCATGCCTGCATTTAATCATCCCCTGTCTGCATATTAATGGTTACAAATATGATACCTGTGTAGACCTAGGAAGCCAGGAGCTTAGCTGTCTCCGAGTGCAACGGTTGAGTGCCTTGAAAAGTGAAGTTGGGAAAAAAACTTTAAATGTCTTTGTACATTGCAAAATAGCTCAAGTAGAGTGTTTTCTACTGTGCAGAGTCAATTTGTATAAATTGATTTTTCATAAACCCCCATAATTTATACATCCATAACTGTATTGAACATATAATAAGCTTCGTGTCAAAATCAAGTGAGATCATAAATAAGACATTGCTAAGTTTCAGTGTCAAGTTTAGACCAACGAGAACTACATTAATACTTCATAGGTACATTCATTCTATTTGACAAGTTTATTGTATCATTGGTGAAAATGCATAAAAGAAATAGCATGTTTCTAGGAAGTTGGAGTTCATCTGAGCTTGATACACAAGGTTTTGAGAGCTGAGTAGGGAATTTGAAATTAAAGACAATTACAGGACCTGTAGCTGCTAGAATGTGGGTGCTTGAGAAAGATTATGCTAAATTCATGCCTGTTTAATGAGTACACATTATGACTCATCTTGCCAACCCGTAGTACTAGCGAGCCACTTCTCCTGCTGAAGTCAATTGAGCTGCAATGCCACTGATGGGGGTGGTAGGGTAGACCTGAGCCAGAGGCTGCCCAGTTTGGGTCTACTAACAAATTGCAAGAATATGGTTAATGAATCACGGGCAGAGCATCAGGTGCAAAGAACGAAACCAAACCAAGGCCCAGGAAAGGCCAAAATTGCACAGGAAAAAAAAAAAAAAAAAAAGGAACTGTGATAAGCTGGGGGTGAGGTGGGGTGTAGTTTGGGAAGTAAAGGAGTGATTGTTAATATAATCAGACAAAAACTGAGTCTATGATTAGTGACAGAGTGTGCACTGCTGAGTATACAAATTAGGGTTAGGTTTGAGGACTTCAAGAACTCGGGAGGAAGGAGAGAGTGTATTAATTAAGAGGAACTGCATGTGTGATTGGTATTATACTAGAGAAACAGAAATAAGATAATAGGTTATTCTTGAGCTCAGGGGTAGCTACATGGGATGATTCCCCTACCACACAAAGAAAATTAGAAGATAAAATCATTGAAGACATGCTGAAGTGTAGAAATGTAAAGAAAAGAGAAAGTGGTTTGAAATGGATACCTACGCAGCCATGTTCAAGGATTAAGAATAAAGGATTATATCACCCTGTTTTCAAAATAGGGATATTGGTCTTGCAATAAAGTGGACAAGCCTCCAGAATCTGCTTCCATAATTTCTAATGTTATCCTAGTCTCTAAAGGAGAGAAATTTCCAAACAGAAGTTTTCTGGTTAGAAAGAAAGATCCCAGGTCAATTTTCCTTTTAATCTATATTTTTCATCCTTTAAGGTAAAACTTTGGAGTAAAACATCAATGTAATGAAACAGGGCCAACGAATTTGATAAAGCCACTCCACATAAAGAAATGATTCCTACAATAGAAGGGAGATTTGTGCTTACCTTTCCCAAAGGTTCTTGAAAATTATTTCTGCCATTTCAGACATGATAAATTTCTCATAAGTAGTGGCTTTTATGGATGTGAAAAAAAATCATTGATAGTTTTGAAAGGAAATACATTCTACAATTAGAAATTTCTATAGTTATTGACAATATAACAGTAATAGTTGCTCTCTGAGCATTGTGGAATTGCAAAGCCTGTAAGTTGCATGCGTATCCCCACAAATTGCATATAATATCTCTCCTTTTCTCTTCTATTTGAGAGAAGAGAAAATTTGTAAATTCACAGGTAACATGTTATTATATTAACTTGTATAAACTTCAATGATTATTAGTTTAAAATAAATACCCGTGTTGTAAAACTTATGCAATGATCTCAATGCAGAAAGTTGAAGTTGTATGTTTCTCCAAAGAAGGAGGAGAATGGGACTTTAAAAGTTTTTTTAATGCAAATTGTGGAAAATGTTGATATCTGTTTAGGTATCATTAGACTATTTGCTTTAAGCAGCTGAACAATTTATATGTAGAAATGCAAGATAGGTCTTTTAATAAGAAAAGAAAACAAAAAATATATAATTAAAATATTTTTGCTAAATAATAAATATTTTACTTTAAAATATTTCTTAAAATGCTTACCTTCCCTATTCACTCCTATTCCTAACCCTCATTGTTCTCTTACCTGTAGTCTCTTTTTATGTAGTAAAAAGATCACTGAATATGGAGTAAGATAACTTGTTTTCAAACAATCCCCACTCTGCCCCTGTCTCACCAGGTACCTTTAGACATTATTAACATCTCTAAACTTCTTCTCATTTTTCTTACACATAAAATAGGGATAAGGAAATATCTGGGGGGAAATTAAATGAAATAAATAATTACAAGTTACCTTGTAAGAGTTTAATTATATATTATATAATAGGTTAATATATAATATGTAATATAAATTTATATACACACATATAGCAAAAGCAAACAAGCACCAATGAGTTAGGTTTTCTTTCCTCCTCAAATTTTGTAATATTTGTCAAAGCCTGTGTCTGATGTTTGAATTTCGCTGTTTTACTTCATGATGACATTCAGAATATTGTATTTAAAAATACAATCTTTTCTAATGTGTTCACTTAATTAATCCATGAGCACATCAACAATAAGCACAACTGTGACAGTTTGAATTTGGTCAAGTCACAAAAAAAGATTATGTTTTGGAACTAATCCATTCCTGTGGGTGTCAGTGAGGCAAGAATTAGGTTGGGTTTCTACCCTTTTACTGGAGCTTTATATGAACAGAGAAACACAGGGAGAGACACAGAGAAGGGAAGCTGCCATTTTGACTCTACCATGTGAAAGGGGACTTGAGGATCACTAGCAGCCAAAGTCTAAGCATGAAGCCCCCAAAAGGCTGGGCCCATGGAGCAGCAGAAGGTGGAAGAGAAGAGCCATGTGCCTGATATCCACAGCTGATCTCAGGAAGAAAGCAGAGCAGCTGAGACAGAGAGAGGAGACCTGTAAAGAGACAAGCTCTTGGCCTGGTTGCCCAAAGCTGAGCTCCAGGAGACAGTAGATTCTGGAGGGTAAAGCAGGGGCCTTAGCAAAGATCAACTGCCTGCATTGCCATATGGCAGGACCAAAGGATCACCAGTAACTGACATTGGTGAGAAAGCATCTTTGATGACGCCTTGATTCAGACATTTCACTGTAAGATTTTACCCTAATAAATTTCCCATTATAAAAGCCAACCCATTTCTGATACTTTGCATCGGCAGCCCTGTGGCAAACTAAGAAAACACCCCTTCCTCATTTAGTTGGGATGAGGCCAACTTTAAACCATCTAGCCTGTCTTTGTTAATGTGGAAAGATGTGCTTTCAGTACGAAGAGAAATGGAGGATCACAACCATGGTGCAAGGTGCCACTTCTTAATGGTGTTTTAGAAACAATTGTTGTTCCTTATAGATAAGAAATTTTTTTTTCAATCACTCTGAGCTGAAATAGAATCTGTGGTAGCTATGACAAGAAGGTGAAGCTCTGTTTGTCCAGGTACTAAATGATGGTGTAGAGAAGTGATTTTCAAAGATTACTATATATATAGTCAACCAGAAATCATGTTGAAATGCAGATGCAGAAGGTCTTAGGTAGGGCCTGAGAATGCCTTTTGAACATGTTCCCAGGTGATGCTGATACTACTTTTTTCCCTGGACCACATTTGAGTCACAAGGACGTAAAGCAAAGCAGCCTGTTAATCCATATTAGACAAGAAATGAATGTGGTGTGAAGCCATATGATTTTGGCATTATTGACCCAGCACAATCTAGTCAATCTTGAATTTCTTAAGTCAAGTTCTCCAGAAGCCAACACTGAGACAAAGAACCAGGCAAGTGATTTATTAAGAAAGTGCTCCCATGAGAGAGCGATAGGTGAATAGAGGCAACAGGAGAGGGAAAGAGAAAACATCAAACATGGATGTAATTTTGTCCAAGTCCCATGGAGAGTAGCTTTAGCCTAGTTCTAAAGGGGAACTCAGAGTGAGCCTCAGTGTTTCCCAGTCCTGAGGACAGGGAGCAGAATATTCAAAACCCAATCCCAAAAGCTATTGGATAGGAGACCCACTGAGGAAGGGAGTTAAGCACTTCCTGCTTCTTCCTGCTTTCTGTGATTGTGAAGCAAATTCTCCCTAATGGCTCAAGAGCTGTCCTATTAAGAAGCAAAGTGTCAAAACTTTGGAAGCAAAAGTACATTGATGGTAGAGGAATGCACAGAAAAGGTGAAACATATCCAAGTGCATTTGATTGGAAAGTTAGTAGTGTCTGCTAGATTGACTTGTGTATGATTTCTTGCCAATGTGTCCCTAGGCTAGTTATATATGTTATACTGTGGATATCTGTTTTATATGTGTTTGTGAGTGTATTTGTGAGTTTATGTGTTTAAATTTACAATACTTTATCAACTGATAATTTGGAGTGTAGTAAAATAATAAAACCCTGAAATGTCTCTTAAACTTTGGTCTGAATTGCCCAACTGTCTATTGACTAAATCTGATCAGTTACTATGGGCATCATAAAGACACAGGTCTAAAACTGAACTCAAAATATCCTTTTAAAATCTGTACCTCTTGTGCTTTCCATTTCTTCAATAGAATTCAGACTAGAAACTTTTGAGTCACCTCTGATTCCACATTTCTCATTAACCGCCAAATCCAGTTAGGTACAGTGTTCTATGGATTCTGTCTCTTCAACATTATTCTTCTCTAGCCCAACACTAAAAGCATGAGTGTCTTTGTTTGGGTTTCAGAAAGACTGGTAAACTTGAGGGAAGATAAAACATACACCTCAATGTTATCCTATCTGAGGGACAAGAGTATTGTCATATCTGTACACCAACTCCCTACAGTCCTTATTTAACAGGTGTTCCTGCCAGGAAGGTTAATTCCCCAGCATTGTTTGCTGCCACACAAGTGTGTATAGTGGCCTTTCTTGGGCCTCAGACAAAGCCCTCAAGCAGAATAGGTGCAGGTACAGCATTCAAAAGTTGGTTTGAGTACTTTGAAGTTGTAAAATCAATAGGTGTGGGCTGAGCACAGAAAACCTCTGCTACACTCAGTTTCCTTATCTTTAAATTAGAGATACTAGGATTAACTTCATAGTTATGTTAAGAAGATGAAACAAATACTTTTAATGTGCTTAGAACAAAGCTAGACACATAGTAAATATTCAGTAAATGTCACCTATTATTAAGGCTACCTTATTCCTTTCACCGTCATTTGATTTGTTAGCTCCCTCTTTGATTTTTCCCATGATTTGGTTCTCTTAGCTTTTACTCCTTCTAATCTCTCTCTCAATCTGACACCAAGAAAATCTACCTAAACTTTGATTCTAATCTTTTTAATTCCCTAGTTAAACCTGGGTAAATCCGCAAATGTTTTTCTTCTTTTGGCATTCAATGCTCCCCACAATCTGGTTCCGTATTAACTCTCCAGACTTAAATGTTCCTCATCAGCGAAACGTATCCTCCAACAAAACTCGAGCTTATCAACCTGCGCATACATCCCTTGTGCATTCCTTTGATGATTTCTTTCCATTTCCTTAAGCAATGGTCTCATGCCCATGAAATCTTTTTGTCCTTCCTCTTCCATGCTTGTTAATCACCTACAATCCTTATGAGGGAAAATGCATTATTCAATATAAAATAAAAATGCATTATTCAATATAAAATAAAAGGAAGGATCAAAATCTCATGCAATGAAAGTTGTGCATGTCATGGCCTATAGTGTCAGAATGTGGTCAGGGAAAAATCTAGAAAATCATATTAGGCTAGTGATATAAAACAATTCCAGCCATATTTCACCTGTCAAATTTAGTGAAGTGGTTAAAATTAAATGAAATGGAGACTCAAAAAAATGTATTGTTCCTGGGTGAAGTAAAAGAAAATTAAATAGTGTTTGCAAAAATAGCGTATTTTTGCACCACAAAAAGCCTGGTAAAATCTCCAAGGAACCTTCTATCATTTCCCTGAGTCAGAAGGAATTACTCATTCTTTTGAACTTCTGTGGCCTCCTTTAATACATTCACCTCTTTGTACTAGACAGAGAGTTATCAGATATGTGTTTTATCTTCCCTGATGCAGTGGAGGCCACTAGAGGGGGAAAGTTTATGAATTATTATTACTTATCCTCCCATACTGTCCTTCCACCAATCTAGCCATTACTGAGCCTTGAACATGAACAGCTCAAAAACGATTATTAAAAGGAAGAAGGCAGAAAGAAGGAAAGAGATAAAGGAGGATGAGGAAGAGGAAGAAGGCTTAGGTAATGAGGAAGAAGGGAAAGAGGAGAGGAAGAGAAAAAGAAAAGCAGGTGGGTTGTAACTAAGTTTCAGAGTCATTTTTTTCAAATTTTATTTTAAAATTATTACTAAATTAACAATAAAATATTTGAATTTAAAAACTTACCTGGGACTTCCAGGAAGATGGCAGACTAGAAAGACACACTGGTCTCTCTTCTTTCCCAGAAAAGTAGATAGAGAACAGGCAGAAATGGCCTGGAAAAAAATATTCTAGGGTTTAGTACACAGGGGAAAGGCTGGACATCACCTGGAAGAGAGAGGCACAAAAGAAAAGAATCGCTACGGCAAAACTGTAAGTTAAAAGCTGTGGTTGCGTTGGTAGAGGGGTGATATATAGGACCCCTGTATGATGTTCTGCATGTTTATTTTGTAAATTCACATCTCTTACTATATACTTATTGTTATGTATGTTCATGTATGAGTGATATAGTTCAATTAAAAAATATATTAAAAAAAAAAAAGCTGTGATTGCTACTGCCTGCAACTTCCTCCACACTAAAGACACTTTTGAGTGCTCAGGCCCCTGGCCTGTAGCTACAGACAAAGGAGGCCCCAAGGATTCACCTCCTTAGGAAAGGGGAGAGAGAGGACACAGCCTAAGGCTGACTCAGCTTTTGACCTACAAATTTAGCCTGCTGTGTCCCATGAGCCCTTTCAGGCCTGCAAAGGACTACAGAGATCTGACCCTCTCAATCTCCTTCCCTACTAACGGGAAGGAGATGTACCTCCCCAGGAAGGGGAAGAGAGAGGGAAACAGCCTAAGGCTAACTCAGTTTTGACCCACAAATTTGGTCTGCTGTGCCCCAAGAGCACTTCCAGGCCAGGTGAGGCCACACCATTGTTTGCCTTGGGAGCCAGCGTGAAACTAAAGAGATCTTGTACTGAAGAGATCTGATTCTCTCAATCTCCCTCTCTAACTGGGACTGATTTATGAGGACTCAGAGGGGAGTGAAATGATTTCCTATGGGGGAAAAGGGAGGAGGCTGCTAGTGAAGATTGGAGAACTATCTTTGGGGAAGTTTGAATTACAAGACTCATAGCTTCAAGGCAATGTCCTCTATCACACTGATCCAATCCTTGTTGCAGCAAATACACTCTGACCAGGAATTGAACTGAGAGGGCTGCCAAAGCACGCCATTTGCTGGCATACCAAGAGGTGCATATGAGGAAATTACAAATAAATAAGAGCTACTTTTCCCAGCCTTTACAGCCTCATTCCCCAAGGCCCTAGGAAGCAGGTCTGCAAACAATTACTGGATCCAGGGTCCAGATTTGAGCAATTAAGAGGGACAATTCTAAAGACCCAGAACAGGTTGAATCAAGAATCAAAGAACAGCAGTAACATACAGCCTCTTGTGATTCAATCCCTATAAAAGAGAGAGAAATTGAGTATCTGAGTAAACTCACCATCCTAATCAGATACCTAGACAGCAACAAAAAGTTATGAACAATACTAAGAAAATGGAAGACATGGCCCAAGAAAAGGAATATATCAAAGCCCCAGAAGAGACATAGGATTTGAGAAAAATAGTCGATGAGATGCACACAAATTTCCAAAATCAAATTAATGAGTTGAAAGGCAATGTGGCAGAAGAGATGAATGACATCAAGAAGACACTGAGTGAGCACAAAGAAAACCTGAAGAGAAAAGTAACAGAGCTCATAGGAATGAAAGACATGATAGGTGAGATAAAAAACACATTAGAGACATACAACAGCAGACTTGAAATGATAGAAGAAAAAATACATGATACTGAAGACAGAACAGCTGGAATTGAAGAGAGAAAAGAACAGAGAGAGAAAAGAATGGGAAAAATTGAGCAGGGGCTCAGAATGTTGAATGACAACATAAAACACAACAACATATATGTCATGAGAGTTTCAGGAGGAGAAGAGAAGGGAAAGGGAGAAGAAAGAGTATTTGAGGAAATAATAGCTAAAAATTTCCCAACTCTCATGGAAGAAATGAACTTACATGTCCAAGAAGCACAGTGTACCCAAATCAGAATAAATATGAATAGAACTACTCAAAGACACATACTAAGCAGAATGTCAAATGTCAAAGGTAAAAAGAAAATTCTGAGAGCAGCAAGGGAAAAGCACACCATCACATACAAGGGGTGCCCAGTAAGACTTAGTGTGGATTTCTCATCAGAAACTATGGAAGCAAGAAGACAGTGGTATGATACAATTAGGACAATGAAAGAGAAAAACTTCCAGCCGAGAATTCTTTATCCAGCAAAATTGGCCTAAAAATATGTAGGTGAGTATAAATATTCACAAACAGAAACTAAGAAAGTTTGTAAAAATGAATCCACCTTTGCAAGAAGTATTAAAAGGAAGACTTTCAACTTGAAAGGAAAAGACAGGAGAGAGAGGCTTGGAAGAGAGTAGAGAAGAAAGAATAGCGGTAAGGATAACCAAAAAAGTAAAAAGACAAAAATAAAACAAGACATATGAAAACCAAATAATAAAATTGTGGAAGTCATCCATATGGTGCTTACAAGAGACTCATTTTAGATCCAGGGATACAAGCCAGCTGAAAGTGAAAGGTAGAAAAAGATACTCCACACAAATAGTAACAAAAGAGTGCGGGGATAGCTTTACTGGTATCAGCCAGGAATTTGAAATGGACAAATTCCTAAAAATGCACAAACAACCTACACTGACACTACAAGAAATATAAGAACTTAACAAAACAATCACATTTAAAGAGATTGAATCCATCATAAAACATCTCCCAACAGGAGCAGATATGGCTCATGCGGTAGAGTGCCTGCCTCCCACATGGGAGGTTCCAGGCTCTGTTCCCAGTTCCTCCTGAATAAACAAAACAAACAACAAGCAAAACAAACAAACAAAAAAAACAACCCAGGGAAGCTGATGTGGCTCAATGGTTGAGCACCACCTTCCCACAGACAAGGTCCTGGGTTCATTCCCCAGCTCCCAGTACCAAAAAAAAAAAAAACCTCCCAGCAAAGAGAAGTCCAGGACCAGAAGGCTTCACAGGTGAATTATACCAAGCATTTTTAGAAGAATTAACACCAATCCTATTTAAACTCTTCCAAAAAATTAAAGAGGAGGGAAAATTGCTCAACACATTTTATGAAGCCAATATCACCCTAATACCAAAGCCCGATAAAGACACTATAAAAAAAGAAAATTACCGACCAATCTTTCTAATGAACATAGATGAAAAAATTCTCAATAAAATGCTTGCAAATTAAATCCAACAGCATATTAAAGACTTATACATCACGACCAAGTGGGCTTTATTCCTTGTATGCAAGATTGGTTCAATATAAGAAAATCAATCAACATAATACCCCACATTAATAAATTGAAGGGAAAAAACACATGATCATCTCCATCAATGCAGGAAAGGCATTTGACAAAATCCAGCATCCTTCCTTGATAAAAACACTTCAAAATATAGGAATAAAAGGAAAATTCCTCAATATGATAAAAGGCATATATGCAAAACCCACAGCCAATACTGTACTCAATGGGGAAAGTTCAGGAACAAGACAAGGATGCCCACTGTCACCATTGTTATTCAACATCATACTAGAAGTTCTGGCTAAGGCAATTAGACAAGAAAAAAGAATTAAAGGCATTCAAATTGGAAAAGAGGAAGTAAAACTCTCACTATTTGTGTATGACATGATATTATATTTAGAAAATTCTGAAATGTTGATGACAAAGTTACTTGAACTAATAAATGAGTTCAGAAAAGTGACAGGTTACAGATCCACATGCAAAAATCAGTAATGTTTTTGTACCCTACTATTGAACAATCTGAGGAGGAAATCAGGGGAAAAATTCCATTTACAATAACAACAAAAAGATTCAATTACCTAGGAATCAATTTAACTGAAAAAGTACAGGACTTATATGCAGAAAACTACAAAACAATGCTAAAAGAAATCAATGAAAACCTAAACAAATGTAAAGACACTCAGTGTTCATGGACTGGAAGACTAAATATCATGAAGATGCCAATCTTATCCAAACCGATTTATAGATTCAATGCAATATCAATCAAAATTCCAATACCCTTCTTTACAGAAATAGAAGCGCAATTACCAAATACATTTGAAAGGGAAAGTGCTCCCAAATAGCCAAAAGGATTCAAAAAAGAAGAATGACATGAGAGGAATTTCACTGTCTGACCTTGAAATATATTATAAAGCTGGAGTGGACAAAACAGCATGGTACTGGCATAAATATAGACACATCTATCAGTGGAATAGAATTGAGAGTCCAAAAATAAACCCTAACCTCTACGGCCAATCGGTTTTTGACAAACCTACCAAGTCCATGTTAATGGGACAAAACAGTCTTTTCAACAAATGGTGCTGGGAGAACTGGATATCTATAAACAAAAGAATGAGCTAGGACCCCTATCTCACTCCCTATAAAATAATCAATTCAAAATGGGTCAAAGACCTAAATATAAAAGCCAGGACCATAAAACTATTAGAAGAAAATGTAGGGAAACATCTTCAAGACCATGTGGTAGGTGGTGGTTTCTTGGACTTCACACCCAAAGCAACAACAACAACAAAAATAGATAAATGAGACCTCCTCAAAATTAAACACATTTGCACCTCACAGGACTGTGTCAAAAGGGTGAAAGGGCAACTGACTCAATGGGAGAAAATATTTGGATATCACATTTCTGATTAGGGTTTAATATCCATGATGTATAAAGAGATGTTACAACTCAACAATAAAAAGACAAACAACTGATTAAAAAATGGGTAAAAGATTTGAATAAACATTTATCCAAAGAAGAAATGCAAATGGCAAAATTACACATGAAAAAATGTTCACCATCACTAATGATTAGGGAAATGCAAATCAAAACTACAATGAAATATCATTTTGCACCTATCAGAATGTCCACTCTTAAAAGGAAAGAGAACTACAAGTGTTGGAGAGGATGTGGAGAGATAGGAACACTTCTTCACTGTTGGTGGGAATGCAGAATGTGACAACCACTCTGGAGGGCTGTTTGGCAGTTCCTAAAGAAGTTGAATATAGACTTGCCACGTGACCCTGCAATACCACTTCTGGGTATAAAAGCAGAAGAACTGAGAGCAGTGACACAAACAGACTTCTGCACACTGATGTTAATAGTGGCCTCATTCACAATTGCTAAAAGTTGGAAACCACCCAGTTGTCCATCAACTGATGAATGGATAAAAAAACTGTGGTGCATTTACTCAGTCAAATATTATGCAGCTGTAAGAAGAAATTAAGTCATAAAGCACATGACAACATGGATGAACCTGGAGGACATTATGTTGAGTGAAGCAAGCCAGATACAATAGGACAAATAATGTATGATTGCACTACTATGAATTAAATATATTATGTAACATATTGTATTAGTTCATTTATATAAAATGTAAATATAAATAAATTCATAAAGATGAAACAAAAAGAAATAAAAAAAAAACAATATAGAAAGTGGCAGGTAAATTGGAATTACACTATTACCTTGCTACATGTGGAAAGGGTTTGATTTCTCTCCATAAGCGCTAGAAGCTGTCATCCACGCTGAAGGGGGCAAAGCATCACTGATTGGGGCCACTGACGCCGAGAAATTGCTCTAAGGAACTGCTGTTAACAAAAATTCATCAACTTATATATTGTCATGTTTTACCAAGATTTTTCTCTTTCTATCTCATTATAAACCTGTCTGTGTTGTGTGTATGTAAAAAAAAAAAGAAAGAATTAGAAACAATAGAGAGAGAGAAGAAGAAACAGAGGAGAGAAAAGAAAGAAGAGAAAAAAGAATGTAAAAGAAAATCGCACAGGTAGAACGTGATGTATTCCCATATCAGAGTAGTTCTAGTCAATTCTTTTTTAAATAAAATATTACTGAAATATATCATTCATACATGAACATACATAAACAATAGGTGAATATTAAAAGTTGTGAACTTACAAGCAAACATGCGTATCATCACACAGGGCTCCCATACATCACCCCACCACCAACACCTTTGTTGTGAAATATTTGTTACAAACTGTGAAAGAACATCATAAAAATATTATTACTAACTATAGTCCACACCTTACAATTGGTGTATTTTTCCCCAAATTCACCCGAATATTAACACTCTGACTTAACATTACATATTTGTTATAGTTCATGAAAGAATGTTCTCAAATGTTTTGTTAACCACAGTCCATCTTCCACCACTTGATTCCCTGTGTTTTACAGTCCCATGCTTTGTACAATCCAATGTATACACTCAATGGCTCTCATTTTTGTCACAGACTTGTGCTGTTATTACCTCAGTCAATTTTAGAACATTTTTATTATTCTACAAAGAAATATCCCATACCCCTTATATTCCCTATTGTCATCCCTTAGAATAGATAAATAATAACTTCTTTGCCATTACTACAAAAATATTACAATGTTTCTATTAACTATTGTCCATAAGTTATATTAGTTGTAATTTTCCCTTGTATCACCATATTAACACTTTTTAAAAGAACATTTTTTATTTATACTGTTAACCATAATCTTCATCCATTATTTTATACGTTCCCTAGATTATTCTCTACTTTCTTGTCAATTGACATTTACATTCACAGACTATCCTTTCAGCCACAATCACCTTTATAAATCAGTACTGTTAGTTATACTCACTGTAATGTAATACCACTAATTCTATTCGTTTCCACACTTTTACAATAAACCTTACTTAAAATCCTACATACATTAAGCATCCACTCCCATTCTCAGCCCACATTCTATCTCCTACTAACCTGTATTCTTGAGTTTACTTCCATGTGTTTACTCATCATATTTATTTCATATTAGTGAGACCATACAACATTTGTCTTTTTGTGTCTGGCTTATTTCACTCATCATAATATCCTCAAGATTCATCCATATTGTCATATGCATCCCAATTTCATGTCTTCTTACTGCTGAATAGTATTCCATTTTATGTATATACCACATATTGTTTATCCATTCGTTGGTTGATGGACACTTTGGCTGGTTCTATATTTTAGCAATTATAAATAACCCTGCTATCAACATCAATGTGCAAATGTCAGTTCACATACTTGCTTTCAGTACTTCTGAATATATTCCCAGTAATGGGATTGCAGGAATATGGCAGTTCTATATTCAGTTTCTTGAGGTACTGCCAAACTGTTTTCCACAGAGTCTGCACCAATCTACATTCCCACCAACAGTAAAGGAGTGTTCCCATTTGTCCACATCCTCTCCAGCACTTGTAGTTTTCTGTGTTTTTTGTTTGTTTTGTTTTTAATAATGGCCATTCTATAAGGTGTGAAAGGGTATCTCACTGTAGTTTTGATATGCATTTCCCTAATAGCTAGTGATGCTCAACATTTCTTTATGTACTTTTTTGGCCATTTTATTTCCTCTTTGGAAAAATGCCTATTCAAGAAGTCTTTTGCCCATAATTCAATTGGATTGCTTATCTTTTTACCATTGAGTTGTATTATATCTTTATATAACATGGATATCAAACCCTTATTAGATATGTGGTTTCCAAATATTTTCTCCCATTGAGTCAGTTGCCTTTTAACTTTCTTGACAAAGTCTTTTGAAGAACAAGTTTTTAATTTTGAGGAGATCCCATTTATCTATTTTTTCTTTCATTGCTTGTGCTATGGGTATAAGGTTTAAGAAGCTACCACCTACCAAAATATCTTGAAGATGTTTCTTTATATTTCTTTTATGAGTTTAATGGTTGTAGCTTTTATATTTAGGTCCTTGATCCATTTTTAGTTAATTTTTGTATAAGATGTGAGATAAGGGTCCTCTTTCTTTCTTGTGGATATGAAGATCCAGTTCTCCCAGCACCATTTATTGAATAGACTGTTCTGGCCCAGTTGTGAAAAATCACTCAACCATAGTTGTGAGGGTCTATTTTGGAATTCTTGATTTGGTTCTATTTGTCAATATGTCTATGTTTATGCCAGTGGCATGCTGTTTTTACCACTGTAGCTAGGTAATATGCTTCAAAGTCAGGAAGTGAGCGTCCTCCAACTTCATTCTATTTTACCACTAGAATTAATTCTAGTGGCTTTCTTGTGGATTTTTCAGGATTTTCTAGATATAGGATCATATCATCAATGACTAGTAAAATATTTACTTCTTCCTTTCCTATTTGGGTGCCTTTTATTTCTTTTTCTTGCCTATTTGATCTAACCAGAACTTCCAGCCCAATATTGGATAACAGTGGTGACAGTGGACATCTTTGTCTTGTTCCCGATCTCAGTGGGAAAGCTTTCAGTCTTTTCACTGCTTGTACAATGCTCGCTGTGGGTTTTTCATATATGCACTTTACCATGTTGAGAAAGTTACCTTCTATTGCTATTTTTTTGAGTATTTTTATCAAGAAAGAATACTGCATATTATCAAATGTCTTTTTTTCTTCAATCAAGAGGATAATGTGATTTTTTTCTTCAATTTATTAATGTGGTTTATTATACTAATTGATTTTTTTGTGTTGAACCACCCTTGCATATCTGGGATAAAACCCATTTGATTGTGGTGTATAATTCTTTTAATGTGCTTTTAGATTCAGTTTGCAAATATTTTATTGAGGATTTTTGCATCTATATTCATTAGAGAAATTGGTCTGTAATTTTCTTTTAGCATGATATCTTTATTTGGTTTGGTATTATAGAATGTGATGTTGGCTTTATAGAATGAATTTGGTAGCATTCCTTTTTGTTCAATTATTTTGGAAGAGCTTGTGCAAGTCTGGTATTAGATCATCTTTGAATGATTGGTAGAATTCACCTGGGAAGCTTTCTATTTGGGGGAGGTTGTTGATGACTGTTTCCATCTCTTTACTTGTGATTGGTTTGTTGAGGCCTTCTTTTTCTTCTAGGGTCTGTTCAGGTTGTTCATATATTTCTAGGAATTCATCCATTTTGTCTATGCTGTCTAGTTTGTTGGCATACAATTGTTCATAGTATCCTCTTATGATCTCACTTGCTCCAGGTATGCAGTTAGGTCTTCGATTTTATCTCTTTCTTCTTTTCTTACTGTAATCATTGAAGGCTATAAATTTCCTCTCAGCGCTGTCCTTGTGGTATCACATAGGTTTTGACATCTTGGGTTCTCATTTTTATTCATATCAGTATATTTTATTTCTCTTGCAAATTCTTTTTTGATCCACTGATTATTTAAGAGTATGTTGTTTCTTCTCTGTATATTTGTGAATTTTCCCTTTTTCCATCCATTATTGACGTCCAGCTTCATTTCATTATGATCTCAGAAAGTGCTCTGTTTAGTTTCAATCTTTTAAATTTATTGAGACCCGTGTTGTGACCCAGGTCTGTCCTGGAGAAGGAACCCTGATTTTAGATTTTACACTCACCCATGCTGAAAGTGGTATATTGACATCTCCAACTATTTTTGTACAGACATCTCTTTCTTCCTTCAGTTTTGGCTCAAGTATCTTGGGGCATCCAGATTAGGTACATAAATATTTATTATAGTTATTTCTTCTTTGTGACTTGCCCCTTTTATTAATATATAATGACTTTCTTCATCTATTATAATAGTCTTGCATTTAAAATCTATTTTGTCTGATACTGGTATAGCTACTTCAGACAATTTATGGTCTGAATATTAGCATGGAATTATCTTTTTCCAACCTTTCACTTTCAATCTGATTGTGTCCTTACATCTGATATGAATCTCTTGTAGACAGCATATAGATGGCTTATTTTTTTTAATGCATTCTGTCAGTCTATATCTTTTGATTGGGAGATTCAATCAATTAACATTCAATGTTATTACTCTAAAGGTATTACTTACTTCGTCCATTTTATACCTTGGCTTTCCATTGTCATATCTTAATATTGTCTGTCTTTTTACCCTTTAAGTTACCCTTACTAATAATATTCATTTCTATACTCTTCTCCAAGTCTTTCCCCCTTGTTTTTTTCCTGTCATAGTATAGCATTCCCTTTAGCATATCTTGTAAATCTCATCTTATGGAAATATACTGTCTCAGTTTTGGTTTGTCTGTAAAGATTTTATACTCACCCTCATTTTTGAAGGTTAGTTTTGTTGGATACAGAATTATTGTCATGCAGTTTTTCTCTTTCAGTACCTTGAATACATCTTACCACTTTTTTTCTAGCCACCATGGTTTCTGATTAGAAATCAACATTAGTCTTATTGAGGTTCCGTTGTATGTTATGCATTGCTTTTCTCTTGCTGCTTTCAGAATCCTCTCTATCTTTGGTATTTGCCATTCTGAATAGTAGGTGTCTCAGAGTAAGTCTATTTGGATTTATTCTGTTTGGGGTGCATAGGCCTTCTTGGATATTGAGTTTATGTCTTTCATAAGGGTTGGGAAGTTTTTGGTCATTATTTTCTCAAATATTCTTTCTGCCCTTTTTCTATTCTCTTCTTCTGAGAAACCTAAAATGCACATGTTTGTGTGTTTGGCATTGTCATTCAATTCTCTGTTCCATTTTTGTCCATTCTTTTCTCTTTCTGTTCTCCTGTCTTTTCAAATTCAGTTGCTTGGTCTTTCAAGTCACAAATTCTGTCTTCCTTCAACTCAAATCTGCTGTTATATGCCTCTAATGTTTTTTTTTTTTTTAATATTTATTTTCTTTCTTTATTTCTCCCCACCCCCTCATTGTTTGCATTTGCTGTGTCTGTTTGTTGGGTGCCTGTCTTCCTTTTTTCTTAGGAGGCACTGGGAACGGAACCCAGGACCTGCCATGTGGGAAGGAGGTGCCTAATCACTTGAGCCATCTCCAGTCCCTACTTTGTTGTGTCTCTCATTATGTTTTCCTCCTTGTATCTCTTGTTGCGTCATCTTGTAGCATCAGCTTGCTGTCTTGCTTGTCTTCTTTAGGAGGTACCAGGAACCAAACCTGGGACCTCCTATGTGGTAGGTGGGAGCTCAATCACTTGAGCCACATCCACTTCTTCTAATGTGTTTTTAATCTCATTCAATGTGTCTTTCATTCCCATAAGTTCTGTTACTTTTCTTTGTAGGCTTTAAAATTGTTCTTTATGCTCACCCAGGGACTTATTAATATCCTTTATTTCCTTAGTCATATTTCCCTTCAACTCCTTGAATTGATTTAGGAGATTTGTGTGATTATCATTTATTAATTATCTTAAATCCTGTGTCTTATTAGGTTTTTTTATTTATTCCTGGACCATCTCTTCCTGTATCTTAGTATGGCTTGTAATTTTTTGCTGATGTCTAGGCATCTGAATATATTAGTGAATTTATTCTGATGGATAATTTTTCTCTTTTGCCTTATGGTTTTGCTTCACATATCTTCTTCTTTGACTTTGGTTCATCTTATTCTAGGTCTTTAAAATTGCCCAACTTACCAAAATCAGGCTGGAGACTCACTAATGGGGCACAGATCTTCTCCCAGGGGTGAGGGACAAGAGAGACCTAAAAGCAGTTTTTCTCCTTACAGTTTCCTGGCCAGCCAGCAGATGGCACTCTTCAGTGAATCTTTCCAAGGACTATCCCTTTCAATCTCCACACCCTCTCCAATTCTGTTCTGGCCAGAGCCGAGATTCAAAGGGGACTCTTCCGGCCAAATTTACTGAAGAGAAACCATTCTCTGCCTTTTGCTGCACCTTCCCTCTTCCCAGGGAGGAAGATGGCTTTTCCCCTCTCAACTGGCTGCAGTGAGCCACAGGTTTTATCCAAGGTGTTAGCCTTGAGGGTAGGGGATGAGTCCCATTTCCAACCTTAGGGGTTAGTAACTCACAGTTTTCATTTGAGCTTCTTCATCTCTCTGTATCTCATCCTCCTGGAAGATGTGCAGCACTCTCCTGGTTCTGCAGATCCCAAAGCAGCTCTTTCAGACAGCTTTTTGCCCTTCCTCTGTTGTTTTTGAGAGAGAGTGGAGCCCTGCCTACCTATACTGATGCCAACTTCTCAGAAGTCTTGCTTTTCAATTCTTATTGCAACTTTGCTGTGTGTCCCACAGTATACTAAGTAAGCACATTCCGTATATTTATGGTATTTAACAATAACCCCACAGAGCACATAATACTACCTTTACTTTATAGACCTCAGAGACTGGGAGGCTTCAGAAAGCTGCCTATACACAGACCCAGGCTTTCTTCTTTATGGAGACACCCCACTCAGAAAAGCCACTTTTCTCTTCTCTTTGCTTTGCTTCACTTCTCTTCTCTCACTGTACTTATTCTCCAGCTGATCTCACCAGTCTTGTTTTTTTCACTTAATAACAGCTATATCCTTGTGATGCTCAAATTCCTTTCTCCAGCACCAGCCTCTCTCCTGAAATTCAGAAGGATATATCCAATTCTTTCTTGAATATATTCACTTGGATGTTTCATAGACATTTCTTTCTTCAGAAAGGCCTGTTGACTTTAACATTGAAATAGACTCTGAATCTGAGCACTTTAATACCACAACCAGAACACATGTTCTGGCCCCTCCCTCACTCTTCAATCTCATCTCCTACCAACCTCACCATAGCCAATTCCACCCTGGCTCCCTGGCCTCCTTCTACCCCAGAGACTTAATATGTGCTTTTGTCTCTACTGGAAAATTCCAGATATCTTCCTGGGTCATTCATATATTTGAGGAAACCATCCATAAGTCACCCTATTAAAGAAGACTTCCCAGAAAACCCCATTTAAAATTGCAGCCCCCAACACTTTCTTTTCCTTCACCCTGCTTAAATGTTCTTTTCTCCTTTACTCTTCTTATCATCAAAAATATATTTACCATGCCAGAGAAATCTATACGATATTGTAGACCCCCTACTTCCTTCCCCCACTTATCCTGCTTAACTGTTTCTTTTTCTCATAAAATGTATCACCAAAGAACATATTATTTAATTGTTTGCATTGTGTATTATTTTTCTATGGTGGCTGTAATGCTGTAATAACTTACCACAAACCAATTGTCTTAAAACACAATTTTATTATTTTACAGTTATGTATGTCAGAAGTCTGATATGGGTCTCACTGAGCTAAAATCAAAGAATTGGCTGGACCATGTTCTTTTTTAGACGATCTAGAGGAGAAAATGTCTCTTCACCTTTTTCCATCTTCTGGAGGTTGCGCACACTCTGTGGCTCATGTTTCTCTTTTTCTATCTTCAAAGCCGGAAACAATAGGTTGAATCCTTCTCACGCTGTATATGTTGACTTCTTCTTTTGCCTCCCTCTTTACCATTAAAAGACCTTTGTAATGACATTGGGCCCAAGCAAACAATTCAAGAAAATCTCCCTTTTTAAATGGCAACTGATTAGCACCTTAATTCCACCTGTAACCATAACTACTTTTGCCATGTAACGTAATGTATTCACTCATTCTGGGGATAAAGATATCAATGTATTGTGGGGGTGGGGCTGGGGATTAATCTGTTTACTCATTTGTTTGTATTCTTTCTCCCCATTTCCCCAATGAATATAACTTCCATCAGAACATGGACTTCGTTTCACTAGTTGTATCCCTGTACCTGGTGTTATTCTTAGCACATAGTAGCAGCTCAATAAATATTTGGAAAGTGGAAAAAAGAATAAACAGGAGCAACAGTAAAACAGAACAACAATATAACCAGCCTCTTGAATTTTCAATGGTGCACTTTTAAATCAAAATCAGCATTGTTACTGATCCTCAGGTGATTCATGAGCAAAGTGAGGTTTAAGAGGCCATGGCCTTATGAAAATAAAAAGGTCTGTCAACCAATTCATCAACTGGCCAATGTACAGGAATTTACAGATGTACTGTTCCCACTGATCAGCACACCCACATGTGCCAAATCTCCTCTCCCCGTGTACCACAGAAGCTCTAATCCACTGAATGTTGGATGGAGGGATGCCTAACAGCGTCTGATTCTTTGTTTGCACAAAGAAAAGTGGCCAAACCAAAAATGCGCTCAGCACGTGAAATTCTCTGAATCATTCCAACTTCCTCACCAAGGAAAAAAATTAATACCGTACCTTGAAACCTCTTAACAACAAAAGCTTTTAGGGGACTTTTAAAATAACACTGTGTTTCATTAGGTCTTTTTTTGACTACTATGGAAGATAAAGCTTATTTTTTATTATTGATTATTTTGGGGGTATGTGTGTAAACATATTTTTAAAACACAAGTCTCAAGAGTGATATGTAATTAGGCAATTTTAAAAGAAAAGAACTCAATTTTTACCTGGTTCATAAGTAAATATGTTTTGTGAGAAAAAATGATTACATTATTCCAAAGTAATTGATCTTTGTAGCTCGAACTCTATAGCCTACGACTTTCCCTTTTGTAAGTAGAATGGTGACACATTTCTCAAGGCTCCTTTTGACAACTCAATATCTTGTTTTCAGGAGGTGATTTGTTCTTGTTAAGGCTAGTTCCATCTCTATTTCTGAAAAGGCATTTCCTCTTAAAAGAAGATATATTAGATACTGTATGCTTTTCTCCCAAAATACTGCCATTCCTTTGAGGGTAGGGACTAATTTCCTGACAGTGCAGTGTGATTTTTCTCTGCAGAAGGTGACCATTTCCTATCCCAATGCCAGAAATCTACACACACACACACACACACACACACACCTCTAAACATACTATTAACAGTGATTTAAAGCACAACAATTTATTTTCACTCACTTTTCTGCAGTCTAGTTGGGGACACCGGGTGAGCTATGAGCTGTAGGTCAGTTGATCTGGATTAAGATTGCCTGGGTTAGTTTCCAAGCTGAAGTGTGCATTCAGTTCTGCTTCATCCTCCTGGAACTAACCCTTCATCCTCTTGGGCTACCTGGCACATATGACTTTTATGGTGATGGCAGAGGCATAAGAGGACAGGAGATGGCACACAGTCTGTCAGTCAGTATCTGATGAGATCTACTTCCTAGCATGGGGGAAACTGAGATGGAAACTTTTTTAGAGGTTGAAACTGAGATGGAAACTTTTTAGAGGTTGTACTGGGTACTACCAGGCTGACATCTTGGTTTCCTCAACTGTAAACTAAGGCTGATAATAATACGACTGCTTGAAGGATTGTTTTAGGGATCACCTGCTGTGATAGTTTGATATTATTTATGAATCCCCCAAAATAAAAAGATTATCTTTGTAAACTGGTCTGTTCTTCTGGGTGTGATACCCTTTGACTGCATTAGATTCAGCTGACATGTCTTGATTAAATTGCCTGTTAAGATTATGTCTTTGATTTGACCACGTCAGTAGGGTATGACTCAGGATTGAGTCCCCAACCTTTGGTGGGCTGATATAAATGGACACTCACTCAAGAAGACACATAGGAAGAAAGAGAGTTCCATAGACACAGCAGAGGAAAAAACTTTCAACCTGAGGCCTTAGGAAAAGAGATGCCCAATAGTTTCCAGTGCTGAGAGAGCCCAGAAAGAAACAAGCCCTATGCCAGCCTATGCCTGAGGTAAAGGAGGCTGAACCCTCACAGAGATTGCATGCCATCTTGCTTCAATGCATGGCAACTGACTTTGATGAGAAAGTAACCTTGAGTTGGACTCTTTAGGGCCTTGTAACTGTAAGCTTTTACCCCAAATAAATACCCTTTATAAAAGCCAACAGATTTCTGGTTCTTCACATCAGTACCCCTTTGCCTGACTAATAAAACTGCAAAAATGTCTTATAATGCTTAATAAATAATTAAGTACAAAACGACTTGTCCTTTAGACCCATCTATCTCTCTGTTGCTTTAATACAATTTAGCAATAGAATAAAAGAAATATAAAAAACTTTGGTTCAATCTGTTTTGTTATCTCTCAATTGCTACTTAAAGCATGGTATACATAAAATAAAATCTTTGAAATAAAACAAACACATGTTTAAATTCTGCCTACACCTTTTACTAGCTGTAAGATCCTGGCCAATTACATTTCAATAAATTTTCTTATAAAACTGGCAAAATAGTACCTCTCTTACAACTATTTTAAATTATAAAAATAGTAATATTTTATTTGTAAACCATTTAGCATAGCATCTGGCATACTAAAACATGCAAGAATTGCTGGTTCTATTCATCTCTAATTTTCAACTTTTACAAGTATAGAAATGATTAATTTGTCAGATGAATGTTTCAGTGAAAACACTGGAATTGTCTGATCTCTGTATTTTAGTTGTGAATACTAAGAGTGAGACTATGCTGTAATGTTCGTTTGCTACCAGAGCTGCAAAATGCTGAAATTCAGTATAATTTTGCAACTTGTTTCCTCTTCCAGATATGTATTGGAAACTTAACAAAATCTGTTTGTCTGGCTTCCCAAACTTGCCATGTCAGCAGGAATGATTACATGTTTGGGACGGGGGGAATGATCTTGTGTTGACGAGGAACAGATGCACCTCTATACAATATAAAAACATCTTAATTCCACTAGCTGCATTATCATGCAGTGTAATGTTTAATCAGTTGCAGTCTAACAGAGATTCATGTCAAATTGCACTCTGGACAATCCAGAGCTGTTGACAACCATATGCTAAATTCCTCAAGGTGCAGGGAGAGGAGTTCATGTGCTTGTTAAGGACATGCCAGACTATCAGCAACATATGCATTAGATGGTTTTCGGGGGGAAATTATATGGGAAAAATCATGGTTTGAAAAAGGAATTTTTATCCTCTCTTGGACAATTTTGTATTAAAATTCAACAAAAACTTAAACTGCTTATTCTTGGGACATGTATAGAGCTTCTCAGGCTACTCTTCGGAAATATTTGGAAAACTTGTCAACCTTGCTTCTTGTACATTTTCCTATCTCTGGATTGGATGAAAAGCATAATGGAAGGTAATTGTCCCCATCTTCAAATCATCATCAATTTCAAGTCATTATTTTCTTAATTTATGCCAGTTGGTCTGATAATCATTTTATATGTATGATAGTACTTAATCCTCACAATGACCATATGATATTTTATCCCCATTTTACAGATCTGGAAATGAATGCTTAGAGAAATTAAGCAATTTCCCCAAGGTCACACAGCTAATAAACAGCAGAGTCTGGTTCTTCATCCAGACTCCCTAGATAGGTTCCCAACTATATACCTTCTCTGTGAATAAGTGAAGGCAATGCAAGTTCTGAAGAATTTTATGGATAATATGATGAAAGTTAAATAGCATAAATCTTAATTTTGTATCAGGATAAGGGTAACTTATAGTGGCTTGAAAAATAGTTGCCTAATAAGTTAAAATTATATTTGTCTCTCATGTAAAAGAATTCCAGGACTTGTGTGGCAGTTCCATGGTCATAAGGACCCACTAGTATCTCAGTTTTCTATTCCAACATCCTTATTGTATGGCTTTTGTCATTATAATCCAAGATGGCTGCCACCACTCCAGCCATCAGTCCAGTAGAGTGGAGAAAAATAAAAAAAGAACCATCCCCTTCTTCATAATGATCCTTCTTGGCTGTACCTCACAAAACTTCCAGTTAGTTCTCTTTTGATGGCACATAGCCTCATCTAGGGTCAGGGAAGTTTGGGGAAATATGCCCACTATGTGGGAAGCAATGTGCCCACTTGAAAAATGTAATTCTGTAACTAAAGATAGAGGGGAAAAGGGATATTGGAAATCACCAGCAATAGATGCCACGAAACCAAAAATAAATCACTCCAAAAAATTATGCAAAATTATTTTCATTTAAAAAATAATCTAGAAAATACTAATGGCAGTATATTATGGATTATCTGGATGATCAATTTTTAAACAAAATATTTCCATAATATTTCTGCACTCACATTTTGCATTACTGTTTATAAAATTGCCTGTAACAAATAGCACTGTTTTAATTGTTAGAGGTTATAAAAAAGTACTGTGGCATTTCTACTGCATGAGGGATATGCACATGCCAAAGGAAAGTCAAATTACATAACACTGCAATATAGGAACAAAGGTTTCACAATAATTTGAGTAGAGAAAAATGATCACAGTTTTGAATCCTCTAGTGTCCATGGTATAATTGACATTTCAATTGCAAAAGGATCTGTGCCATAGCTTTCATGTAGCAAGCAGGAACTAATTTCATCCGTCAAGAAAATGTTTGCTAATGTAAATTTCATTAATATGTAATTGTGTTTCTAGTCAATTATAAATTTGTGGTTTTATAGTTGTTTATAAGCTATAAACTTATGAAGTTTATAACTGGTTTTATTTTTGTTGCATAATCTTATAGTAAAGCATGGGCTCTGTTTTCCTTTTTAAAAAAATCTTTTAAAAGGGTTTATCTATACATTATTTAAATTTCTGAAACACAGACAAGTAGAAAGTCCTTAGTAAATGTAAATAATCACGTGTAGTGATAAAGATAGTTTTACCTCTAGTTGTCTCCTCAAAAAAGGAACCCTTCTTTGCTACAAAGCTGTGCAAGCTTTGATCTGAGATTAATTGGTACTTTTCTCTCTAATTCCATCTTCTCAACATCTATCATTTCCTTTCTGTATCTTCTGTGCACTTGTGTCATTGATCAGGAATGGTTTAATACTCACACTCTTGACTGCTCATAACCTTCATAAAAGGCAGGGTCAGTGTGAGCCCATCTGAGTACTTCATTAAAAAAGTGACTGACAGACTACTGACCACATGAATGAAAGCACTGACTGAGAGTGGAGATGCAAAGATGCTCCACCCAGAGCTTCCTTCAAGGAGGACTTGCTGTCTAGCTGCAAGGACTACAGAGCTTCATCACAACTGACCTTGGCCACAGAGAGCTGACTCACTGGTCACCCCTCTCCTGGGCAGGCTGTGTCCAGTGAAGAGCAAGGCAGGACACTTCAGGTTGTTGCAGGACAGCATTAGGCTTTTCAGGGCCTGTATTACAGTTCAACTTCTCCCTCTACCTAACACTGCTTTCTTCCCCCTTTCTTTCACATGTAAGGATCCCTAATAAACATCTTGTACCTGAAACTCCATCTCAATATCTTCTTCTGGAAAGTCCATGCTGGAATCATAACTACTCTATTGCAGGTTCTAAGGGTAGTTTTCTTTGTTTGCTTGCTTGCTTTTTCTCCCACTCCTGTTTTGTTTCATTTGATTCTTTAATAGTTCTTTATACATATTAATGATTGTTTTAGTTTCCTAGGCTGCTGAAAGCAGATACCAAGGAATAGGTTGACTTAACAATGGAATTTATTAGCTTACATGCTTACAGTTTTCAGGCTGAGAAAAATGTCCAAATCAAGGCATCATCAAGGTGACGCTTTCTTCTTGAAGACTGACTGCCAGTGATCCTTGACTCTTCTGCCATGTGGCAAGGCACATGGCAGCATCTGCTAGTCTCTCCCTTCTCTTCCAGGTTTCGTTGCTTTCAGCTTTTTGCTTCTGTGTCTTTCTCTCTCTTTCTCTCTTCATATGCATTCCATATATAGAGGACTCCAGGAAGAGGATTCAGACCCATCCTGAATGAGGTGGGTCACACTGAAGCAGTCTCGTCAAAGGATCCTATTTACAATGGATTCACACTCACAAGGATGGAATAAATTTAAGAACATGCTTTCTGGGGTACATGCAGCTTCAAACCACCACATTGGTATTATATTCCTGTCTTATACCTAAGGATGTATAGAGAAGGCATCTTATATGTCAAAGTCACATAATTAGTAAGGTGTAAAGCCAGAATTACAGTTAAGACTTCAAGTCCAGTATCACTGCATTCATTTATTCTTTTGCTGTTTTTAATTTAAAAATTATTTAATAGGGGTTAAATTTATGCAAGATACTATGCTAATCCTCAAGTAGGTGAATGAGGAAAAATGTTGAGTGGAAACAGACCTACCCTACTCTGCGTAGTAGATGTTGTGGAACCTATGGTCTAGCGGGGAAAAGAGACATTTTCCAAATAATAAAATTTAAAGAAATTTCAACCTATTGCATCCAAGAAAGGGCACACATGATCAGGAGAATCTATAAAGGCAGTCTTTGAGCAACTCCAGGATATTATACAGGGCTTTTAAGTGAAGAAAAGAAGCCAAAAAACAAAAAACATTTCATCTAAAGAATGTGTAAGATTTGCCAATGCAAAGTGTGCAGTGAAGAATTAACCTTACCTAAAGAGAGGTCTGGCTTTTGTCCTGGGCTACTGGGAGATGATCTCTAGCTCCTCAGAATGCCATGGCTGATAGGCGCATTTTTGCTTGGGGCTTTGACCACCAGATAGTCTAATATGATTTATGATGGGGGCTATAGAACATACAGTATCAGCTCTGGCTCCGGAAAAGAATGGAGAGTAAAGGTGTCAGGATGACCTCTGGGATAGACTAGAGATTAAAGGTCAACCATGTGGATAACATGTGATAGAGCCTCAAGAAAAACTCTGGATACCAAATATGCAGGTGAGCCTCTCTGATTGTATTTCACACAATGATATCAAGAGATTAACACTTTCCACGGGGAGAGGACAGTGGAAACTCCATGTTTGGTGTCTCTTCTGGGCACAGCCTTATATGGTGCTTCCCTTCGCTGATTTTAATCTGTATCCTTTCCCTGAAATAAACTAGAACAGTGAGTATAACAGCTTTCAGTGAGTTCTGTAAATCCTTCTAATGAATAATACAACCCTGACTTTCCAATTGGTGTCAGAAAATAAGGTGGTTTTGTGTTTTCTCTAACTTTGTAGTTTGCCTAAGCTCTCACACAAATAAATATGTAAGGATATTTAAGACAGAAAAATGGGATTTGCAAAATCACTCAACCAAAGGGGGAATGGGGGAAAAAAGGAAGATCCATGCAATTTTATCATAGAGAAGGGACAAAGTGTCCTAAATGAAACTTAGGAGATACACAGGCAGGGAACCAATATTCAGGGCTTGGAAACCCACATTAAGGATTTTGGTCTTTATCATAAGAGTGATGAGAAGACATCAAAAAATTTTAAGCAGTTATGTTTGCATTTTGAATTAATCACTTTTTTGTGTGACAAGGAATAGGCATTAGAGAGCAATAGAATGGTTATGGGAGACCATCTCGGAAGTCGAAGATCGAAATGTGAAGGCCTTCAGGTGCTTATTGGTGGCAAAGCTGAAGTGGACTGCAAAAGGGATCATCACTGATGAAGTGTTATATTCCATGTCATAACATGATCTATGGCATGAAAAAGTGATAATGTACCATTGGATGGTTTTAGTCAGAGTAAAGGAAAGCACTTGACACTCCAGCTTAACAGAGCAAAAATTTCACTACAGTACACTAACAATATTAGAAGAAAGAGCAGAGTTAAGTCAATAAGCCCCATGCCAACAAAGCCTAAAGAAACCAGAGAGAGTAGATTCAAACAAGTAATCCTACCTGGAGAGGTGGAAACACCTGTAACTCTTCTTGTTGGTCCAGAATGGAAACATGCTTATACCTCACAGAATATGAATTTTTAATATCCTTAATATTTCATAATTAGCTTTATGTAGCTCTTTGAGAACCAAGGTTGTCCATTTTATAACTGGTCTGCTAATTTATAAATATGAGGTCTGTTCTTGACATTCTAGCCCAAATTTGGCCACTAACTGAGTAGAAGATTTGACCCATGATATTGCATAGATAATTTTGCCTTGCTGCTAAATTATATAAGGGTTTCTGCACAGCTCAGTCCTTAACTTTAAGTGTGCAACACATTGCTTGTGAAACTCCTCTAGGGATATTAATTTTAGTTTCCTGTGCATTGCTTATGAATTTATCTGTCAGGTTCATCAAAGTCCTTGCATTTTCAAATATTCTAAAGAATGTTTATTCTTATAAATTAGGTTTTACTTCATTAAGACACATAACAAGCTAGCTAAAAGCCTTTCATTTTCAATGCAGCCCTCATTTAAACTAACACGAAGAGTGTTGAGAGCTAGAAGGTAGGGCTCAAGGAGATAAATCAATATTTCACCTAATAATGGCACTTTGCTCTCAGGAGGAGAATTTGATCATTTTTCTCTTCCTGTCTCTTTCTATTCTGGTCCATCCTCCACACACAGCCAGATTTATCTTTATAGATCAATCTAATCATGGCAGGTTCATGCTTGAAAATCTATGATGGTTGTCTGTTTCCTACAGAATGAAGTATAAACATCTTAGCCTGGAATTTAAGACTCTTAAAAATCTTGTTCCAACCTATGTTTTCAGGATTATCTCCAGCCATACCTCCCTCCAAGCCCACTATGTTATCCTTTACAGAATTGCTCATGTGTTGCCAAGCAAAATATGCTAACACCTGCCTCCTTGGATTTCCACATGCTATTCTCTGTCTGGGATACCTCCCTATTCTTCTTATCCAGAAAATACTTGCTTATAATCCAAGACCTGATTCAAATGACCCCTCCTCTGAAGAGCCTTCTTGTGTATCCATGAAGATACACTTTTTTCCTCCCATTTCAACAAAGCTTTGTAAATATTTCTATTATCTTTCATCATAGTATTTTGTGATGACCTCTTTACTTGTCTGTCTCCCCGAAGTGATTCTGGTGGTTATAGATTTTGAGGAAAAGACAACATAGACACATAAGGTCCTGGTTTTGTTTTTCCCAAGTATATAATATCTTAATGCAAGGAAGATGGCTGCACAAAGCTGGGCAGATGTAGGATATCTCATTGGAGTTTTCCTTAACTTCTCATCCCTGGAGGTACCATAGACAGTTGGAATTTACATCTACCAAGGCTTCCAATATGGGAAAGCTTGTATGATCCTACACAATCATTCTCTACACTTAATGCTTTTGTTTAAGGGAAGAATTAAATGTACTGTAGTTTCTTGTTTCTTGAGCTACATGCAATCCTACACAGGGGAAAAAAAGAGAGAGTGCTGGTAGGGAATGTGTGACAATATAAAGATTCTTAGCAATAAACTTAAGATCTGAAAGGTCTGGTTTTGCATGCTGGGTCTGCCACACATTAGCCATTTGAATTTTGGGGTAAATTACTTAAAATTTCTGACCTTGCAAAGCATGAATTAGAATAACTAACTCATTGGGCAGTACAAACCTTGTACATACAAGTTTTCAAGAAAAGGTTTCTTATAAAAGGACTATCATTATGCCCAGGAGTAAAAAGGAGAAGCATACTGATCTTTATAACAATTTTTCAAGAACAGTAATTGAAATTTCAAAGATTATATGTAACTAAATTCTAACATTTTATTTCTCTCAGAAGCTTTGTGAAAACAAGTCAATATTTCCAGACATTAATCTATATCATGGAAAAATCAAGAGAGGCCATGCTTTGACTGACTTTTCACTATGGTTTCCTTTGTCTCAATAGGGTCAAAATTGGGGCAATAGCATATACTTAAATACAAGCTCTTAAAAAGCTAAGAGGTGTCTTATTCATTAAGGGAAGTCATAAAGTTGCTCACAGAGTATGAAATTGAAGCAGTTCTTTCCATTTTATCTGAGAACCGTGGTATTCTTCAATAGCTCAATGATAAATTGTCAATAGGGGCAAATTGAACTCTGGGTTATTGTGGCAGTGGTGAGGAAAGGCTTAGGATATATACTTAATTGAGAGAGTTTCAAAAATCATACTGTTATCAAAATTGTTGGCAATAGAGCCTTTTTCATTGAAAATCTTATATGGGATCCTAATATACTTAATAAAGAGAAAGGAAGATACAATTATTGAAACAAAGGTCTCTTTCTCAGCCTCCTTGGAATTCCCTTACTTACCTCCTCCTGAATCCCACACATAGATGATGCCTGAACTTCATTTTCAGACCCATGAGTTACCTGAGAACACAGTTTGGAAACTTCCAGTATATTGGAAGAAGCATGACTTTAGGAGCCAGAGGGACTAGAAATCCAATCCTGTTGTGATGACAAATAGATTATGTATACTTTACTTGAGCATCTTTACCTCTTGAAGATCCAGTTTTCTTCTCTATGCAATGTGTATATTGACAGCATTTTGAGAGAATCATTGCAATAATTGAAAAATAATAACAATGAGATCCATCATATATTGAATGCTTATTCATAGCACAGTTTTATGTACTTTCCATGTATCATTTATTTTCATCTTCACAAAAACTCTATGAAATTGGCACTTCATTATCCCTCAGTCCTTTTCTATGTGCTGTATCAGATCTTCCTTTTTTTGCCATTCTTTAAGGAATACTCTAAGGTAGTACAACTAATGTTTGGTGGGGTTCAAAACAGAGCAGTTCATCTCCAGATCCCTCACTGTTATCCATTGCCTTCTATGCCTATTCCTAGTGGTACCTATTCAAAATTAGTATCTGGGACATTCTCAACACAAGAAAATTCTCTCAATAACAATTTTATGCCAAATAGCAATAATTAACATATTAGCATTATTATAATTGACATAACATCAAAACAGCACATATTTAAATATCCCAGTTCATTGTCATGTTCTGAGAAGCCCTTAAATATTGATGAATTTATTTTTATGTTGAAATTATATTAATTTCACTAAAGCTTTACATTTTATTCACTTTTATGAGTTTCACCCTCTCAAAAGTAGTTAATCCCACTTTCTACTGAGAAAAACAAAGGTCTAAAACCGGAAAGCCCATAATGATACCATATTGTTATATGCAATTACTGCTGGCTAGTTCTCAATGTAGTAACCACTTCGCAGCTGTTTAAGTTTGCAAAGATACTCAAAGCAGATACCATGGAGTGGGTTGGCTTTAACAATGGGAATTTATTAGCTTACATGCTTACAGTTTTTAGGCTAAGAAAATGTCTAAATCAAGGCATTTCAAGATTTGCTTTCTTCCTAAAGACTGGCTGCCAGGGATCCTGGGCTCTTCTGCCACATGGCAAGGCACATGGCAGTGTCTCCTAACCTATTCCTTCTCTTACAGATTTCATTGCTGTCAGCTTCTTGCTTCCTTGGCTTTCTCTTTCTGTATTCATCCTATTTATAAACGACTTGAGTTAAAAGATTAAGAACCACCCTGGGCCACACCTTAACTGAAGTTACCTCATGAAAACCTCCTTACAATAGTTTTATGCCCACAGGAAGGGATTAGCTTTAAGAATGTGATTTTTCTGGGGTACTTACAGCTCCAAATAAGCCTCTCATGTAGTTGATTATTAATTTCTGCCCTCTTTTTGCTCCATGCTCCTGGTGTCCCTCCTACATCCCCACCATCTTTATTTCTGTCTTCTTTCCAGATTGTTCTCTCCCACACATCCTTTAAATATTAGCCTTTCACAGATTTCACAGATTCCCTCCCTGCAGTTTCATTCTCTAAACTCTTACTCAAACTGGTGCCATCAAATAGCATCTATCCACCCACTGATAACTGTATCTGCAATAAACGTGTGGGACTGAGATATTAAGAAAGGTTCAGTGGAAGAGTGGATATAGTGAGACAACGTTATTATGGGTTAAGCTTGGGGCTCTTTGGTTATTTTTCTTCTCTGTTCTTTTTTCTTTCTTTCTTTCTTTCTTTGTTTCTTTCTTTTCTAATTCCAGAAATTCCACTTGCTATTCAGTATCTTGAAGTACTTCAGGCAAGCCAGAATCTAGCAATCTGTTGAATACCTGAATTTTTCTATATCTAAGCCCTCTTCTCCCTTTTGAGGATGAGGTTAGGCAGCCCCTCATATAGGCACTTCTTCAAGCTGAGAAATTCAGCACAGTCACATATTCCTACTTCCTTTGCTGACTTATCATGGTTCAGTCTGGGTTTCAGCCCAAACCACATCTGAGGCTTCCAGGCAGCCTAACCTGACCCTTTGGGAATATTGTCAACTTCTGATAAGGATTCAAACTGAGTTACAAGAAAGCCATTCTTTCCCCCTCTTTTAATACCAGCATCCAAAGACAATCTTCAGAGTTATCTAGTTTTATGTGTTTTCACAGCAAGATCTTTTTTGACATCTTCCCTCCAGAGCAATGGATCTTTAAATCTCACCTTTCCCCATCCCCCACCCCCTAGAAACTATTCATTTCATTGCTGTGACACCAAGCTTAGTTCAGAACTGGACATGATATTTGTTTTCATATTTATTGCCCAAACTGGAACAGTCAACGCAAAAACATTTTACAAAGCACTCTAACTTGTTCCAGGGGAGATGGATTTCACCTGACAGCCCAGGCGCATCCCTATACTTAGAAGCTTGCATCACTCATTGCTATCATCAGAAAGAGTGCTTACTTCAAATTTGTCATATCACAGGCTTTCAGGGCAATGCTTCAATACAGCTGATAACTTATTTCTGCATTGGTATTTAGGTAAGGGTAAATGGCAGGAATAGGTATGGCTGAAAAGACAAGCTTAGTACTCTGTCACAAAAGCTTTGGGGGTGGGGGACTCTAGTGCATTAGAGTCTAAAATGCCAAGAAAACCAGCCGGTGAGAGGAAAAGCACAAATCACCAACTGAGTTTTGAGTTGTGTTTATTGTGGATGTCTGTGTTGCAAAAAGCATAACACTAAACTGATTATACTTAATTAAATGACTCCTTGATAATGCTGGGATGGCTTTCTGGTAATTTTTCCAGCCCTCTGTCCAAATTTATGCTTTTGAAAGACCATAGCCACACAAAAATATACAATATGCGCCTTTCCCTGAAGTTACACGATGGTTTTGGTATCACAGGTATACATAATGCTATAAACTTAATGGAAAAGTTAAGCCCTGACTGCAATGCCACCTTTTCCTTTGTTCCTAGTAGACACTGATGTTGTTTCTCAATTAGCAATGACTCACACATAATTGTATCAGCCTTTGTTCTGATTCCAACCCAGTGCAGCTGGACCACAAGGAGACCTCCCTAAATAATCAGATCAAAGCCCCTATGCAGTGTGACTTTTCAGAACAGAGAGGATATACAAATTAATCATACCTATCTAGGTTTAAGTTAGCATGTTTGAAGTATCATCAGGAAAAAGTTATCGCTGGGGCACGAAGGAAACTCAACCTCTAAATATGTTCCATGTCACAAAAGAGACATGTTCTCATGCTTGGAAATATCTGTTTGCACTTTTCTGCCTTATAATTTGTCTCATGGATATTTAAAATTAAATTAATAAGAGATATAAAAAGCACTCTTTGGTCATGATGCATAGCACATTAACTACAATTACATCAATATATCTTTCTCTGTCTTTTTTTTTGCAGTTTTAAATTTATTTTTGTCTTTCCAATCTCCTTTGGGGAGCTTTTAGCGAGCAATGTTAGGTAATGCTTAATAATGGGAGGATTCTCCTAAGGAAATCGTTTTGGGATCATAAGGCTAATAAATCATCATTTCGGAATTCTAATCAGTAAAATTTGGATTCCAAATGTTAGGTAATTATAGTGGCCCATTGCAGCTAGATTGATTAATATATAAATGTAACTGATTCTGTCTCCAGTAGTCAATATAAAGCTATGAGAATACATTCATATAGAACAAGATTATGTGCCTGGAAACTTTGAGAGAGAATCTGAAATTGAAGCAATAAAAGCATAGCTTGCAAATTCTGCATAGATTGGTACTCTCTCACCTTTGTTTCTTAAATTCAATTGCACTTTATTCTTTCATTAGTCTCTGCCACAGCAGCTTCAACCATCAAGGCTCTTCCAACAATGTCACACAACTCCCATTCAAATCATATCAATGTTCACCTCCCTGAAATATATTAGAGCACAATGCCATTCTCATCCAGCGAGCTCTAACTGTTGTACAAATGCTTAATAAAGGGAAGCCCTCGGAATTCTTAAAGAAATATAGAAGATAGAATAAATGGTACTTTGATCACAGAGCAAAGAACAGGTACAAAAAATTTAAAAACAATTAAAAAAACAAAAAACAGAGGTTTAATGAATGGTGTAACCAAATCCAGGAGAAGATATCTGAAGTGGACAATTAATTCAACCTAATCAAGATTGGATTTTAGAATCTCTTTTTTATCTTGTTTTAGTTAAGAATTGTGTCTTGTCTTTTCTCTTGTTCTTTGAAGATTTCATTCAATAAAAATTGCAAACTGAAAAACTTTATTTCCAAGCAACATTTCAGAGAGTCTTAAAAGCAGCTTACTTTACACTTCTCTTTGGTATTGCTAAGGTAAGGCAGTAGTTGTCAAATCTAGTTGACAAATCTAGTGCATTTCAGATACTCCCAGGGAGTTCATTGTGTTTGTTTATTTATTTTCTTTGTTTTTATCAATGCTCAAGCCCCACCCGTACAGATTCTGATTTAATTGGTGGGATGAAGCTCTGGCATGTATATTTCAAAAGCTCCCTGAATAATACTATTTTGAAATCAAGTGGAGAACCATGTTTAGCAAAGGTTCCAGTTCCCTCTTTCCATCCCAGATGTGTTTAAAGGAGGGAGCCTAAGGCTAGGCTAATGGGGGATGGATTTTCCATCTCTGAAAACAGAACAGTGCTAACATGAACATCCATCCATTCATGTCTTTATTCAGCAAATATTAATTGAACGTGTATTGTATGTCAACACTTCCAGATACTTCAGATGCAGCAGTGAACAAAGTAGGTAAGGGCCCTGCCTTCACAGAGCTTGCCATCTGGTGAGGAAGACAGAAAGTAAACTAATGAACATATAGACAAATCAGTCAGCCAAATGACATTCTGAAAATGAAAAGTACTGGGAAATAAGTACAGCTGTGTCGTGAACATAGAGAATGCCGGGGATGTGAGGCTGCACTAGAGAAGAGAACCAGTAAAGGCACCTTTATGGAAATGATATTTGAGCTGCAACTTGAGTGATGAGCATGAACCTATCTTGCAAAGGTGTGACAGAAAATTTTGATAAACTGGAGGCACAACAGCTACACAGGTTCTGAGATCTGAAATAAGGTCCTGGATGAGCATATTTGAGAAACAGCTTTGAGGTCAGTGCATCTAGAATGTAGAAACCAGGGGAAATGCCATGGGGAGGAATTTGGAATCTGTTCTAATCTGTAATGGGAAATGCATTGGGGTTTGATGAAATAGAAGAGGACAACAGTGCAACTCTGAACAAGGCAGTGGAAAGAGACCATAAAGGGGTGGTTTCATGCTTTTCTCTGAATAATAACAAAGAAGGGGAGGGCTATAATCTTAAGGATTGATGGCTGACCACACAGAAACTTGCACAGAAATATTTAGAGCAGCCTTATTCACAGTAACCAAAAGGTGGAAATAGCCCAAATGTCCCTCAAAGGATAAATAGAGGTAAGTAAATTATGATATATACATACAATAGAATATTCTTCAGTTACAGAAAGGAACAAAGTACTGATACATTCTATAATCTGGATGAATCTCATAAATATTATTCTTAAGAAATAGAAGCCAAACACAAAGGGCCATATGTTATATGATTCCTTTAATAAGAAATAACCAGAATGGTCAAATCCATAGAGACAGAAAGCAGATTAGTAGTTACCAGGGGATGGGTAACATGGAGATTGGGCGTGATTACTTAACGGGTACACGGTGTTTTGCTCGTGTGACGTACAAGTTTTGAAACTCGAGAAAAATGGTGGCTGTACAACATTGTGAATATACTAAATGCCACTGAATTAAACACCTTAAAATGATTCTTAAAAGAATTTATGTTGGAGCTTCAGGGATTTTTTTTCCCCAGCATCATCAGAAATTCACCTTTTCCTGCCTTGTCTGTTCCAAGTATCCCTTCATAGCCATGCACATAAGAGGAATCTCAAAATCTTGTCCAAATAAACAGCTCCATCCTCCACGTTTCTGATTTAACTGACTCTAGAAAGAAAATGCCTCTTCTCCTGTCTCTATCATATGCACATTGCAATATGTTCCTTTTTTATTTTAGGAAATTTTAATTTAGATACTTTTTTCCTTACTAGAAATGGTCAGGAGACAGGGAGACTGCAGGATGCAAAAGGGTCCATCTCAGGGGAGAATAATTTGAGCTGTGTTGTCCATGCCACCTGGGTTGCCCACGCTTGCTGGGCACTTGAATTATGAACCCATTTAACCCTCAGAGTAGGTCTATGAGGGAAGACTATCCTCACTTTACAGAATGCTCAACGGCTCCTAAGAGTGGATGCAGTATTTGAACTCAGAACCCAGATACCCATTTTTCAAAAATTAATGTTATTAACAAGTTTATCTCACTGTCTTTCAACAGCCAGTTTGTTTCTATCTACAGTTTGAGGACATGAAAATGCCTCCAGCAGAGGGTAGACAGTTCAATCAAGTTCATAAACTTCCATTTACATCCTTTCTGTTAACTCCAGGAATAACTGCAGTTTGCCCCATCATAAAGACTGTGTGATATGTCTAAAAGGGACAGTGGCGTCTACCACTCTCATTCTACAAATAAGAGTCACACAGCTTGCTAAAGGTTAAAGAAGATTTTTAAAAAGCTCCTTAATCTTAATGTAGACTGCTCTTTTCAGCACACTCTCCTTGACTGTCATGGAAACAATGAGTGCTGTGACTCTGCCTTGTCCCAAGCCAAGAGTTCTCAGTGACATGATGGAGACATTGAAGCCTGCTTGTTAACTGATGCCAGCTCAGGGTCATTCATAGCTATAGGCCCTCATTTGCTGTGCAGATCTGGATTCTCTATAATATGTGCTATATAAGAATCTAGGATATTCCAGGACTTCAAAACACTCCATGCCTAACCATATCAAGGATCAAGTAAACCAAAACCATAACACCTAGCTCTTCTTCAATCTGCAACACCCAGTCTCCACAACTATACCAGTCTTTCTCAGAGGCCTGACTTCATGCTGTTATTCTCACTTTGTCTGCCTTTCTTATTTCTTTGTGAGAGAAGATTGAAAAAAAGAAGCATGTTGTCCAGGCCTCTATCATTATGTGATGTCATATTTGGCATGATCTTGAAAAAAGTCACCTAGTAGTTGCTATTAGTTGGCCCACACTTGTCTACTGGCAAGAAACACAGTCATTGATTCACTTATCAAACCATCTTTTTAGGGGCTTATTATATGCCAAGTACAGGGTTCAGAATTTGGAATACTAAGAATTGTTAAGACAAATCTTGTCTACAAAGAGCCGAAAATCAAGGGTAAAGTTAAATAAATTAACAGAACAACTACAACAGAAAAATGCTCTTAAAACCACAGAAGACATGTTTAGTTAGTTGATTAAAATCCATGGATAACATCAAAGACAATTTGTATTGGACTGCTCTTCTGGCTTCTGATGGCATCATCCTGTGTGATATTACCGTACCTATTGCTTCTTTTCACGATGTATCAAATAATGACTTATGACATCTTTGCATTACTTCAGTATTTTTATTTAACATGTCATATGTTTATGCCTCAAAAGTCCTGAATGAAATCTTCGTGGAGTGGTATCATCATGTATCTGTGTGTATGTGGACTCTAAAAGCAACTTCCAAAGTAGACATTATTTTAAGTGTTCAACCAATACTTTTTTTTAAATGTTTTCATCTGAAAGCACAACACATAATTCTTTTAACTATACATAAAATTGCACTTTGAAAAAACTTCAAAAAGTCTTAATAATGATCTGAACCACATACAACTTACACATTTGATTTCCATCTTGGATTAACTTCAATCTGGCTGATAATAAAAGCTACAGATTTTATTTTCTCTCTTTAAAAAGTGTATCTACAGTACATGATAAATCCATTAGTTAAACTGTATTATCTTAGGATTCTATCTTCATTGTATTTCATACCAGTATAGCTTAAAATGTAATCTCCAACCCCTTTCAAAAGTTTCAATCAAAATTTTTTTCAACCAAACTACAATATGAATACATAGATATGCAACAAATTTGTTAGAAAAGTGTTGCATGCAAAAGTAGTGTTCTAGGAGGGGAAAAGAGTATTTTATTTTGCTTATTCTAAAAATCTTAAAAACTTTTCTCAGTGACTCCTATCCTGTCCTATGTTAAGCTCCCTCAGTTTCATTTACTTTTCCATACTTGTTGTGCCATGAATGTTTGAAGTAGTTGTATACATAAGTCTGCCAAGAAAACCTTCCATAATTGCTGTAGTAACACCTTTGTTTTGCTGTGCTCAAGGCCTACTGGTTGAGAATATATCATTCCTTCTCTGTCCCCTGATCCATGAAATCTAATGCTTCCTTTGGACGAATGAGGTCTTTTGGGGAAATATCAAGGAGCAAAGAGACCCATTGAGGATTTAAGCTTCCAAAGGCAATAACAAGTTGTCTTAGTTTGCCACAGGGCTTCCAATGAAAAGTACCAGAAATGAGTTGGCTTTTATAATGGGGATTTTATTTAGGGTAGATCTTACAGTTCCAAGGCTATGGAGTATCTAAAGTAAAGCACCATCAGAGATGTTTTCTCACCAAAGTCAGCTACTGGTGATACTGGTGTCCTGCCACATGGCAAAGATAGCAGTCATGTCTGCCTAGGTCCCTGCCTTCCCCTCCAGAATATACCGTCTCCCAGGAGCTCACCTGTGGACAACCAGACATAGGGCTTGTCTCTTTCTGGGCCTCCTCTCTATGTCTCAGCTGCTCCACTTTCTTCTGAGTTCAGTTGTGGGCTATTAGGCTTATGGCTCCTCTCTTCAGCCTCGAGCTGCTCCATGGGCCCTGCCTCTTGGAGGCTTTGTGCTTAAGCTTTGGCTTCTAATGATCCTCGTGTCCTCTCTTACATAGCAGGGTCAAAAATGACAACTTCCTTTCTTTGTCTCTCTCTCTGTCTCTGTTTATATAAAGCTCCAGTAAGAGGGCAAGAGACCCAGCCTGAGTCAGGCCTCACTGGTGTAATCCAGCCAAAAGGGTCCCACACCCACAAGAATGGATTAGTTCTAAAACATAATCTTTTGGGGGGATTCACCAAATTCAAACTGTCACACAATTCTACCCTTACATTAATTCAACAAAAAGGTGACTTTATTCAGAAATGTTAACATGGTGGACATGCAAGACAATAAATCCTCTTGCAAAAAAAAAAAAAAAAAAAAGGCCATTCCACAAAAACAAACAAACAAACAAAATGGACAGGTACACTGGGCCCAAGGGGTTCTTAAGCTCATGGACTGAATGTATCCCTTTTCCCCAAACCCTTGATAGATTATGTCTCTTGCTAGAGTAAACTGAGCATTCCTTGCACCATGTCTCTGTTCCACTGATTCCTCTCTCAATTGTCATTTTATCAATGACACATCACCATGAGATGACTAAAAAATGTGGACTGAAAGAAAGAAGAACCAAAACAAAAATTATTCACCTATTTGAAGGTGATTTTCTTGGCAGATTACCCTTTTGTGGTGGTTTGTAGCTGTATGTACCCCAGAAAAACACGTTCTTAAGTTTAACTCCTTCCTGTGGGTGTAAACCCTTTATAAGTAGGACATTTTGATAAGGACCTTTTGATAAGGGTACTTCAGTTAAGGTAGGGCCCACCTCAGTCAGAATGACTCTTAAACTTATTATCCTTTATAAGTAGAATGATACTCAGCAAAGAGAGAAAAAGCCACACAGAGAGCAGTCAGAAGCTGAACATCGACAAAACCTGGAAGAGAAGGGAGAAACTAGGAGATGTTGCTATGTGCCTTACCATGTGACAAGCTAAGGACCAAGGATTGGAAATCCCAGAATACCACAGTCTTCAGGAAAAGATGATGCCTTGATTTGGAGTTTTCTTAGCCTCAAAACTGTAAGCAAATAAATTGTCATTGTTTAAGCCAAACTATTGCTTGGAATTTGCTTGAGCAACTTAGGAAACTAAAGTACCTTGATATAAGTGCAATTTTCTCATAGTGTTCTACAAGGTAATTTAGTATATGGTCTCTATGTACTCAGTTTCCTCTCAGGTAATCAGCAACTTTCTCGCACTGTGCCCTGGGATGCATGTTGAATAGCTTCTTTTATAAGAACTGCACTTCTATGTTGCTCTCTTTACCTAAGCAGTTTTTCCTCATTCCCATTTTGATTGATTTCACCTCTTCCCTTAACTACCAGCTTAGATGTTTCCTCCACTAGATCACATTCTGTACATTCTCTAATTTGTGTGAGATATTCCTCCTCCTAGTACCCAGAATATTGAGGGTTTCTGTAGACCCTTATCAGACACTTTTCTGTATCACTTATCAATGAAATGCAATTGTCTTTCTTCCTCACTAGACTGTGAGTTTCTTGGAATAAGAACAATGTCTTATTCATTTTTATATCTCTAGTGCTCAATTCTATAAGCCAATTTTATGTATTGAAGGAGCAAACAAATTCCAAATAAAGACTTACAATTTGTCTAAACAACTGTAGGTGCAACAAAACTCAATAATTACTAATAAAAAACAAATCCATGATTTTATTTAAGAGCTTCTTAATCTTATTTCAGGATTTCCAATGGGGAAGAATTTGGATAAAGAGGGAAAAAAACTTTCAAAAACAGAAACCTTGGGTCCAGCAATAAGACAAGATACTGGGCAAACAGGCTATGAAGAAGGAGACAGAAAAATAATAATAACAAGGAAATAAAGATTCCTTAAAAAAAAAAAAAAAAAAAAAAAAAAGAATCACAAGGAAATACAAAGAAGTAAACATATAGTATTTGGAGTTACAAAGTATGAGATAACCTGACCTTCATGCCTCAGTAGGTTCCAAGGTTATGAACTTACTAGAGCATAGCCTGGCAATTAATTGTCTTAATGATGATTGAAATACTATAAGACCTCTATTAATAGTATTTGTTAGTCATCAATTCCAGCAAAATTCCTGGAATATAGACATTTCTTCTCTACACATTTTAAAGATGAAATTGAGAGAAATTAGTTATTTGCTTAAGGTCACTAAATAAGTCAGGATGAAAGCTGGGACTTACACTTAGTTTTCTCATTCCAAAATCCACATTGTTCCATCTGCAATTGGAAAATATAAGGAAGCAGAGATGCTTGATATAAAGTTTAGACAATTTTTTCACCTGAAATGACAAAGTATCTGAACAAATTCAGAACTCTGTATAACAAATAGTTACCTGTATTAGGCAAAGGGGTGCTGATGCAAAATACCAGAAATCTGTTGGCTTTTATAAAGGGTATTTATTTCGGGTAGAAGCTTACAGTTACCAGGTCATAAAGCATAAGTTACTTTCCTCACCAAAGTCTATTTCCACGTGTTGGAGCAAGATGGCTGCTGATGTCTGCCCAGAGTTCAGGCTTCTTGGGGTCCTCTCTTCCCAGGCCTCTGTTTCTCTGTGGGCTCAGCTGCTGTGCTCTCTCCACAAAAGAGTCTACAGCTGTAGACTATTAGGCTAATGGCTTTGTCTCTCTCCCCAGAGCTTCTGCCTTGTCTAAAGAGCCATTTATATTCCTCTGTGTTCTTCTCCTGTATGTTCACTTCCTGGGCTCCAGCTCAAAACTCCCAACTCTCTTCTCTGCCATGCGGTTTCTCTGTAAGTCCCTGCCCACCAAGGGGGAAGGGATGCAAGTCCTACTGATGTGGCCCAATCAAAGCCTTAATCATTATTTAATCAAGTAAGTGAAACCTCTGAATCCAATATAATCTAATATGCCTGGAGGGACAGACCAGTTTACAAACATAACCCAATATCTATTTTTGGAATTCATAAACAATATCAAACTGCCACAGTATCCTTAAATGCAGTTGTTTCATCAGTGTGTAATTTCTTATAAAATATATTCTGCATTTAACATTGACTTTGATAGGCATTTCCTTGTTTAAAACTGGTAAAAAAAAAAAAATCTAATGATGAAGGAAAACGGTTTGGACTTTGATTTGTTCCTATTTAGCCTTGCCTCCAACTGCAGAAAAGTTGGGTAAGTGTCTCTTGCCTCATCTTATAGCCTGCCTCTTCTCTCCACTTTCAGCAAAACCACCTTCTGTAAATGACAGGGAAGTGCAAGACACAATACTGCCTTAATGGGTGTGCCTTATTGGCACGTTTTGTAATAAAATGAACACATGAGACTGGATTATCCTCTAGAGCCACACTTCAAAGTGTGAAGAGACATGTTCCAGGAATAAGAGCCACAGTATTCAGAGCATCTAATTAGTCGTACCTGTCTAGGTAAAACTCTGTCTAGGTCACAGCCATGAAGCAGTAGGAAGTCACTCACTTAGGAGAGACCTACTGCAAGTATTTGGAAAATTTTACATAGTATAACTTGGAACTTCAAATACAACTTTTCATTGAAATATTAAAAAATGATTAAAGAGACAACCGGCAAGATGGTGGCAGTGTAAAGCCCTCCGAGAATCAGCTCCTGCTACGCAGCAGTAGGTGATCACCCAGAGCTATCCAGAGCACTTGTCTGGGGGCTCCAGGAGACCAGAAGTCATCCTGCAACATCCTTGAAAGAATGGAAGGAGGAGACCGCCCATCTGCAGGGAAGATTCGTAAGTAGAGCGCTCCACACCACAGACGCCAGTGCCCATCTGGTAGCACAAGCCACCTTGGGAGCCGTTCCGCAGCTGGAATTGAAAGCTCCATTTCCTAAAAGCAGGGGAGAAAGAGATGATTGGGCACCAACTTCAGCTACTCATTAGTAAATTCAGCAGGCTAAAGTATAATCCTAAGAACTACTAAAGTTTGAACCTGTTCAAGTCAAAAAAACTCTTAACTCTACGACTGACATGAGGGGAAACCGGGCTGACTGAAAATCTCAGTGCTGGTAGGGACTGGCTTCTTTCCATCTAGATCAGATTGCAGCTCTAGCCTAAGCCCCAGGCCCACCTCAGGCAGGGAGGAAGCTGGGGGAGCTGCACCAGCCTCTCTGGGAAATTACTGGCCACACCGCAGAGGCCGGTGATCATCCTACTTTGGGAGCACAAGTCACCCCAGGAGCTATTCTGTGGCAAGAATTGGAAGCTTCATTTCCCAAAAACAGGAAAGGAAGTAACAGTTGGCCCCCGATTTCAGCTACTGATTAGTAAATTCGACTGACTAAAGTATAACCCTAAGAACAGCTAAAGTTTGAGCCTGTTGAAGTCAGAAGGAGGCCAGTAGCTGCCATTTTGACTCCACCCCCAGTTTGAGGGGAAGCTAGGCTGACTGAAAATCACAGTGATGGTAGAGACCGTTTTTTTTACCCAGATTGGCTTGCAGCCCTGGCCTAGGCTTCAGCCCCACATCTAGCAGGGAGGAAGCTGATGGGCCCTATACCAGCCTATCCAGGTAACTACAGGTACATTTAGCTCGCACAGACTGAATAATTGGAAGTCTACCAGGGCAACTGTGGTCATCTTCGACCTGCACTGCATAGATTGCTGCCCATACCTGCAACTCCATCCCTGCCCCAGGCAGGGGAAAAAGGGACGTGAAGTCTAATCAGTTTCTCTGGGAAACTACAGTCTAGGCCTGCATGAGTTGGATTATTCCACACAGCTGTGGCTCTGTCCCTACCCCTGGCAAAGGAGAAAGATGGGAGAAGCTTCATTGGTCCTTGGGGCAATGAGAGTAGCTTGAGCCTCCACAGCTTACAGCACCAACTACATCCTTGGCTCCTACAACACAACCAACAAGGGAGAAGGGCAGGAAGCCCTAAATTAAAGAGAAAAACTGCACCCAGAATAAATACTCTAGTAAGCCCGATGCCAAGACACCAACAAAAAATTACAATCCACACCAAGAAACAGGAAGATAAGGCCCAGTTAAAGGAACAAGATAAGCCTCCAGATGACATAAAGGAGTTGAGACAACTAATCATAGATGTTAAAACAAATCTCCTTAATAAGTTCAATGAGATGGCTAAAGAAATTAAGGATATTAAGAAGACATTGGATGAGCACAAAGAAGAATTTTAAAGTATACACAGAAAAATAGCAGATCTTATGGGAATGAAAGGTACAATAAACGAAAAAAACAAAACAAAAAACACTGGAATCATTTAATAGCAGATTTGAGGAGGCAGAAGAAAGGATTGGTGAGCTTGAAGAAATGGCCTCTGAAAGTGAACATACAAAAGAACAGGTGAAGAAAAGTTTGGAAAAACTTGAACAAGGTCTCAGGGAACTAAAGGACAGCAAGAAACATGCAAATATACATGTTATGGGTATCCCAGAAGGAGAAGAAAAGGGAAAAGAAGCAGAAGGAATATTTGAAGAAATAATGGTGGAAAATTTCCCAACCCCATTGAAGGACATAAATATACATGTACAAGAAGCACAACGTACTCCCATCTGAAAAACTCTTAATAGACCAACTCCAAGAGACATACTGATCAGAATGTCAAATGCCAAAGACAAAGAGAGAATTCTGAGAGCAGCAAGAGAAAAGCAATGCATAATGTATAAGATTAAGTGCTCATTTTTCACCAGAAACCATGGAGGCAAGAAGACTGTGGTATGATATATTTAAGATACTGCAAGAGAAAAACTTCCAGCCAAGAATCTTATATCCGGCAAGATTGTCTTTCAAAAATGAGGGCGAGTTTAGAATATTCACGTATAAACAGAAACTGAGAGAGTTTGTAACCAAGAGACCTGCTTTGCAGGAAATATGAAAGGGTATGCTACAGCTAGAAAAGTAAAGACAGAAGAGAGAGGCCTGGAAGAGAATCTAGAAATGAAGATTATATCAATAAAAGTAACTAAAAGCATCAAAAGAGTGGTGAAAATAAAATATGACAGATAAAACCCAAATATTCAGGATAAACTTAACCAATGATTTAAAGTATTTGTATTCAGAAAACTACAACTCATTGTTAAAAGAAATTTTAAAAAGACCTAAATAATAGGAAGAACATTCCATGCTCATGGATTGAAAGACTAAGTACCATTAAGATGGCAGTTCTACTGAGATTGATACACAGATTCAATGCAATCCAGATAAAAATTCTACCAGCATTTTTTAAATAAATGGAAAACATGATTATCAAATTTATTTGGAAGGGTAAGTGGCCCCGAATAGCCAGAAACATCTTAAAAAGGAAAAGCAAAGTTTGAAGACTCTCATTTCCAGACTTTAAGTCATATTACCTAGCCACAGGGATAAAAACAGCATGGTACAGGCATAAAGACAGACACATAGAACAATGGAACTGAAAAGATGGTTAAAAAACAGACCCTCATATCTATGTTCAAGTGAGTTTTGACTAGCCTGTCAAACCCACCCAGAACAGTCCATTCAACAAATGGTGCTGAGAAAATTGGATATCCATAGCAAAAGAAGGAAAGAGGACCCCTATCTCACACCCTATAAAAAATTAACTCAAAATGAATCAAATACCTAAATATAAAAGCAAGAACCATAAAACTTCTAGAAGAAAATGTAGTAAAATATCTTCAAGACCTGGTGGTAGGTGGTAGATTCTTAAAGGAGATAAGAGGAGGACTGAGGTGGACCACTGATATTTAATGTATGTAGAAGTTTTAATTAGTTTTAAGGTAAATGTGTGCAAATGTGCAGAGTTGATGATAACACATTATAGTGAATAACAGCTGATTTATAAATGGGGATGTGACTGAAAATGGTAGTCTAGGGATGTAAATGCCAATTGACAGAAAGCTAGAGAATAATCTAGGGACAGAATAGCATAGTAAACCCAGAGGTGGATGAGAATAATGGTTGGTGGTACAGATGCAAGAGTGCCCTTTGTGAGCTAGAGCCAATGAACATCAATATTGCAGAGTGGTGGGAATGTGGAGAAGCATAGGAAAAATACAACTGGAGTGACCTATGGAGTGAGGTTAACAGTAATAATGTAATATTCTTGCATCTATGCCAAAGGTGTACTGTGTTGATAATGGGGGAGTATGGAAAAAGTGTGTCAAATGTATGCTGTGGACCTGGTAATAATTGGATGATATTATCTCATAATCTGTAACAAATATTCCGACAGGAGGTTGTGTGTTGATAGAGGGGTGTTGTTTGGGAATTCTGCACATGTGCATGATTGTTTTGTAAGTTTACAAATTCTGTCATAAAAATATATTTTAAAAATAATAATTGGGGTCGAATGTGGCTCAACTGGTTGGGCATCCGTCTCCCATATGGAGGGACCCGGGTTCGATCCCTGGGACCTCCTGGTTAAATAAATAAATAAATAAATAAATAAATATAATAATAGGATGGGTTGGGGGAAAAATACACCAAATGTTACATAAGGACTATACTTAGTAGTTAGATTTTGACAATATTCTTTCATAATTTGTAACAAATCTCTTATGACAATACAAGGTGTTGGTGGAGGGTTGATGTATGGGACCCCTGTATGATGTTATGAATAGTTGCTTTTTAAGTTCACAACTTTTACTATACACTTATTGTTTATGTATGCTCATGTATAAATGATATAAAAAATAATAATAATAGGGTGGGTTGGGGGAAAATACTTTGGTTTGTAGTAATATTTTCAGGATGCTCTTTAATCATTAAAAATGTTTCACAATAATGCAAGATATTGGTGGGAGGATGAGGTATGAGAGCCCTGTACGATGTTAAATATGTTTGTTTTGTAAGTTCACAACTGTTACTATATACGTAATGTTTATGTATGTTCATGTAATGGTGATCTACTTCAATAAATTTAAATTTTTTTTTTTTAAATTTAAAGATGACGTGGTAGAAAACAATATTTCCAACTATTTCAACTTCTGTTTGGCACTGTTTTCTGAACCTTGCACATTTGATTTCTTTCCTATATTGAGTGATTTTTCAAGTGGTCCTGATGTAAGTAGGTAGAATTACTAAGAGGTTTCTGATTTCATAGCTATTTTTTATTATTATTATATTTGGAAGCTAATCTTAAGTTGAACTAAAATTCCAGTACCACTGTTTCAGTGTAGTGAAGACTGACATTTAAATTACGATCTACAGAATGTAGCAGGCCTTAACTTCCATTGAATTTAGGAAGAAGTAAAAAATGGATTTGTCTGAGAAAATGTTGGCTATTTGTTGTCTTTGAGAAATTTTCAAGCATATTAAATTCCAAATCTCAGCAATGAAATTGTAATTGACATTTGACTTTCATCTATTGCTTTTTAGTTAATTCCCTGTTTAAAGTTCTTCAAATCTAGTTTTAAATGGTCTTTCTTGTCTTGGGGAAATTATGCTGGTGTATAATTTAGAAGCCTAAAGTAGATGCTTTGGGGATTAGCAATGGTCAATGAAAAGACATTATGCGTATACATGATTTCTTGCAAAAAGAAGGGAGAGAATGTACCTGGCATGTTTTTTATAAATTGAATCCCAGATTTCAGCAACAGAACCAAGAACTTAAATTCCACTTAAATCTAAGTAAAATAATAACTTGAGTTAAATGTTCTAGTTCCCATTTTGTGCACGAATGAAACTCAGAGAAGTTAGGAAGATATCTAAGGCACCTTTCTCTGTGCCTAGAATGAGTTTCTTCCCATCATTTATCCTTATAGGTTCTTTTTATTTATCCTTAAAAATGGGATTTTGATAGTACCTCTTGGGAAAACTATCCCTAATCACCTCCCTGCCGTATGATTTAGATGAGAAACAGCTGTGTCCCTATAACATTTTGCATGTTCATCTTAACATTTATGAAGCAGAATAATAAAAATATGTTCATTTTTGTTTCACCCACTAGATGCTAATCCCAAGAAGGCAGAAATCATGCCATGAAGAGTTGAATTGGGCAAGATAGCCATAGGGCATTTCTTTGGCTAGGGTTAGAAGAAGGTCTACATGGCTAACTGTGCCCCACGCAGCTATCCATCCTAAGGCAAAACCCATATTTAGTTTAAAAGGCAAATATAGAAAAAAAATTTCTCCTAATTGTATTCTGATTTCCTAGGGAAGTAGCACAAGGCTGGCTTGTCATATTAGTTTCCTTGGACATCAGCGGTAGAGAGTGGGAGAAAGACAGAGGGTGAGACTGACTTCCAACTAACTGAAAATGGGCTAAGAAAGAAAGAAAGCAAGAAAGCAAGCACCTTCCTTCCATGATGGCCCAAATTACATCTTTCTACTTGTATCTCCAACTTCACTTTCTTATTTTTGGAGACAAGTAGAATGAAACAATGTGGCCTTAAATTTTACATATATCAAAATTGATTGATTTGGGAGCAGTTACAGCTCAGTGGTTGAGTGCCTGCTTCCCATGTACAAGGTGCCGGGTTCCATACTCAGTACCTCCTAAAAAGAAAAAAAAAATTGATTCAAAACACATGATATATATCTATATAAACATGCTATAAATATTTCAGGACCCTGTATAATAGACTGAGTATTTCCAGATAGAATATCTGTCCTTACATTGCTGGTATTATTACTAACTTCATTTACAAGGAGGGCAGGGAGACAAAGCATTTCAGGAACAGATGTTCAGCAACAAGGCACAAAAACAAATGCAATTTGGGAGGAACTCAGAGTATATAAGACTTAGGCCATGAATAAGGCTGTCCTGCCTTCACCTTGTCTGGTTAGGTGCTCACCTTGCTGCGGGTGCCTGAGAAGTCTGGCAGGAGACTAGACGGATGTACACATGTTATAGGGGAACTTAGCAAAGATTCAAATCCATGGCGGCTGATTCTACATCAAGAATTCCTCTACATTGCTGTGCAAAGTACTAATATTATATATTTCTGTCATGCATGTGTATAAAGTTGGAGTGGAGAATCAGGAACAGAGAATGGGCATTGACTGCCTTGGCAATAAGTCCCACTAATAAAACAGCATTGACTGAATATGATTTAAGATGTATTGAAACTTATCAGGCCTGAGTTATTATATGCTATATCCTTTATCTCATGTTAACCTTCTAAGGGCCTTGTGAGGTGGGTTAGTATTATCTCCATTTTATAAGGGCTATCATAGCCAAGAGAGGTTAAGTGGATTTTTTCAAGTTCACACAATGAATATGGAACAAAGTCAGGACTGAAAGCAAAGTCTCTATCTTCAAAGCCAGTTTACATGATATGAACCCTAATGTCCTACCTGATGGCCTCCTCCTTGCCATTTTCAAAAGGACTGTTTTGTGAAATGACAAGATTCCAAGGACACAGAATTGTCTTGATTAAAGTGTCATAGTACTAAGGCATTGGCACAGTATTACTATAATAGAATTGTGGAACAAATAGTTAATTCTGGAGGTGGTGGTAGGGAGGTGGAAGCTGTGATATTGGCAGGTTTATATTAGTCTGCTTAGAAAGTCTAATGTCTTCAAGTCTGTGCTATTTTGGTGCCACTAAGAACAATGGCTATGAGTTTATTTCTTAATTTACTAATGAGTTAGTGTTGAAGAAATAAGCTTTTCCATTCTTCTCCAACTTAGGTGACATGAGACACATACACACAAACACATACAGACACCACTCACCCTTCAGCTTCAGGGTCATTTTTCATTGCATTTTCTGTTTTTAAGTCAAATCTTTAGCCAATGTAATACAGTCCAGGTGTTTTTGCCTAATGCTAGATGTTGGGATGAATAATTGAAATTGTGCACATTAAATGGGCTTAAAGAGACATCATTTATACACTGCTTCTTATTTCCTGGTAATGCTAAATTATTGCTAATTTTGGAAGTAGGTTTTATTTCAGCTAGCTATCATAAGAGCTTAGTGTAACCATTCATTTTGCCTAGAATATTCCAGGATTTTCCTTTGTTTCTGCATAATTATTAATACTCTTATCAATACTGAAACTTTTCACTCTCAAAAAGGTCTAAGTACTGAGGACTTAAGATTTAGTATGATGGTGTAATTAGTCAACCAAATTAGGATCTAAGACAGAGATGAAAGTCATTTCAGATGTAAATTAAGATATTCTTTTATAATTATTTATCTGTTTCAGGAAGGAGAAACTAATATCCTTCAGGTTATCTGTGAGTTTTCTTTCTTCATAATCAACCCTTTTAATAGAATCTCCTTCTGCTACCATTATCTCAATTGTAATATATATTCTTAGACGTTATCATTCTAATGCATTATATAGATTATAGCTTCATTCCTAAGCCTTTCATTTGGCAATGTAGCTTGTTATGCATTCAGAAATATTTGGAATGTGAAATTAAACAAAAGCAGCATGCAGATATGAAATGTCTATATGTAAAAATGTTTTTGGCCCTTTTTTTCGCAATTAAAATGCTTCTAAATATACCTAGCACATTTCCGTATCCAATTAAAAAACAACAAACCCAGAAATGTAATTGGTAGAATTTTATTTTCTATAAATAGGTATTCATTTAGATTTTTACTCCTGAAAGTCTACAATTACAATTAGTTTCTATATATTTTCATAGTTCATTAAAGATGCCCTTTAATTAAACACATTAGAACCTTGATAACACAGAGTTCAAATAATAAAACTAATTCATTTTAGAAATCATTTTTTTTTCTTGATCTCTTTTTCTAAAAAAAATAGAGAAAGAGACTTTTTTTTAGGTCACCATGGAACTTCCATTTTAACCAAGAGTTCATCTTTGTGGTGATTAAAATGTTCTTTTACTCTTGAAGCAACAGTGCAACAGTGAAATGAACTAACAGTAGATGTGAAGAAGGGTTATCAACTCTAAAATCTCTGGCACAATCTATCAGTTAAACAGTTTATTATTTTATAATGAAAAGACACTATCACTAATGGGTCAAACATTCTCTCATTCTCATGTTATTTTCTCTTTTTGTGATGGTAAATACAGAGTCCTTATCTTTGGACAGGATGACAGCTTCAGGCAAGAGCTACAACCCCAGGGACTAGCACTTTAATTTAAAAAGCCAAGAGGAAAAAACACAAGAGGAAATCAGACAAGGCAACACTGGTCACAAAAGCTGCATTTCACAATCAAAAGTTGGGCCAGGAGCCGCTGCTAAAACTCAGGCAGACTCCAGGGGTTCTACCTTTAATAGCAAAACAGAGGAAATAGAAACAAATGACAGAAAACTCTTTTACTGAGGGATTGAGGGCAAACATTTAGCATAGGATGATGCCCAGGATGATACCCAGGATATTTCTTTCTAGAACAGATATATGTGGGAGAGACATAGAGTGATCCAATACCCTGGGTTTCTCCCGAAGGCTGCCCTGGCATGTCTTTCCCAAACTGCCTAATCATCCCTAAACCAATAAGCCTTTCCCACTTTGCAGAAAACACCTGTTACTTTAGGATCTGTTTCTTGGAATTATTGTCCTTTGGTTGGGGAGCAATTCACTGCATTCCTTGGAAAGCAGCTCCCCCCACGCCCCCCAACTACACGTAGGCATGTACCATAGAAGACGCCTCTCCTCAGGCAGTGAGTGTGAATGCCAAGCCTGGGAAGTGCCATCTCTCCTCCTGTCACTGAGGACGAGGACTCCATGTAAGTCCCCTAAATAAATGCTCATTACAAACCAAGATGGACTTGTCTGAGTCTTTTTGTGGTCTGGCATATCCACCTCAGTTTGGTGGGAAGCTGTCATTTTTACACAGCTCCTTACCACACCCAGGACAAAGTGACTCTTAGTTGAGCCTTAAAGAAGTAGATGTTAACTAAATGTGGATGGAAGGGTGATCTGCTTTCAGTGGAGACCAAGCAACGTGTGTAGTTAAGTGAAACCTGTTCTATTTCTAGGTTTGCATGGAAAAGAACCAGAGAAAAATGATAAAGGATGATGATTTCTAACATTTAAAATTCTCATTGGTTTCAGTGACTGTGTTAAACTGTTTGCAAAGATTGTGACTGTTCATTAATCCTCATAAAAATCCAATAAATTTTAAATGCAATCCCCAAGACACATTGTCCAAACTTTTAAAAGCCTAGAGGAGAATGCCAATATATTTACATGGGTTGAATAAAATGGCATCTTTCATATCTTGGGTAAGAAATTATATCAATTCAGTATGGAAACCCTGGTTATCTATTTCATGATAATTAAATGTTCTGAATGATACACGCACTTGCTTTTGAAAACTGAGAATGCAGGAAAATGGTTATTGATTTAGCATGCAGTTTATTTGCCAAAGATAAAACACTGGTTTTTTAAAATGGTAATAAAAAGATCTTTAGTGGAGAAACATTTGCCAAAAAACATATATAAATTCTATATATACCCTTTTATTTTATTTATATGCCTGAAAATTCAAGTGACTTGTCTAAGGGAACTTGAGAAAGTCCTAGAACATGATGCTGGACTCTACGTTTTCTGACTGGCGTTCAAGTCTTCCATCCTGTAAACTGCATCACCAGCATAGATGGTCTTTTTCCCCCAAATTCTTAGACCAATTGCTTATGTGTATGTCATTGTTTATGAGGTAGTCAGAGAAGTTAATTACTTTTTTAGTTAATATCTGAAACAAGGAGGCCTTCTTGATTAGTGTTATCTTTTGTTACAAATTAGCAAAGTAACGGAGAGCCTCTGACAGGTATTCAATATCTTTACTTCAATGATGCAGCTTCCTCTCTCCTCTCTTACATAATATTGATTCTTCCTCAATGCAGTATAGTTCTTACCACATGGAACATTTGTCCTGCAACTCCCCACTACTTTTAGCTCATGACTTCTCAGGAACGCAATGCTTATAAGGCAATGTATTTTTGTAAAGGAAGGCATTCTCCTTGAGAACTTGGAGAAGTCTCTTAGATTCTCAGGTTCTGTTTCTTCACATAGAAAAAAGAGAGATTGGACTAGATTATTTTAGCTCCATTTCAGCGCACATCTTTTAATTTTCTTTGTCTAATAATGGCTTAGCAAGCAGATTGGTTAAAATTTAGCATATTGGGTGATTGTGCTTTTCTCTCCATGAAGTTTCTGTCTCTTGTTATATCACTAACCCTCTCATTGAACCTCATCCCCCAAAACTCCCCCGGTAAGCAAAGTCACAGCAAATACGTGGGGGAAATGCACACATTTACTGCAGCTGTCTTGGGAATACAAGAAACAGAGATTGGGCATCACCCAGAACACCAAATTCTCTTTTTCCTAACTTCCTTCGCCTCCAGCAGCTGTTCATTGTCTCTTTCATTCATATTTTTTATTTCTTTCTTGTTTCCCCTCCCTCATTAATGCCTGCATACACCTGTCTCTCATCCATGATTATGTCCATCTCTTTTCTTAATTTTTTTATTACTGTCAAACTTTTAATTTGAAACATGCAGCAAAAATAACTTTATTTTGAGATTTGTATGCAGTTGCAGGAAATAAGACAGATTTTAGGTACTCTTTACCCAGTTTCTTTTGATGGGAACATATTGCAGAACTTTAGTACAATATCACAATGAGTGTATTAACGTTGTTGCAGTCAAGACAAAAGCCATTTCTATCACCACAAGAATCCTCCATGTTATCCCCTTAGAGCCATACCCTCCTTAATCATCTACAACCATTGATCACTTTGATAATATTGTTATGTCAAAAATGTATATAGGGGGCAGATGTGGCTCAAATGGCTGGGTGTCTGTTTCCCATATGGAGGGAACTGGGTTCGATCCCCCGGACCTCCTGATAAAATAAAGAAAAATATAGAAGTTGCATGGGCGTGCCATCAGGCACCGGGAGCGCGTGAGCCCCCAGGCCCTGCCAAACCACGCATCAAGATGATGATGTAACAGGAGAGAGACGCAGGTGAGAGCCAAGACGAGACACACTGAAAAACCAGGAACTGAGGTGGTGCAGGAGGGAGAATCCCTCTCTCCCACATCAGAGGTTCCCAGGATCAAATCCCGGTGAAGAGAGGAGGAGAAGGATGAGAGGAGAGGGCAGGAAACAGACACAGATAATTGACTAATGAATGAACACAAAAACAGCAAAAATGGGGGGGAAGGGGGTTCAAATGGATAAAAAGTAAAGAAATAAATAAATCTTTAAAAAATGTATTTAAATGGATTTATATAGTATGGATCCTTTAAGATGGACTTTTTTCTCCTACTCAGAATGATTCTCTCAAGATTCATCCATGTTGTTGTGTACATCAATAGTTTGTCCACTTTCATCACTGAGCTGTATTCCAGGATATGGATATACAAAAGTTTGTTTAATCATTCAGATGTTGAAGGATATCTGGGTTGTTTCTAGTTTTTGACTAAAAATATTTTTAACAGGTTTTTGTGTAAACATAAGTTCTTGTTTTTCTGGGATAAACACTGAGGATTGTAATTGTTGGGTCATTTGCCAGTTGTATGTTTAGTGTTTTTATAAAGTCAAATTGTTTTCCAAATAGCTGTACAATTTTATATTCTCACTATGAATATATGAATGATCCAAATTCTCTGCATCTTCAACCACATTAGGGGTTGTCATTATTTTTATTTTAGTCATTTTAATAGGTTTGCAATGATACCACATTGTGTTTTTAATTTGTATTTCCCTAACTCCTAATGATGTTGAAAACTTTTCATGTGCTTATTAGCCATCTGTATCTCCTTTTTAATGAAATGCATATTTCATGTCTTTTGCCAGTTTTCTAAATGGTTGTTTGAATTTTCACCACTGAGTTTTGAGGAACTTCCAGGAAGATGGTGGACGAGTAAGACAAGGAAATCTCTTCTTCTCCAGAAAAATAGCTAGAGACTGAAACAGACCCAAAAAATATCTTCTAGGGTTTAGGAGAGCAGGCAAAGGCTGGACATCACCCAGAAGAGAGAGGGACAAAGGAGAGAAATCAGGATGACAGAACCGTGAGTTGAAACCAGTGGCTGCTGCTCCTGGTACCCTCCCCCACACTAAAGACACTTTAGAATTCTTGGTCCTTTGTGCCTGTGACTATAGGCAAAGGGGGCTCCAGGGGTCTACCACCCCAGGAAAGGGGAGAGAGAGGGACACAGCCTAAGGCATACTCAGCTTCTGACCCACAAATTGAGCCTGCTGTGTCCCACGAGCCCTTCCAGGCCAGGTGGGACCACACGGTGGTTTGCCCTGGGAGCCTGTGAAGGACTGGAGAAATCCAACCCTCCCAATCTCCCTCTCTTCTAGCTGGGACTAATTGGTGAGGATGCCCCAGGAAAGGGGAGAGAGAGGGACACAGCCTAAGGCTGACTCAGCTTTTGACTAAAAAATTTAGCCTGCTGTATCCCAAGAGCCCTTCCAGGCCGGGTGGGACTGAGCCATTGTTTGCCTTGGAGCTTGCAAGGGGCTAAAGATACACAACCCTCCCAATTTCCTCCTCTACTAATAGGGACTGATTGTTGAGTTTTGAGAGTTCTTTATATATTCTAGATACTGGTCCTTTTTCTGGATATGGTTTGCAAATCTCTTCTCCCAGTTTGTAGCTTATCTTTTCATCCTCTTTTTTGTTTTTGTTTTTTGTTTTAGAAGGCACCTGGGACTGAACCCGGGCCTCCCATATGGGAAACTGGAACTCAGTGCTCAATGGCTTGGGTCATATCCAGTCCCTCTTTTCATCCTCTTAACAGGGCCTTTTGAAGCACAAAAGTTCAAATTTCAGTGAAGCCCTTTATCAGTTGTCCCTATTACGGATTATATTTTTGAACTCTAATCTTTGTCTAGCCCTAGATCTTGAAGATTTTCTCCTGTGTTTTCTTTTAATAAAATGTTATAGTTTCACATTTAAGCCCATAATCAGTTCTGACTTAATTTATTAATACTTTGTAAGACTTCAGTCTATTATTAGTAGTATTAGTATTAGAATTTTTGGTTAGAGATGTCCAGTTGATCCAACACCATTAGTTGAAGAGATACTTCTTTCTTCTACTGAATTTCTTTTGCACCTTTATCAAAAATTACTTGGGCATATTTGTGGGGTCCTATTTCTAGGTTCTCTATTCTGTTCCATTGACCTATGTGTCTATACTTTCACCAAAATCACATAATTTTGATTAGTGGCACTATAAATTCAGGTACACTGATTCCTTCCACTTTATTTTTCAAAATTGTTTTAGCTGCTCTAATTCCTTTGCTTTTCCATATAAATTTTATAGTAACCTCATATATATATAAGCTGTATTAGTCAGAGTTCTCTAGGGAAACAGAACTGATAGGAGATATCTGTAAATATTATGAGATTTTATAAACGTTGTCTCACAAACTGTGAAGATGCACAAGCCCAAAGTCCATAGAGCAGGCTGCAAGCAGAGAACTCTTATGAAGGTTTATTTGTTTGTTTGCTTTTTAGGAGGTACCAGGATTGAACCCAGTACCTGGTACATGGGAAGCAGGTGCTCAACTACTGAACTACATCCACTCCCCAATGAGAATTGGTTTTTCTGTTTGTTTGTTTGTTTTGTTTTTAGGAGGAACCAGAGATTGAACCTGGTTCCTCGTACATGGGAAGCAGGCTCTCAGCCACTTGAGCTACATCTGCTCCCCTGATGAAGGTTTTTGATGAATGACCCAGGAGAAGTTAGCTGGCTGAAGGAGTGATGAAATCCTCTCAGATGACTACTAAAATCATCACTTCTTCTTTTAAGGCCTTCAACTGATTGGATGAGACATCTCTCATTGTTGAAGACAATCTCCACAGTTGATTGTAGATGTAATCAGCCATAGATGCAATCAGCTTACTGATAATTTAAGTCCATGAAATGTCCTCACAGTAACAATCAGGCCAGCACTTGCTTACCCAAACAACTGGACACATGAACCTAACCTTCACATCTACAAAAAATATCTTGCAGGAATTTTGATAGGAATTGCTTATAAACTGTATATCAATTTGAGAAGAAAATGATATCTTTACTATATTGAGTTTATTCTATTGAGAGACATGGTATGTCTCTCCATTTATTTAGACCTTCTTTTACTTTCCTCATTAGTATTTTGTAGTTTTCAGCACAGAAGTCCTGTATAAGTTTTGTATTTACACCTAAGTGTTTCATTTTTTTAAAGATGATGATAGTTTTATCTTTTCAATTTAGGTGTACACATATTCATTGCTATGGATATATAATTAATTACTGTACTGTATATAATTAATCCTGCAACCTTGTTGAACTCACTTATTATTTCGAGGAATATTTTTGTAGATCCTTGGGGTTTTCTATGTACACAGTCATGTCACCTGCACACAGGGACAATTTTATTTCTTGCTTTCCCATCTGGATGATTTTTATTTCCTTATCTTATCTATTGCACTGTCCAGAAATTCCAGCACTATGTTAAATAAGAGTAGCTGGAACAGACACCCTTGCCTTGATTCTAATATAGAGGGGAAGGATTCAGTCTTTTACCATTGGGTATAATGTTAGCCATAGGTTTTCTGTAGATGGAATTTATCAAATTGAGGAAGTTCCCAATTCATTCTTATTTTTCTGAGATTTTTATCATGAAGGGGTGCTGGCTTTTGTCAAAGGCTTTTACTGCCTTGATTGATATGTTCGTGTGATGTTTCTTTATTAGCTTTTTAACGTCGTGGATTATAGTGATTAAATTCTCAAATACTGAAATCTTGGAATAAACACCACTTTAGCATAGTGTATAATTCTTTTCACGTATTTCTGAATTATAACTGTTAACATTTTATTAAGGATTTTTCTTTCTATATTGGTGAGGAACACTGGTCCATAGTTTTCTTTATTTGTACTGTCTTTGATTTTTTATCAGAGTAACACTAGCTTTAAATAATGAACTGTGAAATATTCTCTTCTTTTTCATTTTCTGGAAGCTTTTATGTAAAATCGGTGCTGGCTCTTCTTTAAGTATTTGTTATTATACTCCAGTGAAACCATCTGGGCCTGAAGTTTCCTATTTCAGGAAATTTGAATTGTAAACTCAATTTCCTTAATAGATATAGGGAAATTCAAATTATCTATTTCATAATGGATGAGTTGTGAAAGTTGTCATTTTCTGAGGAGTTGATCCATTTCATCTAAGTTGTCAAATTTATGTGTGTAGAGTTGATTATAACTTCCCTTATTATCCCATTGATGATTGAATTCCAGATATGGGATATTGGTAATTTGTGTCTTATCTTTTTTCTTTGTCAGACTTGTTAGAGATTTATCAAATTCATTGATTTTTTCCCAAAGAATTGGTTGTTTCATTGATATTCACTATTGTTTTTCTACTTTGAATATCATTGATTTCTGCTTTTTAATTTTTCTATATTTCTATATATTCTTCCTTTTGCTTTCTTTGGGTTCTTTTTGTTCTTTCTTTCTTTTCTTTTCTTTTTTTTTTTTTTTAGGTTCTTGAAATGAGAACTAAGGATATTGATTTACAACTTTTCCTCTTTTCTAATATATGCATTTAGTGCTATAAATTTCCCTCTCAGCGCTATTGATTTGACCCACACATTTTGATAAGCTGTATTTCATTTTCATTCAGTTCAATGTAATTTTGTATTTTTCTTTACTGCCTCTTTGACCCAGGGATTATTTACAAGTTTGTTGTTTATTTTCCAAATGTTTGCAGTTTTCTTATAATCTTCATGTTATTGGTTTCTATTTTGATTACATTGTGGTCAGAGAACAGACTGTATAATTTAACTTCTTTTAAGTGTGTTGTAAAGATTGTTGTTGTTTATCATCCATAACATGGCGTTGGTATGTGTCCCATGGGCAATGAAAAAGAATGTGTTTTCTGCTGTTGTGGGGTAAAGCATTCTATCAACGTTGATTAGATCCTTTTGGTTGATGGTATTGTTGAGTTCTTCTATATCTGTACTGGTTTTCTGTCTAGTTGTTCTATTAATTATTGAGAGAGGGGTGTTGAAATCTCCACCTATATTTGTTAATTTGTCTCTTTCTCTTTTAGTTTGATCCATTTTGCTGCCCTTATTTTGTATTTCTGTTGTTTGTGCATACACATTTAGAATGGTTTTGTCTTCTTGATGGATTGACACTTTTATCATTATTTAATGAATGCCTCTCTCTCTGGGTAAATTTTGTTGCTCCAAAGTCTACTTTATCTGATATTAATATAGCCACTCCTGCTTTTTTATTTGTTTAATGTCTGCAATGATTATCTTTTTCCATCCTTTCCTTTCTTCCTTTCTTTTTAGTTTCAAACTGCCTGAGCGTGATATATGAAGTGAGTTTCTTATACAAAGTAGATGGTTGTATCTTGAATTTTAATTTACTCTGCCATTTTTTTTGTCTTTTAATTGCAATATTTAGACCATTCACATTTAATGTAATTATTGATATTTTAGGGATTAACACTGCTATTTAATTTTTGCATTCTCTTTGTTCTGTTTTTTTATTTCTCTGTTTTTTTTTCCCCCTGTATTCTTATGGCTGTCTTCAACATTTTTTAGAAATTAGTTTTGATTTTTCTATAGTGTTTATAAGTTTATCTCTATATACAATTTTGTAAGTGGTTGTTAAAGATATTAAATAAAATATTACAGTGCCATCATTTTACTAGTCTAGGTGAATTATACAAATCTTAGCTACTTTTATGTCTCTTTACTCTCCCCCATTTGTAATATAATTGTCTTAAATATTTCCTCTACATACATTTACAATCTTATCAAAGGATTATAATTTTTGCTGCAGCCATTAGACATTATTTAGAAAATTCAAGAGAAGAAGGGCTATCTACTATATTTAAATATATTTTTGCTTTTGAGTTCTTTCTTCCTTTCCACATTTCCTTCATTCATCATTTCTTTTCTTTGTAGAGAATTTTCTGTAGCCATTCTTTTAGGGTTAGGTCTACTGGCACATATTCACTTAGTTTTCCTTCATCTGGGAATTGTCCTCTATATTCTTGAAGGCTATATTTACTGGATATAGAATTCTGGGTTGACAGTTCTTTCTTTCAGCACTTGAAATATGTTGTGCCTTTTCCTTCTGGCCTCCAGTTTCTGATGAGGAACCTCTATCATTTGAATTTGCTTTCCCTTATAGTAAGGTGTTGTATCTCTCACTGCTTTAACATTATTTTCTTGTTTTTATTATTCAGAATTTTGATGTGATGTTTCTTTGTATGGATATCTTTTAATTTATACTGGTTAGAATTTGCTTAGCCTCTCAACTCTGCAGGTTTATGTCTTATACAAAATATGGGATGTTTTCAAGATTATTTCTTTGAGTACTTTTAGCCCTGTCATCTTTATTCTCTACTTCTGGGACTTCAATGACAGAAATATTAGATCTTTTTGCCATAGTTAATCCCACAATTCACTGAAGCTCTAGTCTCTTCTTTTTTCCCAGTCTAAAATCTCCTCTGTTATTTAAATTGGGTAATTTTGCTTGTTTTATCTTCAACTTCTTAGATTATTTTCTCTGTCCTTTGTGTTCTGCTTTTGAGCCATCCACTGAGTTTTTATTTTGCTTATTGTATTTTCAGTTCTAAAATTTCCATTTGCTTCTTCTTTATATTTTCTATTTCTTTGTTGAGACCTCAATTTTTCATTAATTTCAAACATATTCATAATTGCTTAATGAGGCATTTTTATGATGATTATTTAAAAATATTCATCACATAATTCTAAGCATTTTGATCATCTTACTGTTGGAGTGTCTTTGCCATTTGGTTTGATATCTTCCTGTTCCTTGGAATGGAAAGTGGTTTTCTACTGAAACCCTCACTTTTGCATATTATATTATGAATTTCAGAAATGTATTTAAAACTTTTCTTTTAGCAGCATCATCTGACACCACAAGGGTGGGAGGCATCATCTCATTACTGTCAGGTGGGAGTAGAAATCCAAATTTCCCCTCAGCCTACATTGACAACTGAGGAGGAGTTCCTTAGTACTGCCAGGTGAAGGTGGGAATTTTGGCTCCCCACTAGGTTTCCACTGATACTTCTGTGATTGGGAGTGGTAGGAAAGCCTCATTGCTGCTCCTCATGTGTTGTCCACTGATAGCATGGGATAGGGTAGTAGTGAAACTCCTGACTCTGCACTATGCCTCCACTGATACTACCACCGTAAGGATTGGGGAGCAGGGGGGTGCTTTGTTACTTAAAATATGGCAGAGGTGATGACTCCTTACTACCCAGTGGTGATGAAAGTCCTGAATCTCTACTTGGCCTTCTCTGACACCAGCCATACAGTGAAGTTAGGAGACTTATTGACTGCCTAGAGATGATGAAAGCCTAGGCTCCCACTTGGCCTGTTTTGGTTTGGGTGGTGAAGGGAACTATAGCTTTTTCTATGCTGTTGGCTGGAGTAGACCAATTATCCTCTTAAGGATTTCTTTCTATCTAGGATCCTACTTTTTTATCCTTTGGATAGAATGAGTAGGTTTTTATTGTTGTTTTTTTTCGTCTGTGCCTGTTGGCATTTTGGGTTACTGGCTTCTTCAGTTCCAAGTCTGGGATACATGAAGCAAAATGAAAAAGCAGAAAACTCACCACAATATCATTCCTTGTGTCCCGAGGTCCTTAACTGGTCTGCCTTCTTCCTCCACATCTTTCTGAGTCTTCTTAGGTTTGTTTTATATAATGTCCATGTTTTTTTATTTGTACTTAATGGGGAGAATAGGGAAAAGTACATCTACTCCATCTTCCAGGAAGCATAGCTACTATATTTATTTTACTTTTTTAGTTAAATTCCAGCATTAATGAAAGTAAATTTTGACATAGTATTAGTATCACTCCTTCAGGTGAACCTATTCTCCTTGGTCTCAGTGATGCACCTGACTAGGTTCCTTAATCAAGAATAAAGGTATGATCTGAATTAAACAAACTAGCATTTCCATTTGGATAATGGCTAACTGTTCATTTTCTCCTGTAATTATTAAAGGCTTTTGTGAAAACACATCAAGTTATCTCTTCAATTTGGAATATGGAAACAGCGAACTGTGAATTTAGGAATATATCTTTCCATCCAGGACCATCATAAACAATATAAGATAAAGATATGATTCATTAACCTGTTTCTGAAGGCAAGTAATAGATGAGGTTCATATCTGATAATCCCTGTAATCTGGATAGTTCACCATTCCACCTCCTTTCTTCCCAAGCACACACTTGTACACACAGAACATTAGAATTAAAAGATTTCTGGAGTCAAATTGAAAAAAAAAATTGTTATAATAAGTATAGTTGAGGAAATGAAGGTTCAAAGGTAGATTTGCAGAATTTACTGAGAGAAGGAAAATGCATATATTAGTAAGAATGAGGACAAGTTCAATTTTTTTGTGAAATCATCTTGTAAACTCCTATAATTTTTTCCAAGAAAAAAATATATTGTTTCAAATAACATTTAATTTTGATAGGAACCTATACCTCCTAATATAGAACCTTTGGTTCAGAGGATGTTTACAAGGAAAAATAAGTATATATATTTATCAACTTGTTAAAATGTACAAGTAGTCACTCATTTTTCTATAAAATAACTACTTCAGAAATAATCTGTTACATTTTATGGACTTTAATGGCATCCCTGCAAATCTTTTCAGTCATTCATCACTAAGCTAAAATTAAGGTGACACATATAGACCTATTATACCAGATTATACTTTAAGAAGTTGTCATTGGATGATACATTCCTTCATTTTTAGTTGCATCCAGAGACTACTTCATATGCTTTAAACTTTCTTCCATCCCCCACTTTGCCTTTTCTATTATCAGAACTAATTTAGTAGCAGATCCTATGTACTCTACTTCACCATTGGAGACTCTGAGCACTAATAGCTTGTTGAGTGATGTATGTGTAGCACAGAACCAAGGTGCCTGTGAGGGAGAGTTTAAAATCCATCACTTTCAAATGTCTCTGGCTTGACAGAAATTCTGTGACAGAAATGGGAAAAGTAGTGTCAACTATAACATTGAACTCAATGGGCTGCCCCGGTAGCGATGGGGATTAAGTTTCTCTGTTGTATCACTATAGACCTTTTGCTTTATTCAAGACACATTTGCCACACATTAGGTAGTTGATGAAACAGTGAGTTTTAAACTCACTGAATATTTAAAATTCAGTTTTAAAAATAATGATTTTGCTGTAAATAGAAGCAGGAAAACAAACTGATGCTTGCTAAGCACTTACTGTAAGAACCAAGTCTGCCACTTCACAGGGCTTATGATCTTGTTTCTTCCTTGGGAATAGCCTTAGGTAGCCTCTTATCCATTTCTCACTGATATGGAAAGTGAGACTCAAGGAGATTAGATAATTTCCCCAAGATAATACACACACTCTGTTTACATATTTGGTTTTAAACTACAAGTAATACTGCTTTGTAAGAAAGGGAGCAACACAAGGCTGTATTTAAAAAAAAAAAAAAAAGTCACCTGTTGAGAGGTGCTTTTCACAGATATATTTGGGAACCACTAAAAGGAACAAAATTCTAGAAAATTTCAAAGAACGAATCCAGAGTACTATTCTTGGAGGAGTGTCCTTTTAGTAAGAAGAAGCACACCTGGGTGTTAAAGAGCTTGTAAGATCATAGAAGGAATAAAGGAAGGAATTGGAACTGGATAAAACACTGTGTATAAGAGCCTGGAGATAATAACGGTGGAACAGAAACTACCATTTATTGGATAATTACCATGTTCTTCTTCCTTAATTGTCACAACAAGAAAAACAGGAACAATTTTCTGTATTTTATGAAAGGAAAAATGGAGGTGTTTGACAAGTGGACAGTCTTGCCTCAAGTGTTTGGCGTTAACTTAGGGTTTGTTAATGTGATTACAAGAATCTTGGTGGATGTCTGGTGTGCCATGACACCTTCCTCCTCTCAATCCCCATTGTCTCCCAATTTTTCATTTAATTTTCAAAGAAGTTTTAGGTCACAGCAAAGTCACACACGGAGTGCCGGAGACTCCCAGATACCAAACCACCCCCGCTTCCCCACCCCATATTAACTCCCCCTCCTTTTTTTTTTTTTTGGTTGTTAGCATTGTTATAACTGTTATGCAGATAGCAAAATATAGCAACTAAACATTGTCAGTGATTTACAGTATAGTTTACAATTTAGATGATACAGTT